>QTSX02004386.1:0-248892 GCA_014839935.2 Entomophthora muscae
AAAATGTCCAATGCACTACACAAGGCACAAACTGGGAAAAGAGAAAGATCAAAGGACTCTCACCCCACAGGACTCTCCAACCGCCCTCCACCTAACAACAGTAGTAATACAAGCAGCAAACTTTCAGGCTCTAATATCCACAGTAATGAGAGCAATGCTCAGTTCAATTTTACTCATTTCAGAGTTACCAGCACCCAGTGTAACCAGAACAAGGAAAAAGTCCAGGAGAGCAATAAGCAGGCCAAGCTCTCCCTGCCAACCTTCTGCCTTGCCAAATGATGAGTATTGTCCAGAGGGGTGAATCAGTATCCAATGATCCATGTCCCTTCAAGAGACCCTGTAATCTACATTATTTACAGACATCCCAATAAACCAATGTATTACTCTTTCTATTTTTGAAGTTACATGTAAGAAAGGGGGCTAATCTAACTAAGTTTGGCTTCCATCCTGGTGAGACAAACCACCAAGATGCCACCCAGTGGATTTCCAGGACAGCTGCTCTAAGAGAGGACCAGAGGGAGGTCACATGAGACAATTGAGGGAAGTAGGCATTAAATCCCATCAACACAAGGCCAGTGAGCAACCAAGGTGTACAAGTGGGGATGTGAGCCGGAACCTCAGGTGCCTGCAGGGGAGTAGACTTGCCACTCTCCAGTTGAAATGGAGGGGAAGAAGGCGCTTCCTCCACAGCAGGAGCAAGCAAGGCAGGGTCAGCTGAATACAGGTCCAGGTTTTCACAGATCAAACTCTTGACCAGTGCCTCTCACAAAACAAGGAAAGAGGCAGGCAGGTGTAGGAGGCTGAAGGGGTCATTTCCCACATGTTGCGCCAAAGAGGAGGTGTGGACCCAAAGATCAGGGAAAGTGGACCAAAGGAGAAAAAGAAATGGAGCCAGGGAAAACACCACAAACTTGAGGACAGTGAGGATTTTTATTAGCAACTCCAGTAAATTTGGAGTCCAAAGACTGATTTTTAAAGCCTCTTTGCATTAAAATTTAGTGTAACTGGAGTATTTACAAGCAAATTCTGGAAGCAGTGAGCTAGGAAGCTTAGGGAACCTTGGAGACAGTCTCAGATAACTTGGGCAGCAAAATTAATGAGAGCAGGGTTGAAAACAAGCAAAAACAAGGAAATTTTGATATGAAAGTAAGTTTTTATATTAATTATTAACTTGAATTTCAAGTTGAACTTTCTTTTTAAAAGCGTAAGTGTTTTAAACAACAACTATACACTGACACCTCTCCTAGGGGTTTTAGAAAAGCTACTGGGTTCAGCTAGGACCAAAGAAAGGTAAGGTTTAATAAGAAATCAACTAACACTTTATTAAATATTATAAGGAACTCCAAAACAGACTTTCAAACTTAATAAAATAAATATTGTAGCAACAAGTTCCAATTTTTTAATGTAACTAGAGAATGAACAAGAAGGGTACTTAAAGTCCCTTTACTATGTTTAAGGGCATGTGTTGCAAATTGGCCAATCACATGATCACTTGACCTGATCTAATTGGCTAGGGGAGAAATTTTGCTGACCAAAGCCAGGGGAAATGGAAGGTTTCATACTAATTTATGAGCTTCCATCTGATTAGCTGGTGTTGGGTTTAGACATTTGTAATTCATTTGACTTTGTGAACATTTATGTGGCATCACTTGATTGGCTATTTCTAATTTTTTTCAAAAGAGGGGTGGCATCATACTAATAGGTAGTCCAAATTAATCAGTGTTTCTTCTCAAGGGGGAGCAACAAGAGCCTGAGGGTCTTCAGGGTAAGCTAGTACAAATATTTTGTCTAAGGTGTGCGCAAAATCCCCTAAATAATTGAGTGGCTTGAAAGGCATTTGGGAGCTTTTCTTAGTGCAACAAGGAAAAAGGGTGTGCTCTAAAGCCAAAAGGGACAATGAATTTACATTAAATAGGTTCAGAACTCTTGGATTCAGGTGCAGACTGGACCTGTGACAGTCTACATGTTTGGTGGTTTTGCATGCAGGGCTAATGTTGGTCAAGATAAAGTCTAGGGGCTTTTGACAGGTAGAGGCCTAGTAGGTAAAAAAGGCTACTAGGGAAGGTAAGGACAACCTAGTAGGTAACTGGTGACTACTAGAGTATGGAAGGATATTGCACCCTGATAGGAAACTGATGGCTACCAGGGCTGGATGAGGTTCTAACCTAGTAGGTAACATATGCTACTAGGAGAGAAGAAGAACCCAACCCAGTAGATAAAAAGGGGCTACTGGGGAAAGATAGTGCCCAGGCTATTAGGTAACTGGTGACTAATAGGGCTGGAGGCTGATACAGTTTAGTAGGTAACAAAGAGCTACTAGGAAGGAATAAGCTGAGGTAGCTCAAAAGGATCCCTTGGTCACTTGCAAAAGGTCTGTAAGTGGGGCTCTTACTCAACAAATTAGTAAGGGATCCTTGTCTGTGTTTCCCTGGAGGCTTTGGGGAGGTCCTTAAGCTACTATTGGGGGAATAGATAAGCTCAGAGGTGTCATCAGGGTAGCTGCTCAGGGAAGCAGCTGTAGAAACTGATGATAATCAGGCCTTTGGGAAGTAAAGTTGGTTACTTTGCACTTGAAATCTCAGGACTAACCACCTGAGTGAGTAAAAACAGCTGCATAGGCACATGTATTGTCTGTAGTTGAGGGCCTATAGTGATGATCACTTATGGGGGCCCAGTTAAATGCTCACTCACTTGAGGAATACTTATTGCATAAGTCTGAGGCGTTAGTAACAGGGACTGAAAGTGGAACCAAAAGGTGGTTTGGAGGAAAATATCACAGTGAAAACTAGTAAGAAGGACTGGATGATCACAGTGAAGACTATTTGAAGGACTGGAGGATTTTGTAAGAATAGAGCCTTGGTGGTTTAGGAAAAGGAGGAATGAAACCTTGATGATTCATAGAAAAGACTATTTGATGAACTAGAAAATACTGGATGAAGGACTAAAAGATCATGAAGAAGGACTAGCTGGAGGTCTGAAAGATCATGGACAGGACTAGCTGGAGAATTGAAGGATGATTAAGGAGAACCAGAAGAAGTAGATGCAGGAGCAAGAGTGTTGGATTTGGACTATTGGAAGTAGGATTATTAATAAGAAAGAAGAATTAAAATAATTAGTTAAACTGCCAAAAAGATACAATAAAAAGATTTAGATAAATATTATATAAGAAATAAGAAGGAAAAAGAAAATAATTTACAGAAAATTGACTGTGAATTTATAAAGAATTGATTGAGTAAAAAGGAGTCAAAGAGAACAGAAACATGACATAAACTTTGAAAAAAAGGCTAGAGTTTTGCCAAAATGATTAAGTGAGGCAAGAAGCAAGCACCAGCCAGGTTTGAATTGTTAAAATGTTGAGAAAAATGCAGAGAAACTCAGAGAAACGTTGAAGAAATTAGGGTTTGAAAATCTACTAAGTAAAACATGTGTGGAAGCGCCTGAGTTTGCCCAGAGAAACATGGCAGGAATCACAGTGAAATTTTTCAAAATGTGGAGCAGTTGTTTATACGGAGCAAGACAGCGCCAGGTTCAAACCAAGGTCAAGAGCAAGTCATTCAGGTAAACGTTTTGGCAAACTAGTTGAATCAAGGTGTATGATTGGCTGCAGTTTGAAGCTTGTTTGATCACTGTTTTAAAGGCTTTACCTGAAGGATTTAAGCCTAAAAATGAGGGAATAAAGAGGAAAAAATAGGGTTTTAATTGGCTAAAGTAAGTTAAAAGGTTTAATATATTATAGAGCAGAAGAAACTGGATAGTTTAAGCCTGGAAAACCCAGAGTTCTGAGAGAAAAAAGGGCTAAAACAAGGAGCTATAAAAGGGGGTTCAATCTGAGACTTTTCAGGGACTGGATCTAGTGAAATAACAAGGCCACAAGGACCACACAGAGGACTTAAGTATAAGACAAAGGTGCAGAAGCTCAAGATAAAGGTACTGGAGCCCAAGACAAAGAAGCTGGAGCTCAAGATACAGGTGCTGGAGACCAAGATACAGGTGTAAGAGCCCATGATAAAGGAGCTGAAGCTTAGGATAAAGAGCTAGAGCCTAAGCAAGGAGCAGGAGTCCAGGATCAAGTAAAAGGAGTCCAATAGATGGTTGGAGGACTCCAAATATTGGCACATATCAATGGTTTTTAGACCCCTGAGCCATATACCAGAAGGTTTCTAAGGGAATCTTCCTTCTGAACGTGAATAAAAGCCCATTTTGACCCCTATTTCTAAGTTATGCATTTCCCCTACTAGAGAATGACAACTCCTTCCAGCTGGTCCCTGGCTATGACCCAGGACACACATTGGGAGCTGTTGAACAGGAACCCCACAGGACCCTTGTTAATAGCCACTTTGTGAACAATTACAGGTTAGTCACTAATTTTTTACAGATTAAGAACATGTTTTTAGCTGATGAACATCACACTACTGTGACCTGGGAAACTGCCCCCTTTCTATCATGCTGGAGAACCTCCACTCAACCATCCAAGGACCCTTCATTGACTTCCCTATATTTGATGTTGTACTTGGCCTGGATTGGCTGAAAAAGAACAACCATCACGTAGACTGGGCCACCTTTGTGCTGATCATCAAACAGGAAGTAGTCAATCATCAAATCCACCCTGGCACAGTTGACCAACTTCTTTGGAACCATGTATTTGTACACATTACAGAGACTCAATAAGAAAAGGATAACCTCAAGGCAATTGATTGGGACTCCTGACAGTACAAGGTCATACACTTCAAGGACCATCAAGATACTGCTGCCTCTAGAATTGGGAAATAGTGGCCCAACATCTAGAAATTTTCAAGGATGACCTTCCAGGCCTTCCACTTGAGAAACACATACAGCACAACATCCAACTCAAGGGTGCAGTCCCCAAGGCACAACCAATTTACCTCCTCACACCTAATGAGGACAACATGCTCTTTGCTTACATCAAGGAGGCCCTGGAGAAGGGACTAATTTGAACTTAACAGGTGCTTTTTGGGGCTGCAGTGTTCTTTGTGGCAAAGAAGGATGGGTCCCTACAACTGGTCACTGACTACTGCGCTTTGAATGAAGTCACCATTAAAAATTTTCATCCTCTATCACTCATTGATGAACTCTTTGATGCCTTAGGAGTAACAACAATCTTTTTGAAGATTGACCTGACTGCTGGGTATAAACATATTTGTATCAAAAAGTAATATATCCCCAATACTGCATTTCAGACAAAATATGGTTCATACAAGTGTGTTGTACTTAACTTTAGGATGATCAACGCTCTTCCAACCTTTGTTACATTCATGAGTGAAGACTTTGTAACACACATTGGAAAACAAGCCCTAGTGTACTTAGACAACATCATTGTGTACAGCCTCACTATTGTGCAACATCACAAGGGCTTGTAAGCGGTATTCAATCCCTATCTCAGAAAAAACTTCTTTCCAAGCCATCTAAATGTCAATTCTAGTGTGAGAAACTTCTTTTCCTAGGACACATAGTATCCAAGAAAGGTATCAAGTCAGATGCGCAAAAGATTCTGACCATCTGTAAGATGCCACTACCCAAGGTCAAGGCAGAGCTCAGAACCTTCTTAGGCATGATAGCCTATGTATGATGCTTCATGCTGGACTGTGGCATTCTTATGGCACCACTGTCCACCATCACAGATGCCAAGTCTAAATTCATATGAACCTCTCAACAAGACCTCTATTTCTGCCGTTTAAAAGAGAAGTTGATGTCTTCCCCCATCCTCTAAAATCTTAGAGATGGTAACTACTAAATGGAAACTGACACCTCCAACACCTCTATTGGAGGTGTGCTCAGTATCAAGACAGACACTTTCAACTTCCTAACAGTAGTTTAAGAGTCCCAAAATTTAACTGGCAGGGAATGTTGCTATCCAATACATGATAAAGAGTTGTTGGCTATTGTTCACTTCTGAGTCAAGTGGCGCTGTTACCTGGAAAGACAGGAAGAGTTTACTTCTCTGATCAACCATAAATCAATTGCCTACTTCAAGACACAGGTCAGCCTTTCCAGACAGCAGGCACACTGGATGATGTTTCTGGAACAACTTAATGTGAATATACAATACATACCTGGTACAAAACTTTTCACAGCCAGTGTCTTCTTGTGAGTATATGTAAGAGCCTCATGAGAGCAAAATGGGCTAGACCCAGACTGGCCCCTATTGTTGCTTTGGACCAAAGATGAAGGGTTCCCCCCTGATCACCACAAATATCTCCCTGGACACCAAAGTCAAGAATAAACACCTATTTAAGGGTTTTTAAATAATTCTCCACTGAAAGATGACAGACAGAGTGACTATCTCTTACATCCCAACATATCAACATGTTGATACTGTCTTGCTTTATCACAGAGATCTAGGCCACACCAAGAGCCAGAATCTCTAAATATTCTTGAAACACAAAACCTGATGGCTGACCTTATACCAGGACGTACAGGAAGTGCCCAATCAATGTGAAGTATATGAGGAATTTTTCAAGAGAAACACACCACCAGATTCTGTGCTCCCTATCTGTACCCAGCTACCCTTCAAAGGGTGGGCTCTATACATTATGAGACCCATGCCAGGAAAGCATAACAACAAAAGTATGCCATTAATGCCATCAACTTTTCTACCTGCTGGCCAGTGACACAGGCTATCAAAGTGCACACTTGCAACAACGTACAACAATTCATAGGCAAGAAAATCATCAGTAAGATCAGAAAGCCAGAATTATTGATCATAGATGGGGTAAGGAATCAACCTTGAAATACACAAAAATATAACTTACTTTAAAAAACAGGGTTACACACAGTGACCACCCTCAGGCTAATAGCAGAGTAGAGCGTCTCAATGGTAGCCTAGTGCAAGCCCTCACTAAGCTCACTGCCAGTAGACCTGAGGACTAGAATAAGCAATTGGCAACAGAACTCCTTGTGTGTTGTACCTGAGTTAACCACTCCACCTGGAAGAGTCCCTTTGAACTAGTGTATGAGACCCAACTAAATATCATCCAAGCTTCTAAAGGGCCCAAGTTGGAAATACCCAGCAAAGTGCCTTCCCATTCAGAGCCACAGATACTTCATGTCAACTGCAATCAAGAGAAGAAGGAAAACAAACACATACAAAAAAATTTGTTTCTATCAAAAACAGGTACAAGGTGGGCAACAAAGTATGGGTGATGAACTCAGATAATAGTAAGCTACAACCAGAGAAAGTGTGTCCCCCCTTGTGTTAAAGTTAAACAACAATAACACTTACCTGGTTTAAGGACTGAGAAAAAGGAAGCAAGACAAAGTTCTACATCACAATGAATTACCCCTGTAAGGCTTGGCAGAAATAGTGCAAGACCGTCCTCCCTGCCACAGAATAACATCTGGTACAGTACAACACCTGGGCTCCTGAAAACCTTACATCTGGCCTTCTAACAGAAGAAGCTGACCCTCAGCTGGGGGGTGTCAAAACAATGGGGTCAACCCCTGGCAAGGTTCTGGCTAAATGGGGTTGAGACCCACAACCTGACTTCCCAGGGATCCAAAGCCAAATGTATAAGTTGACTCAAATTTCCAAACTTAGTAACATGACCAGATAGTGATCCCTACACAATGAATAAATCAATTCAGAGCTTGACACCCTACAAGGATCAAGCCACCCCCTTAACCATCCATTTGAGTGATCACCATAATCATGTTCCCAATATCCAGATTCACAGCAACTATGTAACAGCTATCTCTCAATAAAAAATATCTATCTTGTCTCCAATAATTCCCCCCTTTGTAACTCTGCTAAAATTAGCACAGTTACAACAGAAATAAAGAAGTACTGTAAATTCAGAACCTGAACATAAAAATGCTGGATTGTCAAATCCTTGGCCCAAATTTTGAATCACTTTTGCAGTCAACTTAGCTGAGTGAAAATTAAAACATTTAATAAAATCAACCATTTAATTTGAATTTTTTGATTTATTTAAATTGGCAAATTTTGAATTCCTTGAGCAGATAACTCAACTAACAAAAGGCAAAACTCAGCAAACAAATGCAGGATACATGAATCAGAAATGCAGGATTCTAATGTATAATTTGAGATTTACTGTATTTCAAACAAATCATAGACATCATGTAAAACTTAACAAATCTGAAATTGCAGATTGTCAAATCCAAGAACCAAGTTTCAAATCAAAAATGAGGTGAATTTGAAATAAATATAACTTATGGGCATCTCAAAAAGGATGTTAAAGAGTCTAGAGTAGACTTGTGCTAATTCTTTTAGGAATCATAGGCATTCTCAAAAATTGCCCTATTCCATTTCAGGACAGCTAAAATTTAGATGCTTGATTACAGTAGATTTTAAAAAAATGCTAATTGTAAAATAGAATTAGATATTAAAATCTATCTTATCATGTTGTCTTTTCCTTGATGTGTTGATAGTTTATTTGCTGTTGATAATGTGCTTGTGTTTAATTGGATAGTTTCACCTCCAGTTGCCTTGGCAATAGGAAATCAAGTTGCCTCCCTGAGACCAGCTGTGGTCGCGGAGACAAATTGATTTCCTATTACCAAGGCAACTGGAGGTGAAATTATCCAATTAAACACAAGAACATTATCAACAGCAAATGAACTATCAACACATCAAGGAAAAGACAACATGATAAGATATATTGTAATATATAATTCTATTTTATTATTAGCATTTTTTAAAATCTACTGTAATCAAGTATCCTTAATAGCAATACATTAACACTTTTGTAGTAAACTGATAGTTTATCTTTCCCCCTCCTCCTTTCTTACTTGAAAATAAGTTTTATGGCCCCTGGCATAGCCAGAGATCAAAAAACTTTTAAAAAAAAATTCTACGTTATCAGGAGGATAGCTCATATATCATTATATGGTTTTATGGTTGCTATATCAGTGATTTAGAGTGCAGAATATTGCATCATTTTCAGTTTAGACAATTTCAAATTTCACTTAATTTCATGTCTAAACATGGTTGTTGAGATTGGATTTTCCATTTGATTTTATCCAGAGTGGAACTTCTTGATTTGGGTTGATTTGTCCTAGTTTCTTACTGTATATTCAATTTGGATCCCAGTTCCCGCAATTTACATTTGAGTTTACTAGTGGCATTCAAAAGTGATTTGAAATTTGGTTCTTGGATTTGAAAATCCTGCAGTTTCAAAAAACATAGTAAACTTAATGAAAATGGTTAATGGATTTGAATGATTCAAATCTGATTTGAGTTGATTCATTTTTTCCATTGAAAATGTGCAGTTTTACTTGAAATTTGCAAAGTTTCTATGAGTTCCCGCATTTTTAAAAATCCCAATAAAAATACAAAGGATTCAATTTAATTAAAAAAAGGCTATCCCAAAAAAGTGATTTGAAATTTGGACCAAGGATTTGACAATCCCTCATTTTTACGTTCAGGTTCTGAATCTACAGTATCAATATCAATAAGCAGAAATGCTACAGAAATAAGCAAAGCTACATATATTTAAGGAAGCCAAGCCAGAGCAGGAATAGCAATGAAGAAGAAAAAATTAAAGCAAGGAAAACAACAGAAGACCTCTACCATTGATGAAGTTTATCAAAGGGGCGCCTGTGGCTGAAGAGGCCACATGAGAAAGGATTATTAAGCTTTTTATTTTGTACTTAAATTTTTTAGTTACATTAAACAATGGAGAAGATATCATTGAAGTAATAGTACACATTCCAAGTGGTGTATATGTGGCATACAAGTATTAAATAGCCCCAATGCTTCAAAAAAGATCTTTATAAATGAATTAAATTATTGAAATTACAATTAATGAGTTCTTAAAGAAGGAAGAAATAAGAAAAGAATATTAAGTACCTGCAGGGTGCTCAATTTGGAAGAGGAAATTATATTATGTAGCAAAGATTAAAATTTTCATTAAATTTAATTAAATAATAAGTAACTTATAAAAAAATTCTGATGAATATGTATTTGAATGTGTTGAACAACTTCCCTTCATGAATATGAATGTATATAGAGCAAAAATAAAAGGAAACAAGATTTCAAGTTGCAACAGAATATATCAAAGAAGCAATAATAAATTATTTATTAGATAATTGTCAAAAAAATTGGGTAATGTAATATCAGTAAATGAGATTAATACACTACTAGTATCATATATAAAATCCTGGACAGCAGACAAGGAAAGTTCCATCTAGCTTTATTTACAAATTTTCAGACATAGTATTGCATTTCTGCATCTTCTATTATGGATTAGACAACTTTAAATACTCTCAGAGGCTATTAGCAATCAATCAACATGCAGACATGGCAATTGGTGATCTCTTCATTGCCTTTAGGTTTTTAAGGCCTTTTCTGGTCAATGTTGGGGTTATAAAAGCATCAATCAATGCTTTTATCAATAGTTCATGGTTTAAAGCAATTAGTTCTCAATTCATGATTTGCCAGTAGGGTTTATAAGCCAAATTTAAAATCCAGATAGCTTCAAGATGTAGATTGTTTCTTTGCCTTTTTAGTGACAACCAACACACCAAGGATCCCCTTGCTTGATTGGCTAGACTGATATGAGCAGAAGTCCTTGCAATTAATTGGCTGCCCCATTAATATGCTACATATGTAATTCTGCTCCATTGGGCAAATAAACATAAGTTTTTCCCTATTTTTATTTCTCCTGTTTAAAATTGGCTACTACTTTACCTAACCTAGTTAAAGCTTTGAGAGAATAATCTTAGACTATTATTAGTAGATCAATACACCAGATTGCTCTAGATATAGAACACATAAGATACATTAATTGGCTGGTTGAAATTTATATAAGTTTTTCTTGCTTTTGGAACTTTACACAAGCCAGCAAATTCACTTTGCTTTATACCTTAAAACCCTACTTCTATGTATAAAAGAAGCACTTTAAATGTGCTGTATTAGTCTAGTTACAAGGGGAAATGTTTAAAGGCTAGATGATTATCTTTATTGAGGGGATTATTTTAAGAAGATAATGGTTGTGACAATCAATTGGATTGAACACAGGGTGGCCTGATCCTTATAATGAGTTAAGTGTCAAATCAAGATATTCACTGAGCAGAGATTGTCACTGGTTCTTGTTGCCTTTTTTAAAAACTTTGGTTGACTTCTGAATTTGGCTTTGAGTTTTGGTGAATTAATTTTAAGTGGCACAGGGTCTCTTGTGCAAAACTTTGCCAGAGTTGGCCTCAAGCTTTAATAAAAAGAAATCAACTTAATTAAAAAGTCCAATCTACAAACATAATTTAAATTTAGGACATCATATTTGAAAATCTTGCATTTTGACCATCAAGTTCTGAATTTACAGTAATAGTATTATATTTATTGAAAAAATAGGGGGTTCTTATACTGTGAAAGAGAGTCATTGGGCCTCAAAGGGATATTATATGTGACAATGATCTGGATAGGGATTGACAATGTTCTGAAAGATGGTCATCTCAAGCTTTTGTTGTAACTGTGTCAGGAATGAAAATTCTTTCCCCCTTGAAACCTGGGCCTTAGAATATGCTTCTAACCCCAACCCTGTAACCTTGCAGGCCGCCAGCCCTAAGGACTGAGGGGCTGCCTGCCCACGTTTTCTTGGGAGTGAGCCCCTGCAAGCTGAGGCTCCTTCTAAGTCCCAAAGTCAGAATACCAGCATTGGCTTGAAGGTGGTGGCGCCTGAGGAAGAGCTTCTTGACTTGCCTAATAGAGGCAGAGAAAGTCTCTCAGTGAACTTCATGAATCTGAAGACCTCACAGTTAACCAATCAAGTTCATTTACCAGAGGAAAACATGGGCTGCAGGTCCGGCCCCATGACCAAAACCCAGGAACAAGAAAATCAGGTAACTAATTTGGGGATTTCACCCAATGAGAGAGAGCCCAGCCAAGGTGCCCTTTTACCGCTTCTGTACTTGGGCGTCCTGGCCACCTGCCCCCACATTTCCCAATATTTTGATGAAGTTCCTTTGGAAAATAATAATTTTGGAGACAGGATGCTATATATACCTATAGATTCCAAGCACTAACCTTATGGTCATTTTTAAATAAAGGTTATGTTGATTTGGCTTACACAGCTACTGTTTATTTTTGTATTTTCCATCTACCAAATTAGTACAAGATCCTCCGGCCCTCTGCCTGCAGATGTCTGTCCTCCTGGTGTTCCCTTTGCTCCTGTCCATTTCACCAATGTTGCAACATCTTTGATTACTCTCTCTGGGGAAATTAATTCCCTGAGTGACTTGCTGAATGATTCCCAAACTAATAATTAAGTTGGTGGCACTACTATCATTTGGCCATCTATCACGGGAATCAAAAATTCTGGATCCTAAGCAGAACACAACTTAAACAAGCCTTGTGACTTAAGAGGAACATTACTCAGATAAGCCCCATGACTCCCATGATGTACATGGACAGTATATGACTTTCCATGATACTATATATTATCCTATATCCATATCCAATAAGTATCATTTTCTTCTTAATTTCCCCCTTTATCTTGTTTATTATACTTTCCAGAAGTATATACTTGACACCAAGTACCCTCTAAAGCCCAAGTATAAGGATTACACCCCAGAAAAGATCCTTGAACTAGATTCTTTGGCCTGCATTCAATCTGCAATTAGGTACAACCGCCAGGGGCCCTGGATTCTATCAACACCTAAGTTGTTCAGGGGGAATTCAACTACCTGCCTACCTGCCTAAAAACTCAGTATGGAACCACCTGTGACTCCTAAGCCAATGCCTGCTTCCTTGCCTGATCTCCCAGCCAGCCATACTGGCAAGCTGTTTGGGATTGTATACATCACCCTCACAGGGGTGATTGACACTATAATCCTAGCCGCTGGCCCGTGATCCTGGGTGGGGAAATCCTTCTCTTAACTCTTCAAGTTAGCTTCTCTCCTGTAGTGGGCTTTGCCCACAAAAACCCCGGCCCAAGTGATCCCGGAAAATGACAGGCCAGCTGCCCGAGATTGGATCCCTGATAAAATGGATCATGCTCCTTATAAGAAAATATGAGATTCAGCTACGTTGGGGAAATCAAAGGGGGCTATGATATTAGATCCAACATGGGACAACTTGATGAGCACATCATGTGTCACAGTAAGTTCCATAATACCAGGGATTATTTGGCCAAGTAGGAAAGCTCAAAAACCCAAAAAAACCTTTAACAGAATTAACCAATTTGACAGACCTGAATCAAACAGTTGATCAAAAATAGGTTATAGCTGCTCCAGTTAACCAGTTGGATCTGATTCCCCCTGTAAGTTGATGTTGTTGAGTTGACGTAATTTCAGGGTCACTAGATATGATATGATTTATTGGCATGGTCATCAGAATTTGGTCACCAAAGGGTTCTTTGCAACCTGGACAAGGTACTCATTTGATGATGTGAAATAAATAGGAGCTCTTGATTCAGGCGGTATTGCTTAGTCAAATTTTGATGTATATTGAATAATTTTCACTGTTTCAACTCTTAGGAGTTGAGTCCTCCCAAAATTTTACTCAATAAAATCAAATATCCCTTGGTCTAACTTTTATTTCAAATGCATCCTGTAGTTGGCCTTTTGTGCTACATTCCTTACAATTTAATCCTTAGCCAGACTATTATGGGAAGATGACAGACTGCTGTCAGTATTTTATTGTTGCCTCAGCCAAATGTTAATTCAATGCCTGCCAATCTCAGAGTTGTTCCACCTACCTTTGAAAATAAAAATCTGGTTATATCTCAATGTCCTGAATTTTATTCTGAATACACTCTGATGCTTTTGCAGGCTATTTATCTCAGGCTACTTTGGTTAGGGTTAATTATTTTACTTAACCATAGTATCTCATTTTTAAATTTCATAAAGCAGTATCTGAAGCTGTGTTGGTGCTTAATCATTAACTCCATGTGGATTTGGGTGGTGATTTCCCACCACTTGGAGACAGCTTCTTACTATCTGGCAATTTCCGTCACATCATGTGTATTGTGAGATACATTAGCAACAGAAGTGTTCATTTTGGCTGTAAAACTATCATGTGATCTTGTCAAAACAGCAGGCTTGACCCGCCAGCAAGGTTCTAAAAAGCGGGTTCATGACCTGCAATCCAATTATTCAGTCATACAAAGCCAGGTTAGGAAGTTGACTTGAATTTCCAAATACAACAGCATGAACAGAGGCTGATCCCCTCCAGTGAATAACTTGATTTGGTGCTTGATTCATTACAAGGGTCAAGCCACCTCACTCACCATCCCACTGTGTGATCAACACTATCATGTTCCTACTATCCACAATTCACAGTGACTATATAATATATATCTCTCAATAAAGAATATTATCTATTTTCTAAATATTTTTCCCTTGTAACTTTGCTAAAACAGCACAGTTACGACAATCTATTTTACAATAGTCTTATAAATTTAGCATTCAAGATAAATTTGTATGCTTTAATGGTTTTTTTTGCTGATAAAGCTTATTTCTGTAAAAAATATAGTGATTACAAGCTGATTATTTATTTCACTGGGTTCTCTAAAGCATCCTGAACTTGAAAGATTGACCTAAGATATTGAAAACTAACTCATTAAAAAAATCCCAAGTAGGTTCAGTACCTATCTTGAGTTGTCTGCTTATCTTATAGAATTACCTTATAATTATTGGTTGGATAAATTCATCTCAAATATGCTCAGGTACTTTTCTTGTTCTTGCCATCTATCTCTGTTTAAGTTGCAAATCTCAATGCTGCTAAACAGGTAAGCTTTAAAAAGAGACTCTGTCCTAAAATTGTTTTAGCCTGAAAATTATGCTCATAAAATATTTATGTTGTATACATACTTCTTGAAAGTCTATAATTCAAGAAAAGGTTGCAAATAAACCAATTATAGTTCAGTATTAGATTAGGGAAGACAACAGCCCAATAGAAAGAACAAAGAACAGGAATAAGATGTTTATTTGGGAATAGCATAATTAATCTGCTATGCTGGGAAGCCACAAGTCCAACAGGGGGTGACATAGTGGCAGGTTCCAAATAGGGTTTGAGTTACAAATATCTTAGGTGAGAGATCAGCGCATCAACTTGACAGAGCTCCTATTTAGAAGATATTGTCTGTAACTTGACATTAGACACAGGATACTTCATGTTGTTAGGTATGTTATGGGATGCCTCTATGAGCACCCCCTGTGTATCGTGAGATGTTAGGGGTGGGGAGGCATTCTTGGTTGCAACAAAAAGGAAAAAGTTTTACAAGAGATTGATATCTAGATTGAAAAAGAAGCGATCATTTTTAAAGTTGGAAATATGATATATGGTGCCAGGAAATCCTGATCTATCAGGGTTGACTGATCCATCTTTTCATCACTAGGGCCATGGATCAAAAATAGAGGGCCACCACCAGAAGTGAAACATCTATTCTGGATACATCTGAAACTTTATCAGCTAATAATAGGATCCCTATTTAGAAGATACCTGAGACATTCAGGGTCAAACAACAGTGACTGGTTGGGAAGTTCACATAATTAAATGTGAACTATTTGGGATTACAATAGCAAATACGCCACCACCAGGTGAAATGAGACAGAAAATACAATATCTGTTTCACCAAGAAATGGGACAGAGGACTACCTGTGCACATTCATATTACACCAAGCACAAGACGTGACCCTGCCCAATGACAGTCAACTTAGTTGATTGCAACTGAGTCAAGTAGAAATCTATGCTGAAGAGGAAGAATTAAGCATATGATTTTTCCTCATTCCAAAACCACTATTCAGGTTTGGAATCCAACTCTGGGGGTTGAAACTAGTAGCTTGGGGATGATAGTCTAGCTAGTAAGAGTTGTCTGCAGCTAAACACTAGTCTGGCCATAGCCCACTGCGCTATAAAAAGCCCTTTTAAGATCACTTAGAAGGCAGACAATTAATAACAACCCACATTACTACTCATCAAATAGTAGTAGTGTCAAGTATCCAATAAGAGTATATTATTGATACTTTCAGAATCCTGCCAAACCACTTCTGCCCAAAGCTGCCGATGTCACATCTATACAGCCACAGGACTCCTCCAATTACTTGGCTCCAGCGACAACGGAATTCCACCAGTTGCTGCAATTACAACAACACTAATTAGAAGTACATCTGTTTCCACACAGATCCCTTTCTATCAACATGTATAAATACTCTAATAAAATTAATTCTTTTTCCTCAAGAACACACAATCTTGATACATGGTATCTATGTAGCTCATGTGGCGCCAAGGGGGAGAAATCTTTAGAAGAATAAGGGGATGATCTTATCAAATATGTTGGATCAAATCTTGAGGGCCCATTTTTCTTGTTTGCTTGAGTTGTTTCTCAGTGAAAAATTTCCTGAGCAGAAGTAAGTAAAGATGTTACGACAACTCTATGTTAAATAAAATTTATTTTTGTATCTTTGATCACTTTTGTTTTTTTTGGACAACTGTAGATATTTTTACAGCATATCTTTTTTCTGATTTATTCATTTTACAGTTTTAAACTCTTGTCTTGTTTTGTAATAACAGTGACCCATTACTTATGGATAGCTCTGTATTTTTATGTTAAGAGTTTTATTAGAAAGGCAAAAAATACTCAGACCTTGCGAGTTTTAATTATCACCAGAGAGAAAGCATGCAGCAGAAGTTTAATATGACTTTAAATCTGCATGCAGCTAAAATTTATGTTAAAAGTTCAAATAAGCAGTAACTTGGGTAGCCATATCAGCCTTCTGGGAGTTGAAAGCCTCTGGCTATCTATTGTAAGAACCCTCTCTAAACAAACTCGAAAAACGATGAAAGAAATACCAAGTAAATGGTACATATATAAACATCAGGACAGTTGGAAAGTTTAAAACCAATGAAGCCGCGCCATTTAGAAGCATCATCTTTTAGCAATGCTGGCTAGGATTAAAAAACGAAGGTATGAAAATAATAGAAGGTTGTTTGAATAAGATTAACAACAAATAGCATATAAAAGTTTCTTCGAGAAACTCAGAATAAAGATGAGCCTGATGGGAATAAAAAAGAGACAATACTTCAACTGTGGTTCGAATCCACCTTTTGATAGTCACTAGCCTCAAGATCAAGTATAGATTGTAAGGTTCGATTCCTGAAAAAGGGAATTGATTAGAGGCATATTAGTTTCTGGATGTTTTTACTATACTGACTTTCGAAATTAAAAAAGGAACAAAAAATACCTATGAGAAAAACTGGTCTCGAGATTATCTATTGCCTCCGCCAAAGAAGCCTTGCCTTCCTGGTAGTCAACCAATAGTTGATTTACAGGTTTTTCTGTGCTGGTAAATCTATTGCGACTTGTAGAAATTATTTTATATTCAGCTTTCACTACCTCAAAGTATTGGAGTAAGCTCCGTCGATAACAAGAGTAGAAAGAGTCTTGGAAATAGCTTCTTCCGGAACAAGCCCATCTTCCTCCTTTGAAGACAGAGGCGACAAAAAGGTAGCATCATAAGCCAAAAAGTGAGGAGAGAAAGATGATAGGCTTTTGATTTCTTTTGAATTGTGACCCAACTCAGTTAAAATAGAAGCATCTTTAGGAATAGAGGTCGGTATATCCTCTCCCTCAAAAACATAATAAACCAATGAAGGGAAAAGCCATTCACCACTAAAACGATCTCTGATCAAAACGCGATCTGGGACTAAATTATCATAAGTTTTTTCAGGGCTATTTTCTTTTTCAGAGTCCCTTGTAGATTTCATATCGCTATCCAAACCTTCCATTTGGGGCCACTCTTTAGGCTTTTTGACTTGATAGTGTCGCGGCTTTTAATTTTAAGCCTTTGAGTTAAACAATAAAAGTGAATCACAATCAAGTTAATATGACTGAAGAGTACTTATCAATTTAGCATGTAAAAGCAGAAACAAATAATGAACAAAAGATAGTATCCTCTGAAAAATGAGAGTTGATTGTTGTTTTTGTTTTATACTTTCCTAAAAGAACTATATTCTAAAGCGACTGAAAGTTTAGCCTACTATTCTTGTGAGCTGCGGTGTAGTGAGGCTAGTGCTGCTTCGGCCAAGTCTTGGGCTTCCACAGTCATTTTTAGGATTATGTCACTTTGTTCAAAGATCTATCTTAAAAAAGTTAAATATACTTATTCCGGTTTGGCTGTTGTGGCTCATAGCTGGTAGCTGGAAGCTAGTCAAGGCTGAGCCAAAACATCCCTATGTAAAACTAGGGCTGCGGCGGATCTGAAACATGGCTGCTTTATAAAAAAGCAGCCATTCATCTCAGATCTGGAAATAATTCTGGAAAATCATCTAGGGTACAATTTTTCCAGAATCGTTCCTGTACACATCCACAGACAGATGTTTTTTTTAGATTTTTTTAAGATAAAAATTATGTTTTTTTTCTTTCAAATTTTAAAACAAAAAAGATAATAATTTGAGTTTGAATTTTTAATTTAAAAATAAAATTTTATAATATATATAAATCTGGCTGGTCTGGAAAAAAGAAAGCTATATTTGACCTTTTTTAAAATTTTGGATTCCCCTAGGTAAGGGAAATCCAAAATCTGAAAATGTGACAGCCTGCACGCATCAATTACAGCAAATACTGTAATTGGCACAGTTTTAATCCACCACAGCCCTGTTGGTGTACTTGGATTTGTCAGGATTGACAATTCTTTTCCCCTGGAAACCTGGGCCCAAGAGTGGGATTCAAACCCTGACCCTGGATTCCCGCGGGCCGCTGATCCCATGGACCAAGGGCCTGCCTGCCCACGTTTTCCTGAGACTGAGCCTCCACAAGCTGAAGCCCCTGCTAAGTCCCAAAGTCAGAATACCAGCGCAGGTTTGACTATAGTGATACCCGAGGAGGAGCTTTTTGAATTGCCTAATGAAGGCAGAGAAAGTTCCTCTGTGAACTTCATGAACTTGAAGTCCTCTCGGGTAACCAATCAGATTGATTCAATTGCCAAAGGAAAACATGGGTTTTAGGCCCGACCCTGTGACCACAGCCCAAAATCAAGAAAATTAAGTGACCAATTTTGTCAGGAAACACCCTGACACATCTTGTGTTACAGAAATGCCTTAGGAAAACTCTACTGTTTTACACAATCCTAATGCTAGTTTGATGACTCTCCTAACTGCTCTAGACGATGAGTTATGGCTTCTTAAAGTTTGGCCGCCAGCCGAACTCCCTAACCAGTGCGAAATGACAAAAATATGCGACCAAGGCACAAGAATTGATGTGAATCTTAATTCGAGCATAACTCAGCAGCCACTGGACGGATTTAGACGTCCAAACACGCATTTTGAAGCCAAATACCAGGAGAGTTGATCTGTGCTATTTTTAGACAAAATACGGATGCAAAGCCCGATGTGCGGGATTTTTCAAAGAAACATGAGTCATGCTGTTCAGAAGATGCCCCAAAACCCCAGCCTGATGCCACCAGCAGAGCTCCTAAGACTGTCTAGAAGATTTAGGAAGATTCTGAAGAATCTAATAGAATGGTATATAAAGGTATTGCTCACAATGATCCCCTTGTGATCATTCTAAGTTTAGCCCAATAAAATAAAGTTGATTTAGTTGATTTTGAAAAGTTTATATTAAATCTGTGTAAGTTGTTTCCTATGGAAACCTGTCAAGACCTACTGGACCCTGAAAAATTTGGACGTTCTAACCAATGAGAGAACACCCAGCCAAGGTGCCATTTTGCCGCTCCTGCACCTGGGCCTCCTGATCACCCGCCCACATTTTTCCCGATATTTTGATAAAGCCCTTTTGGAGAATACTATGTTTGGAGGTGGGATGCTATATATGCCTATAGATTCTGCGCTCAAACCTTATTGCCATTTTTGAATAAAGGTTATATTATTTTGGCTCACACAGCTATTACCTTATTTTTTATTTGCTATCTACCAATTCAGTACAAGATCTCCTGGTTCTCCTTCCCCACCGCCTGCAGTTTTCTGTCCTCCAGGTGTACCTTTTGGCCCCATCAATTTCACTGACTACCCTTTGAAACCTAGATACAAGGACTATACCCCAGAGAAAATACTTGAACTAGATCCTTTGGCCTGCATACAATCTGCAGTTAGATACAACTGTCAAGGCTCGTGAATATTCTCAACACCAAAATTGTTTAGAGGGAAGTTCAACTACCTTCCTGTGTACGACCTCCACATGGAACCACCTGTGATTCCCAAGCCTATGCCCGTGTCAGGAACCCATCTGCTTGGAAACATGCCACCAAGCAGGTGTATGGCCGCAGAAGGGTTCAAACCTGTGACCAAGGAGCCTACGGGATGGACATCATTCCCATATGGAAAAGCTCCCTGAGCAAACAATATTGCCCCAGGAGGGAATTAAATCTACCAAGGAGGAAGTAGGCTCTTAGATAGCTAAGAAGGAAGGCCAAAGCCAAAGGATGAAACAAGGAAGGAGTAACAGGCTGACTGTCTCCCATGACACATTGTTTCTCTGTAATAGGAGGGTTTGTGGACAAAGGTGTGGTGATGTACCATACGCCAGGTATCACTTGGCGCCATGATTCATTGAGATATGGAGGGGTAGACAAACCAGAATCTACTCTCCTTTCTAGAGATACACTTGCTGCCAGGACCTGTACAAGGAGCAATCAAACCAACCATTTGTACCCAAATGGCTCCCCTTGGGAGGACTTGGGTTGCCTCATGGCTTTGGATTTCAAGAAGGAAACAAGTAAGATAAAATCAACTAGGTTTGAAGAAATTGACTTTATTAACTGAACAATCAAACACCCTGAAAAGATGGAGCCTTATATAGGCTGTCAAGAGATGCCTAAATTGCAGTTTCAAAGGGAATTGGAGAAATATTGGGGAAATTGGGGAAGAAAAACTTGGCAGGGGGAGCTTTGGCTTGAATTAAAAAAAGGTTATTCTAAAATAGAACCAATGGCCCCTTCTGAACCTTCTCAAACAGCTAGGTGTCATTTACCCCAGCTGTTTGAGAAGAAACAGATTGAGGGGCTTCTAGTGGTTGCAATTGACCACCAGAAGAAGATAAATAACTGTTTCTGGGTTTAAAGTTAAGTATGGAGCTTATTGTGTTGGTGTGGGGCTGGATGCTTGAAGCAAAAGCAGATTTGCATCAGGAAGCCCTGGGCGTAAACTTTGATTGGCTGCAGGAGTCTATCTGGTGCAAAGCAAAAGGTAAGCTCAATTTTGAATTACTAACTTTAAATAGGTGGGCAGGGAGAAAGTGAGAGGACCCAGGTTCAATTCCTGTAGTGGATTTAATCCTAATTTCTGGGTTTTCACCAAAAACAACTTCAGGTAATAAGTTCAGATTATTACAAACTAACAATTTATTTCTAGGGCTTAAAGAAGAAACCAGTTTAGGAGGAGGAATAACACAACCTAGTAAGACTTGTAATTCCTTGTTGTTATCAGGAATAGATGGATCCAGGTTCCTGACAGCCTGCCTCCTCACCCAACCTCCCAACTGACCACACAGGCAAGCTATTTGGGATTATAGTGTATATCACTCTCACAGGGGTGATTGACACTATAATCCTGGCCGCTGGCCTGTGTTCCTGGATGAGGAAGTCCTTCTCCTACCTTTTTAAGTGATCTCCTTTCTTGTGTTGGGCTTTACCTGCAAAAACCCGTCACAAGTCACCCCTGAAAACAACGGGCCGGCAGCCCAAGACTGGATCCCTGATATAATGGCAATCCTTTTTAAACCTGGTATCCTGAGCCCCAGGATGTTGTTTTTTCTTGTGGATTATTGTATGCTTTTGTTATTGATAATCACTTATTACTCCTATAAGATGCCCATGAACCTGACCTCTTCCATGTGGAAGAATGCAAACCCAAATGAGCCAAAGAAAACTGATACCGCCGATAATGCAACCATGATTCCCTCTTCCCAAGTGCAAAATTTGATTGTAAACCAATCCCTCACAAAGGTGGAGATGCCCCAGATGGGGAAGCTTACACTCAAGGAAGCTTTATGCGCCATGCTGGTCCTCTGCCTGCATTTCTAAGCCAACACCCCCTCCTACGCTAGTGACACCAAGAAAATACTTATGGTTGCTTCCATGCTCTCTGGAAATGCCCTAGACTGGTTTGGGAAGGCCACTGACAAAGATGTTGAATTCTGCCTTGACTACTTGAGATTTGAGGCCAAACTGATGGCCACTGGCAAAAACCAAGACACCTGCCACCACTTTCTAATCAACCTACTGAACATTAAAAAAGGATCCTGTACCTTACAAGCCTATACCAACAAGTTCCTTAAGCTGAAAGCTAGAATCCAACTCAAAGACAAGTTATCTGCCATCCTGTACCTCCAAAGAGCCTTCCCTGCCTTGAATGAACTCCTCAAGCACCATCCCCCACGCTTGGCCTAGATGAGTTACTTCTCTTGTTCAGAGAATTGAGCCTTAATCAAGAAGGCGCCCCCCTGCCACTCAGTGCACTAACTGCTCCCAGACACCCAGCAGACAAGGAATGCCCCCCAAGGAACTACAACATCACTACAGTGAAGGGTTGTGTTTCTACTGCCACAAACTTGGCCACATCACTAAGGCTTGCCCCAAAAAAGTGATCCTAGGGTTTCCCTAGCACAAATAAACACCTCCACCCTGTCATGAATGACATTTCAATACTTGTATTGAAAGCCCAAGAGTTGATCCCCAGTTCCCAGAAGGCAGATCAACCCCCAGGACAGTTCAGGACCCACCAACCCATTGAGTCACAGACCCAAATTGTTAAGTTTCCCTGCAACCCACCAGCTTAATAATAAGGATTCCCTGAATAGATGCCAGATTGCCGCCAAACCAGTGCCACCAAAGACCCATATCTGCGCAGGAAATGTAGTCTGCCTAAAGGAGGTAGGGAAAGGGCCTACTACTAGCCCTACCAGCAAACTTCTTCCAGTCTCCAGCCCAGAAGAAGTATTGAAATTGGCCAGCCCAGGTGACATGGTGAACAACAGCGGCAAAACAAAGCATTTCCACTCCTGTTCTCTAGAATCAGTCCAACCCGGTGCCACTGAGGGCCCAGACCTACGCAGAAGCTGTGGCTTGGACAAGACCCACTATTATTCCTGCCAACAAGCACCAACTGTTGCCAGTCTCCAATCCTAAAGAGGGAACACAATTAGCCTGCCCAGGTGACATGATGGACCACAGTAGCAAAATTAAGCATTGTCACTTCTGTTTGCCAGAGTGTACCCAACCAGAACCTGATGCTCCCTGGACCCTGAGCCCAGACCCATGTCTTGCCAGCAAATCACCCATGGACCTGAAGCCCGCGAAAAGCAAAGAAGCAAAACCCCATGGTATAAAAGGCCTGGTGGTATGGTGATGACCATATTGTCATTTTTTATAATAAAGTTTTATGAACCTTTGGTTTGAACAAATCTTACCCTATCTATTCTTAGTGATCTTCCATCTTAATTCTGGTCAAGTAGACTACCAGGCCGCCGCCCCCTCCCAAGACCAATCTGCCAAATTTCCCCAGGCATTATACTGTCCCCTGGGAGCCCCTGTTGGACCTGTGCACTTTACTGAATATCCCCCAACCCAGCCTATTTGGAGTACGGCTTGGAAACCATCCTCATTGCCAACCCTTTGGCAAGGACTAGAAGTACCAAATACATAGAACACAAAGGAAAGAGGGTTGATATACCGCCCTTACTGTTCAAAGACAAGTACAACTACCTACCAGCGTACTTTGTTCCCATGACTCCACCATTAACCCCAAGACCAGACCACCCACTAGAACCTACCACTGCAGCTGAGACTGCCTCTACCCAACTGTTTGGAGTACTCTACATTACTTTGACAGGATTGGTGGATTTTATGTTCCCCAACTCTGGACCATGGTCCTTACTCGGGCAATCTGTATCTTATATTATCAAGTTAGCACCCATTCTATGATGGGCCTTACCCGCTGGCTTGGCCGCACCTCATCCCGAGCCGCCCAATGCCTCTACCTATGACTGGCTTCCTGACACACCCAGTCTTAAAAATTTATCCAAGTCAAAGTGAAAACACTCACAACATCACAGATTGTTGAGGCATTCATTTATAAAGGAGCTGAAGAAAGCTTTATTGACATCACTCTTGCAAAGGACCTAAGACTAACAGATACCGCTAAAGGTGTTAAGGTGATCATGGGGAATAGCTCTCATGACCTTGAGTTCAGGTGTGAAATCAAGTTGACGCTAAGAATTGATCAGAACATCTTCTCAGCACTTCCCATCATCCTGAACAGGATTTCCCACCCATTGATCCTGGGAGACTCCTGGTCCCAAAGGCACGGCGCCATCCTGGATTTCTGCAATCAAACAGTTGCCTTACAAGGGGCCACCTCTTGTTATGTAACACTGTTCCACCTAGGTCCAACCAAAGGAAACCCCAGCGCTCTTCTGCCCCTGAAAATGGAACCCAGTGTGGGGGCCCTACCTGCCCCATTAGAGAAGTGGAACCACATTTTCAGCAAGGAAGCAGCAACCTGTCTCCCTGAACACACAAATTATGATCACACTATCAATCTCTTGACCAGCACTGAGCCCCAACATGGGCCCATCTATAGCTGAAATCACAAAGAGAAGTTAGCACTGAAAGTTTATATTGAAGACATGACCAAGAAAGACTCATCCGTGTATCCAAAGCCCATGCTCATTGCTAATGCTATTTTTAGGCAAAAAGGACAGTGGTATGAGCCTGTGTGTTAAGTACCAGAATCTGAATGATATAAATATAAAGAACCACTACCAAATCCCCAATGCTGATGACTTGTGTGATATTTTGACAGGCACTCAGGTATACTCCAAGATTGATCTCTGAGACGCTTTCAATAAAATCCAAATCAAAGAAGGTGACAAGTAAAAAACAGCTTTCAAGACCAGGTATAGACTTTACAAATACCTGGTGATGCTGTTTGGACTATGAAACGCCCCTAGCACCTTCTAATGTATGATCAATTTAGTCTTGAGCAAATACCTAGACCATTTCTGTGTGGCCTGCTTTGATGACACCCTCATCTATAGCAAGACCCACAAAGAGCACCTACATTGCCTGGACCTGATCCTTGGGAAACTCTCACAAGCCAACCTATATGTGACACTCAAGGAATGCAAATTCTTTCAGCCAGAGGTGTAATTCCTGGGCTATATTGTAAAGACTGGAGGATTTGTGATGGCTCAGGACAAGGTGGACACTGTAACCTCCTGGCCTATTCCCATGTGCCAGAAAGATGTCAGAAGCTTCCTGGGGTTAGTAAACTACTGCAGAGACTTAATAATTTTTTCTCTATAAAACTGCCACTGATCAGGCTCTGTTTGGACAAGGTCCAGTTTGTCTGGACTGATGAATGCACCTCCTTGTTTGAGACCCTGAAGAAGGCCTTCACATCTGCCCCCGTCCTTGCCATGCCTGACCCGTCTAAACCTTTTGTGCTGGAGACAGATGCATCCAACTTTGCAGTGGGGGGTCTTTCTTCAGGAAGGAGGAGATAATATGCTACATCATGTAGCATATTAATCTAAGAATATACTTCCTGATGAAGGGAACTACCTGATATATGACAAGTAGATGCTAGCTATAACAAAGACATTGAAGCATTGGTGCAGATATCTATGCAGCACAGAACATCCGGTAAAGGTCCTGACAGACCACAAGAATTTGCTTTACTTCTTCAAACCACGTCAGCTTAACCAACAATAAGAAAGATGGGCATTAGAACTGACCAACTACACTTTGACCATCAACTAAAAGCCAGGGAAAGTGAACATGGTACCAGACACCTTGAGCAGAAGAGCCAACCTAATTCCCTTATCTACAGAAATCAAGGACTGCAACACCCATACACTACTAGAGCCTGTCAGACTAGTAATACAACTGAAGTACTTGAAGATTGCTGCCAGAAAACCCAGCGTGATAGAAGCTCAGAAGCAGGATGCCTACTCAACCAAACTAGTCAAAGCCCTGACAAAGGACCCAGATTGCCATCATTCAAAGAAAGGATACTCCCTGAAAGGCGCTACCCTGCTGCTCCATAACAGAATCTATGCACCCAAAGGCCCAACCTGAACTAATATATTGATTGTAAACCACAATTTGGAGATGGCTGGTCACCCTGGTAGACACAAGTCCCTCTTAAGCATCAAGCAGAACTAAGCATGGCCAGGCATGGACAAGGAAGTAGCTGCCTACATCAATGTTTGAAAAACCTGCAGAAGAACCAAGACACATCAATCAAAGCCAGAAGGACTACTGAGGCCTCTGGAAATCTCTGCTGGACCCTGGAAGTCATTGTCAATGGACTACATAGTAGAGCTCCCCCTTCAAAATCCTTTGATGCAATCCTAGTCATGGTTGACCACTTCACAAAGATGGCGTATTTTCTCCCAACCACTACCCACTGCACGGCAGCTGAGACTTCCAGATATTTCCATGGCTGCATATTGACGCAACACAGCACACAAGAAGAAAACATCATCAACCAAGGACCCCAGTTCACCTCCCACTATTGGACCCAAGTAATGAAGTACCTTTTAATAAAACACTGCGTGTCAACCTCCTACCATCCAAAAACGGACAGACAAACTGAAAAGGTTAACCAAATCCTAGAACAATACCTCCAATACTACACCATTGCAGACCAAGACAACTGGACAGAGATGCTACTCATAGCACAATACGCCTATAACAGCAAAGATCACGCATCCACGGGTATGTCCCCCTTCAGGGCCAACTATGGGGTTGATCCCTCCTGGGACCCCTCCATTGGCAGTGTTGCAACATCTTTGATTACACCCTCTTGGGGAATTAACACCCCAAGTAAATCACCAAGTGGCTCACCAAATGGTTCACCGCCCAGTCAATAAACTGGTGGCACCATTATCAGTTAACCATCTATTACAGGGATCTCTCAATCCAGGTCCTAAATGGAACACAACTTGATTAAGCCTTGTGACTCAAGAGGAATATTACTCAGATAAGCCCCATGACCTCCATGACGTACATGGACAACATGTGGCTTATCATGATACTATTCATTTTAACCTATATTCATATTCAATAAAGTATCATTCTCTTCTTAATCTTCCCCTTTATTTTGTTTATTATACTTCCCAGAAGTATAAACTCAACAGCAGTAAGGAAAAGAATACTGTAGGGAAAACCTGGATTGAAGAAATATATGCCACCCAAGAAACCTACCTTAGGAACCTAACCTGCACCATCAAAACCTATAAGGCGTTTGCTGACAAGAAAAGGATCCCCAGAAAACCCTTAGAAATAGGCAACAAAGTTTATCTCAATTCTTGGAACGTCCCCTTACACATGCCTAGTAGGAATCTAGCCCACCGCTGCTGTGGTCCTAACAAGACTGTAAAGCAAATAGGAGAAGTGGCGTACAAACTAGAACTGCCACCTACTTGAAAAATTCATTATGTTTTCCATCAATATATCAGAGATCCACTGTCAGGAATATTCCTGACATAAATCAAATCCTGACTGAAAGGAAAAGCTGGGAAAAGATAGCTGAATTCCCAATTCAAGGGGCAAAATTTGATCAAGAATTTCCCCTGTTATTTGGGGAAAATAAAAATAAAATTAAGGAAACCCCAGATTTGGGTGGGCGCCAGACTAATTTATCATCCAGGGAGGCGCCCGCCACCACCACGCAGACGCCCGCCACGCCCGCCAGCACCCAGTCAACCACCTACAAGCCCCCCACCAGCTGCCCGCCTGCCCAGGCAGGCACCAGCAGGCCTGCTGCCAGCCCACCCTCTCACTCCCCGGGCCCCAGCTGGCTGCCTGCCGCCCACCCTGCAACCAATCAGAAATCCCCCTGGAGTACAGCCAATCAAAAAAATCCCTGAATATAAGGGAAAATTCTAAAACCAAAATTACACCTCCAGAAGAAGGAGGGAATAATGGTTCAGATTTTAAAAATAAGTTTGCCACCAACCAATTGAATGCTAATTTACAGACCACATGGGCAGGGTCAAACTCCAACCAAAACAATGTCCTTGAAACTAAAATAGATTTTGAAAAGGAATTGACTTACATCTCTCACCTAGCACCAGGGCAACATGAAATTATTGGTTCACCTCAAGAACTTCCCAACCAGCCACAGATAGCAGGAGAACAGGAGTTTGGCCATCTTCCCAATTGCTATCCCTATCTTTCAAACTTCTGGGATTTCCCATACCCTGTTTTTCCCTCCCAATTGCAAATCTTTGCACAGGGGAAAGTGCTATAAATAAAGGATCTCACCTCAGTAATAGCTTGTGCTATTATTGAGATTAATACCCTCAATAAATTGAAATTCTACTTAAAAACTTAAGTCAACTTAAGAGTTAGCCCCAGCCAACCTCCCTCCAATCCAAGGAAGATGAACCATCTCATATTCACAGCTGTGTTCACAGCTTGCCTTGGGATTGGAGGCTACCAACAGGGGTCAGAGTTCTTTAGGCCCCCTCCAGAAGGACTGGGTCATGACCCTCATTACAATCCTGGCCAACTAAACTCCTCTCATACTGGACCCTGGCCTCCCCTGGTGTCTCCACATTCCACGCTCTCCATTGCATTGTACACCTCCATGTACTACATATTGACCTACTTTTCCAGGAGCTTTGGGAGATACAACGTGCACACTAAGGTCTTCCGCTGGTTGATGACCATATATCCCATCATCACTGCCCTGACTGGATTCCAATTTGCCAACCTGCTACCATACATGCTGCAAGTGGTACCCACAGTTTTGGGGTATTACATCCACTAATTGGGCAATCTCTCTTTGGTAGAATGAAGGAGAGCACCCAAGTTGAATTTGACTAGAGTGGACCCTACTGGAATCCCTATCATTAACATGTGAAGAAGGTGACCAAATAAGCAGAATCTCCCCAGGAAGGGAGTAAATTTTTTTAGAAGGTAATAGATACTGGTGTACCCCAAAATCAACCAAGGGGCCTTGGGGTGGATAATAGGAGGAAATCATGCAGTTTCAATGTATGGAACATGTCAGTGACATGGTCTGAAACAATACCAAATGGAGTCTTCTGATTTATTGGTGGGAGTTGGTTTTGGAGTCTCAAAGTTTACATTGGCTTGCCCATAGCTGACTAACACACAAAAAGTCCACACAAGGAAGATGAACTTCATGCTGTTGAAGAGGGAACTTTTGAATCTACTAATCAAGTTTTTTATCTGAAAATATAAGTTTATTGGTTGATAGGAATAAGAAAATTGTTGGAGCAATTTGAAAGGGGAAAATATGCCAGTTTAAATACTGAGCTCAAGTGATGAAGGGGATATTGTGGTTACCAGGTGGACCTGCAAGAGTGATTTGAGAAGTATTGCCTTGCAGAACTGCAGCAGGCTGCAGCCTGCAATGCAAGAAGAGGCAGGTTGGAATATTGCATTGCAGTATTGTACTTCCCTATGGTTGTGGATAGTTTCTGGGGTTGGATGTGATGTACTTCTCTGGATTGGTTGGTTTGCTGGCTTTGATTGGTCTCTTGGGTCCCTCAATATCTGTTTTGGCTGATTCTCACATTTACTTTTAATTTGATTGGCTGTTGTATATTGATTGGAGCCAATTTTACATGTTGAATTGTTGTTCCTGTCATTTTTATCATTGTTTGAAGCTTTAGAAACCAAATTTTAAATAGAATTTATATGTTGGTCCTTGTTTTTACACTTGCTTTTGTTTTTGCATTTGAAATTAAATAAAACAAATTCATTTATCAGTTTCAAATGTGTTTTTGGATTGATTGAATTAATTGTTTTGTTTCTGTTCTTGATTTCTAAATTTACATTTAAAAATACAGTTTCTGGTTTTTGGATTGTACTTAAGGTCCTCAAGTCTGGTTTCTTTTTTGTGTGAGGGATGGAATCCCTTACACAATTCTTTCTATTCAAGAAAGAAGGAACCTCCCTCCACCACCAGAAGATCAAGTCCAGCCCCCTGCCCATTCAGGAGGGACACACAAATGAATAAAAGGTCAAATGCATCCACAAAAATTGCCTTCACTACAAGACTCCACAGTACTACATCAAATGGGCAGGCTGCCCCCCCCAAAGAGAGCACCTGGGAACCTGTCTCCAACCTGCCCAACACACACAGAGCCATGTAACAATACCTGGACAAAAAGGCAAATAAGGAGGGGAGTTCCATGAGAGAAGGGGATGATGTCACAAGTGTCAATTTCTTGTTAACTATGCATGTGATAGAACCCCAGCTACAGGATTCAAACCCTGATATCCTGTGGACCGCCAGCCCGCAGGCTCAGCTGCCTGGAAGTCTGCATTTTTACAGGCTTGAACCAGAACCAAATTTGAATTTAGAGAAACTTCTGAGTTTGGATGAACAAGAGTTACTTGCATCAAGGCCTCTCTCACTAAAGGATCCTGTTAGTCTGCCAATGAGAGCGCGGGCCTGGCCAACAATCCCAAGATAACTTGGGCCACCTCTAGTAAAGAATTGAAGAAGCCTTCTATAGAACGCATGCCACCTGAGGATGACAAATCCTGTAGCTTGAAGGGGAAATTCAAGTTTCCTCATTCCAACTCAACCAATGAGAGACCCTCCAAGAAGGACGCCACTAATGATTTCCAAACCATGGAAGACAGTATCACCTGGCCCAAAAAGTTTGTAAAAGTTTCTCTATGGCAGATGGGTATACTTATACCCTGGGCCGCCAGGAAGTTACCCATTGCCATTCTTACAATAAAATGACATAACCTTTGGTTCAATCAGGTTATTCCATATTTAATTTTAGTTCTATTTCATTTGCAGTCTACCTCCTGCGGACTTGTCTCCCATGTTAATCAACCCCAAGAAACCGCAGACCAAACACCTGAACTATATTGTCCACCAGGAGCTCCCTTTGACCTGGTAGATTTCACTGAATACCCACCCAACCAGGCGCATTTGGAATTCACCCTAGAGTAAATCCTGATCTACGACCCAGAAGCCAAAACTAGAGAGACAGAAACCATTGGCAGAGAAGGAACACAAGTCACCATACCTCCTCTGCTGTTCCGCAACAAGTACAACTACTTGCCCGCCTACCTAGTTCCTATGACACCACCTCTTACCCTGCAGCCCAACTGCCTGCAGGAATCCATTGCAACCAATGAATCCACCTCCACTCAGATATTTGTGGTGATGTACATCACCCCCACTGGCCTTATTAATTCAATGGTGCCTGTCATCAGACCCTGGGCACTACTGGGTAAATTTTTATCTTATATTGTAAAGTTAGCTCCAATCTTGTGGTGGGTCCTCCCCACAGGACCCGCAGGCCATCCACTTGTAAGTTCTCAAGAGCCCCCTGCAGGCTGGATCCCTGACACATAAGGAGGCCACCTCATGAAGATGCATCTAAAGGCTTTAAGTAAAAATTGTCCCCACCAAACTACCTTAGTAGTTTGTTATTTTACTCTAAATAAAAATCTTGCCTCAATGATTCACTTATTTCAATATTTCCCAATAAGATTTTTAATAACCAGACTGCTAGATTCTGCTTTCTCACTTCTGGAATTTCCTGGAAATCTTCCTCCTCCTGCTGAAATGATTCCTGAAAACCGCAAAATCAAATGTGAGCCTATCTATGCTGCTGATTCCTTGACTTTAAGCCAAATGAAGGTCTTCCTGATGTACCTGTGAAAATCTTCTACTGTAACTTTCCTTATTCACTCTTCAAGGGTTACTATTTCCAAGTAAATATGTATTGTCTCCTCCTCATTGGTAATGTTATCCTCAATTGGGTGTATACTCTCCATTTGATCAATTATGACAAGCTCTCACTCTACTTCACCCTGACCCAAGCTTCACCTGTCATAATCTGTTTTGTGATCTCAGCAGTTGGTCACAAATCTGCATGAAATGCAATGTGAATAAGCACAATCCTATCTTGTTTTGTGTTGTATTAATCATAAGTATCCAAATCATTCCTTTCATTTGAAATAGATAAGTATTATTTTTTAATTTTTATTTTACTATAAAGATCTAAAACAAACTGTGGTTCAATCAAAGCTATTTTTGTGAGATAACAACAGATAAAGCTATAATGAATTGTAGTTAAAAAATAGAATCTAACAACTGAAACTGTTCTAATCTTACATCCTGTGCCTTACAAAGAATCAAAATTAACTATTTCATCCTTGAAAAACTGCCTTTCTTTTTATATTTTGCAATCTACACAGTGTAGTGAGTGCCAGGGAACATGTCAGGGACTGTTAAAAAAGTAACATTTTCCAGGCCCCAGGCGGGAATCAAACATGCTCTTAGTCACCAGGCAGGGCTAGCAGGCAGGAAAGATTTGCCCACACCTGGATTTTTGCTTTTTGAAGCAAATCCAGGTGCAGGAACCATTCCCGCCCTGGTGGTAGCTGCAGAGCCTATTCTGGGCCCAAAAGCTATGCCCAAGCCTTGGTGGGTTTGGCTGGGCCTGGACAGGCTAATTTTAGCTGCCCAGTAAACCCAGTTCAAGCCTACTCTCCATTTAGTAATTTGGGGTCCCCAATTGGGGACCCCTTTTTTAATTAAGTTCCTGGGCCTCAGGAAAGCCTGTCAAGCCAGTCCCAAAAAGGTGATCAAATTGGGAAAATCCCCATAATCCCAGAAGCCAAACCTTCCAGAACCAATGGCCAGCCAAGCCAAGATGGACCACAAAAAGCCAAACAGCTGTTCCTGAAAACCCCAAAAATGACCTTGAAGCTGCCAACCAAACAGCAGAGCCTTAGATGCCAAGCCTTGTCACACAGATAGCACCAGAAGAATGCCCAGAGGCACTTGCAAGTGAGTAAGTATATAAATCAGAAGCACCTGAAAAAGTTCTGCATTTTCATCCTTACCAAATAAAGTTGTTATGAACCTTTGTTTCACAAATTTGTTTCCATACCTGTTTTTAATACTCTGCCATCTGCATACACCCAAGCGTCAGCACCCATCCACGTGATAGATAGCCAGACTTCAGTTGATAAAACAGAAGCCTTTGACTACTACTGTCCACCCAATGCTCCATTTGGCCCTGTGAATTTCACTGAGTGTCCCCCAAATCCTGACCACAAACCCTGGACCTTGGAAGACTTGCAGTGGTACACCTGCCCAAACGCACCCAAGGAACCTCATCAAATTGTCTGTGATGGCAAAGCAATCATCATCTACCCTTTGATCTTCAATGGGAAGTACAACAATCCTGATGACTACCTGGTCCCCATGGAACTACCTCCAACACCCAAACTGACCATCTCAACCCCACCCACCTCTGATGCCGCTGGCCAGAGTAGTCAATTCCTGGGAGTGCTTTACCTGACACTCACAGGATTGATTGACCCTGCCTTGCCAATAGCTGGGCCTTGGGCTGTGGCTTGGAAGGCCCTTTTTTACCTGGTAAAGTTAGGTTCCATCATATGGTGGGCCATACTAGTACCTGCTTTGACTCCTCCCTTGCCCACTGGAGCTCCATGGTACTCCTGGTATCCTGACACAAACCAAGTCAACAAATAGTCCAAATTGATCAGGAATTCCTCCCAAGTAGGAACAGAATTCATAGCATCAGTATTTACCACATGGGAAGGGTATGTCAACACAAATCTCTTGTCAACTGTGTGGGCTAAATTCTCAAGGGAATTTAGTGGTTTGACTAAATTTTGAGCTGGTTTCTTTGTATGTCAGGGGAAAATAGTTCTATCCAGAGCTAAAGGGGGAGTAACTTTACACAGCCTGTCCAATTCCAAAAGTGACAGACCAGCTTCCCAGTGCTGGTTCTGTCAGGGAATTCTCCCCTGACTACATTAATTTTATAGAGGTTTAAAAAGATTTTACACCAACACAAACAGCACACAACAAAGTTTTGGTCACCATGTCCAAGTGGGATTTCAAGCTAAGCAGGGTTCAAACCTGGAACCCTAAAGACAAGCCAGATGTTAGTATACATTCAACAGTTAAACATAGCTTGCCTTTTTATGTGGGGTTGATTCATTCAAGTTTTGCTTTTGCTTTTGCATCTAGCTTCAAAATTGTTAATAATCAATTAGTGGACGCCATTTACCGCTGTACATCTAATTGACTGCTTACATTCCCTTTGCTGCTCTCTAAACTACTTGGTCTATATTCAAATCAGGCTCTGCTTTTAGTTTTCACTGAGTTCACCAATATCACCAATTAATTGTGATTGTCCTTGTGGATGATTTCCAGGCCTTGTCATCTTCAGATTTTACACTTAATTTTATTAAGTCTCAGGTAGAGCAAAATATGATCAGAGTGATCAATTCAGCCTTTATTTTATTGAAACTTGGTTATAAAACCTCTTTCACTCACTTAGCCTCTTAAATGTTTGTAGCTACCCACTGAGATATATAAGGGAGCTACATTTATCATTCTTACTTATTTTAATAATAAAGATTTTCCTTGTATTCCACTTACTTATAAATCCCCTTTTTGAAACCATGCAGGGAAGTTTCTTCCTGTTCTGGTTTCTAGTTCTCTTCCTATCAGTGGTATTGGTCCTTGAAAACACAATTCCCACCACTGAATGACATAACTCCTCCCCCAATGATTCCCACCAGAAGGAGTTCTTGGCTAATGGTTGATTCAAGTATTCCTCAGGTCACTGGGGGAAAATTCCATTGTGGCCTCTCCACAACACCACCTCCACCAGCTGAACCTTCCTTGGTTAGACCCAATGCATCCTTCTACCTGTTGACTTACTTGGTAGGATATTACCTACTGGGACAGTTTAGTTCTATGATGGGCAGGTTTTCCTACTTGGGTCACTTTGGCCACCTTGCTATGGTTACAGTGCCTATTGGTTTGGTTTTTGCAGGGCTCAATTTAGCGGTCTTGTCTCACAAGATTGGGAACTTGTTCCCTCTTAAGTGGGTCCCTGTCAGGATACCAGGAGTACCGTGGAGCTCCAGCGGGCAAGGGAGGAGTCAAAGCAGGTACTGGCATGGTCCACCAGATGATGGTACCTAACTTTACCATGTAGGAAAGGGCCTTCCCAGCCACAGCCCAAGGCCCAGCTGTTGGCAAGGCGGGGTCAATCAATCCTGTGAGCGTCAGGTAAAGCACTCCCAGGAATTGACTACTCTGGCCAGCGGCATCAGAGGTGGGTGGGGTTGAGATGGTCAGTTTGGGTGTTGGAGGTAGTTCCATGGGGACCAAGTAGTCAGCAGGATTGTTGTACTTCCCATTGAAGATCAAAGGGTAGATGATGATTGCTTTGCCATCACAGACAATTTGATGAGGTTCCTTGGGTGCGTTTGGGCAGGTGTACCACTGCAAGTCTTCCAAGGTCCAGGGTTTGTGGTCAGGATTTGGGGGACACTCAGTGAAATTTACAAGGCCAAATGGAGCGTTGGGTGGACAGTAGTAGTCAAAGGCTTCTGTTTTATCAACTGAAGTCTGGCTATCTATCTTGTAGATGGGTGCTGACGCTTGGGTGTATTCAGATGGCAGAGTATTAAAAACAGTTATGGAAACAGATTGGTGAACCAAAGGTTCATAACAGCTTTATTTGGTAAGGATGACAATACAGAACTTTTTCAAGTGCTTCTGATTTATATACTTACTCACATGCAGGTGCCTCTGGGCATTCTTCTGGTGCTATCTGTGTGGAAAGGCTTGGCATCTTGGGTTCTGCTGTTTGGTTGCTGCTTCAAGGTCATTTTTGGGGTTTTCAGGAACAGCTGTTTGGCTTTTTATGGTCCATCTTGGCTTGGCTGGCCATTGGTTCTGGCAGGTTTGGCTTCTGGGACTATGGGGGGTTTTTCCAATTTGATCACCTTTTTGGGACTGGATTGACAGGCTTTCCTGAGGCCCAGGAACTTGACTAAAAAGGGGTCCCCAATTGGGGACCCCAAATTACTAAATGGAGAGTAGGCTTGAACTGGGTTTACTGGGCAACTAAAATTAGCCTGTCCAGGCTCAGCCAAACCCACCAAGGCTTGGGCATAGCTTTTGGGGCACAGAACAGGCCTGCAGCTACCACCAGGGTGGAAATGGTTCCCACACCTGGTTTTACTTCAAAAAGCAAAAATCAAGGTGCAGGAAAATCTTCCCCGCTTGCTAGCCCCTCCTGGTAGCTAAGAGCAGGTTTGATTCCAGTCTGGGGCCTCAAAATTGTTACTTTTGTAACAGTTTGCCCCATTTAAAACAAATGAAGGTTAAACAATCAGAGCACGCTTCTGCCAATTCATTAAATTCCATTCAGACTGGAGTTAATGGCATCCTGAAGTGTCCTTTAGGAATCAGCTAATTGGAGGTTGGGTTGGAAATTAATGAGAAACCAACCAAGCCTCCTGAAACTTCTGACAAAATTTTTATTCTGCCCAATCAAATGTCAAACTGAGGTTAGGTGACCTCCAAATCCAAACCTTGTGTATTAAAGCAAGACAAGGGACTTTTGGTCCCTTGATTGCTCATTCTTATTTAATAAAAGTTTAAACTTTTCAAAATACAAATTTTTAAATTTTGGGTCCTTTTTTGGCCCTTTATTTCTTATTGGTTGTTAGTAAAAGTGTTGGACTTCTGTGATCTTATATTTTGCCTTTTGATTTACAGTGCTTCTTTCAAAGCCCCTAGAGTTAGTGTTAGTGATAGTGTAGATCTTTACCTTTGTTGCTTTCAAAACCAGATTTGATCTTTAAAAATCAGAATTGAATTTATTATTTTCTTACTTTAATTTTGAAATTGTTTTTGTTTTTGCTTTGCCCTGGTCCTAGTGCTTCTACACAACATCAAGAAGCTTCCTGTTCTGCATCCACTACTTCAAACTTGTTCCAGACATCCTCTCTGTCTCAGGCCTCAAAATTTCCCTCCCATCTGTGTGATAGCCTCACAAATATTATATTGGTGTCAATACAATGATTGTTCCCTTTGTGAAATTTGTGATGTTTTTCCTAGCCATAGTTCTACTGATGATCTGGTCTACTACTCCAGATCTTTAAAGCTGCTTGTCTTTGTCTGCCTCCTATGTGGGAGAAGATTCCTCTCACCTTCTGCTATTGCTTGGGAATCTCCCCAGTTGAGCCCATGAGCTGATTGCTACAAGGGGGAAAGCTGGTCAAGAGTCTCACCAGTGATGATCTTGAGCTTTCCTCCCCAGCTCTGAACTTGCGGTTTCCCTAGAAGTCTTTGTTGCCAAGGTGCCCTCTCTTGGAGCCTGAGTCCTCTATCAATAAGGCAAAGTTGTCTCCCTTATCCGGCTCCCAGGCGCACCCCTTGGCTGCTTGGCAGCCTGGTTATGATGGGCCTGGATTCTTACCTTCCCCAGTTGTCCCCTTCATCCTCCCTCTGGACACCCCTACAAGCAGCCATTCCAGTGTTATATTGGATGGTATCCTGATGGATCTTTCCCCTGGGATGGGAGCCGGACTTAGTCAGTTTAGCCCCCCTCTCTTACAGGCTGAAGACCAGGCAGGCAAAGCCCAACATAAGATTAGAGGTAACTTAATTAGACATGACATAGATTTTCCCACCCAGAACCACAAACTGCGGCCAAGATTATAGTGTTGATAACCCCTGTGAGGGTGGTGTACACTATCAAAAATAGCTTAATGGTGTGATCTAGGGGGAGCTCAGTTGCGGACACAGGCATTGGTTTGGGGGTGAGAGGCGGCTCTATGTCCAGTTTGTAGACAGAGAGTAAGTTGTATTTATCTTATAATAGTCTGGGTTCATTAATATACCAAGGGCCCTTTCTGCTATATCTGGTTGCTCTTTAGACCCAGCAAAGAATCCTACACTAGTATATCAACAGAGAGACAGTCTATTTATTCAGGCTTGAAAGGGTACTCTGTGAAGTTTATGGGATCAAAGGGAGTACCTGGAGAATAATAAGTTGTGAATGTGGGGTTCCTGTTCACCAGTCCCCATTGTGTGTCCTTGGTCATAGCCAGGGGCCAGCTGGAAGGATTTGTCATTCTCTATTAGAGAAAGATGGCTAGATTGAAGTTTATACTTGGCTTGCATTACTGCAAAATCTTCCAATACTTTCCCTATAACTAGATGGGCATTTTCACCATGCACTTGTACTTCAGCTGGTGCTAGACCCTCTGTGGGCCTATACCAATCATTTAAAAGCATGTTAAACTCATTTCTGATAAATTTCCTCCCCCCATCTGTCATCTCAAGGTGTCTAGTTAACCTTAACCACTCCTCCTAGGAAGTTTTACTAGTGGAAAACCTTCAACAGCTTTGATGGTAGGTATCTTCTTACCCTTAGCTAGGGTAGAAGATGTTGGGCAACTTACTCATAGAATCTATCTTTACTACTTTGAAATTTGGACAGGGGTCAAAATGATCTTTTATTTGCTTTCAGAAGGAAGATCCCCTTAGAAACCTTCTGGTATATGGTCCAGGGGTCTTGGAAACAATTTATATGTGCCAACACCTGAATTCTTCCAAAAATCTCTTGGACTCCTTGTAATTGATCCTGGACTCCTGCTCCTTGCTTGGGCTCCTGCTCCTTATTCTAGGCCCCAGCAACTTTATCTTGGTCTCCAGCTCTTTATCTCCAGCTTCAGTTTCTTTGTCTTGGGCTCCTTCACCTGTATCTTGAGCTTCTGCACCTTTGTCTTATGCTTAAGTCCTATTTGTAGTCCTTGTGGCCTTTTGATCCACTTGTGTCAGTACCTGAAAAGCCTCAGACTGATACCCCTTTTATAGCTCCTGTCAAAACAGCAGGCTTGACCCACCAGCAAGGTTCTGAGTAAGCAGGTTTGTGACTCGCAATATGACCATCCCGTCACTTGAAGCCAGACTAGAAAGCCAACTCAAATTTCCAAATCCAACAACATTAACAAATGATGATTCCTTATAATGGATACCTTGTTTTGGCGCTTGACTCATTACCAGGATCAAGCCACCCCCTTCACCATCCCACTGTGTGATCAACACTATCATGTTCTTGTTATCCACAATTCACAATGACTATATAATACCTATCTCTCAATAAAGAATATTATCTAGTTTCTAAATATTTTTCCCCTTGTAACTCTGCTAAAACAGCACAGTTACAACATTGGTAGCACAGGAAGGTTTTCCATCCTACTTTATTCCCCAAAATTCCTCTTGTTTCCTGTACTTGCTGCGGCCAACAAATCCTCAATAGAATAATGTCTGATCTCCCAGCAGACTGGACACCGTACACACATGGTGCCAAGATACCTGATGGGTTTGTCCTCTACCAAAATATGGTGATATCTCTTCCTGCGTTCAATGCCCTGTCTGCTCAAAAGTTTTTCTAGGCCCCCTCTGCCATGCCCTGTACAATTGATAAAAAACCATGCCAGCCTACTTAGCCCAAAAAATTCAAAGTGCTTCCCTGGAACCCTTTGCTGGGGCCAACAACAACAACAATGCTGCCGCATGGATCCAGTCCGCCCAAAGCAAACTGGCCCAGATGGAATGCCCACAGCAATTCCGTATTGCAGAAATCTCCATCCAACTGACTCACAACGCTAGCACCTGATGCAAAAAGTGGCATGAAGATCATACCAAAAAGGACTGGGATACTTTCAAACAAGACTTCTTGGCAAGATTTGTGCTTAAGGACACTGCACTCATTATCATATGTCTAGTAAAGAACTTAACCCAGACAGGCACTGTAAAGGAACTCACATGTACCTACAAGGAACTCCAACTGCGCGCACCCTCTGACATGGCTTTTGACACCCCAGCCACACATCTCATGTACTACAACGCACTCAAGTTGCATGCAATGAGGCACGTGAACCTGGACCAAGTGACTAATCTACAGAGTCTGTATCACAAAGCAGAGAAAGCAGAATAAATATCCAAAACTCTCCAAAAAGCACAAACTGGAAAACAAGAATGGCCCAAAGACTCTCACCCAGCCGGGCACTCCAGTTGACCACCCCCTGGGAACAACAGCAGCAGCACCAACCATAAACTTGCAGGTTCAAATGAACATGGAAATAGGAACAATGGTCAGTCAAATTGTACCCATTTCCATATCACTGCCACACAAGGCAACCAAGACAAGGGAAAAGCCCATGGAGAGCATTAAGCAAGCCAAGCTCTCCCTGCACAACTCCTGACTTACCCAATGATGAATACCGGCCTAAGGACGTGGACCAGTGTCCACTGATCCAAGTGCCCTCAGAGGAACTGGTGCTCTACACCATTGCCAGACACCCCAATAAACTGATGTATTGCCATTTCTGCTTTTGCAGTTGCATAGGCTTGGTACTCTTGGACTCGGGCGCAGATTGAACCCTAGTCAACAGTAGCTTTGTGGACAAGTTCAAGCTAGCCACTAATCATCTGGGGATTAAAAACGTGGTTTTAGCTGATGAACATCACATCACTGTGACAAGGGAAACCACCCCCTTTTCCATCATGCTTGAGAACCTGCACTCCACCATCCAAGGCCCTGTTGTTGACTTTCCAAAATTTGACATTGTACTGGGTTTATATTGGCTGAGAAAGAACAACCCCCATGTAGACTGGGCAACTTCAGTATTGACCATTAAGCATGAAGGTGTTAATCACCAGATCTACCCTGACTTAGTGTACCAACTCCTACACGACCACATCTTTGTGCACATTACAGTAACCTGGACAAAAGAGAGAACCTCAACACAATTGACTGGGACTCCTGTCATTACAAGATTGTACACTTCAAAGACCACCAGGACACCACTACGCCCCAGGATTGCAAAATTGTAGCCCACCATCCAGAAATCTTTGGGGAGGCTTTGCCTGGGTTACCTCTGGAGAAACATATCCAAGATTTCATTAAACTCAAGGAAGCTGTACCCAAAGCACGGCCCATCTATTGCCTGACCCCAAATGAAGACAACACCCTATGTGACTACCTCAAGGAGGCCTTGGAGAAAGGACTTATCTGTCCCTCACAATCTCCCTTTGGGGCTGCTGTATTCTTTGTGGCCAAGAAAGATGGCACTCTGCGCCTAGTCACAGATTACTGAGCCCTAAACAAAGTTACCATCAAGAATTTTTACCCACTACCACTTATTGACAACCTCTTCAACGCTTTGGGCGGTGCCACAGTCTTCTCCAAGATTGACCTAACTACAGGCTACAATCAGATTCTATCAAAGAGAAAGATATTCCCAAGACAGCCTTCTGTACTAAGTACGGCTCATACAAGTTTGTGGCTCTCATTTTTATATGACAAATGCCCCCTCAACCTTTGTGACCTTCATGAACAAGGTGTTTGCTCCCCACATAGGCAAGTGCCCCTTAGTCTACCTGGACAACATTATTGTTTATAGCCCCTTGGTAGAGCAACACTGCAAGGACCTGGAGGCAGTCTTTGCTACTCTGGCACAACAAAAGCTGCTAGCCAAACTCTCCAAATGCCAGTTCTTCCGCAAGAAACTACCCTTCCTGGGACACATAGTCTCAAAGGACGGCATCAAATCCGACAGTCAAAAGATACAGGCCATATGCAGAATGCTGTTGCCCAAGGATAAGTTGGAACTCCGCACCTTCTTGGGGATGGTGGCCTATGTACGCTGCTTCATACCTGACTGTGGTGTTTTGACTGCCCCCTTATCTGCCATAACAGGCGCCAAATCCATGTTTGTGTGGATCCCCCAACGTGACCTCTGTTTCAGACGCCTCAAGAAGAAAATCACAACAGAATCTATCCTGCAATAACCCCAAACACAATGGGGAGTACCAGATGGAAACTGACGCCTCAGACGCATCCATTGGGGAGTACTATAAATCAAAAACAATGATGGTGACTTCCTGCCTGTAGCCTACAAATCACAAAAACTGACAGACAACAAGTGTTAATACCCTATCCACGATAAAGAGTTGTTTGCCATTGTACACTGCCTAGTCAAATGGCATTGTTATCTGGAACAACAGGTTTAATTCACAGCATTAACCAACCACAAGTTGCTCATATATTTTAAAACCCAAGCAAACCTATCCCGTCATCAGGCCTGCTGGATGGAACTCTTGGAAAGATGCAATATGCTCATACAAAACAAGCCTGGCCCAAAGCTTGCCATTGTGGATGCACTCTTGTGCCTGTACGTTTGAGCCACAAGAGGAGAGAATGGGCTCAACCCAGACTGGCCCCTATTGGTACTTCAGACAAAGGACAAAGTATTTCCCCCTGGCACCACAGAAATAACAAAGGAAACAGTCATTAAGAACAAGCACTTATTTGCTGACGTGTATGGAACCTTACATCAAAAATGTCTGGTGGAACCACCATTCCTTATGTCCCCACACATAAGCAAGTTGACACCATCTTATGTTATCATAGAGACCTAGGGCACACAAAAATTTGCAACCTCTACAAATTTCTTAAGCACAAAGCATGATGGCCAATCCTGTACCGAGACGTTCAGGAAGACTTGGACCAATGCAAAATATGTGAGAAGTTTGCGAGAAGCAAAAGCCCACCTAAGTCAGTACTGCCTATTCACATGCAACTACCCTTCAAGGTGTGAGCCCTAGAAATTGTAGGCCCCATGCCAGGAAAGCATAATTAAAAGAAGTACATCATCACCACAATAGACTTTGCCACACAATGGCCAGTAGCACAAGCTGTAAAGACACACACTGGCAACAATGTGTGACAATTCATAGAAAAAGAAATCATCAGCAAGTTTGTAAAGCCAGAACTCCTGATAACTAACAGAGGCAAAGAATTGACCTCTGAATATACCAATGTATACCTCACCAAGAATGGGGTCAAGCACACCATGACAACACCTTACCATCCTCAGGCCAATGGAGTATGGAACAGCTAAATGGCAGCCTCGTACAAGTCTTGGCCAAGCTCACTGCCAGGAGACCTGAAGACTGGTATAAGCAGCTACTGACTGCACAACTGGTATGACAGACTCATGTGAACAGATACACTGGGAAAAGCCCTTTTGAGTTGATATATGACACACAGCCCAATATCATCCAAGCATTATCAGGACCCAAGCTGGAAATCTCAAGCAAGGTTCCAAGTAAGCAGGTTTATGACCTGCAATCCAACTATCCTGTCACTTGAAGCCAGACTAGGAAGCCAACTCAAATTTCCAAATCCAACAACATGAACAGAAGCTGATCCCTTATGGTGGATACCTTGTTTGGCGCTTGACTCATTACCAGGATCAAGTCACCCCCTTTACTATCCCACCATGTGATCAACAGTATCATGTTCCTGTTATCCACAATTCACAATTACTATTTAATACCTATCTCTCAAAAAAGAATATTATCTAGTTTCTAAATATTTTTTCCTTGTAACTCTGCTAAAATAGCACAGTTACAAAACTCCTTGTTTCAGTCCCTGTTTCTTCTCAGATCTCTGGTTTTCCAGGCTTAGACTATCCAGTTTCTTCTGCTCTACAATATATTAAACCTTTTAAATTACTTCACCCAATTAAAAACCAGCTTTTTCTGCTTCATTCCCTCATTTTTTAGGCTTTAACTCTTCAGTTAAAGCCCTTAAAACAGTGATCAACCAAGCTTCTTCCTTCAGCCAATAAAAGCCCAGATTCAATGGTTTTTCCAAACTTTTCACCCAAATGACTTGCTCCTGACCCTGGTTTGAACCTGACGCTGTCTTGCTCTGGATAAACACCTGCTCTGTGCTTCAAACAATTTTGCTGGATTTTCTGGCATGTTTCTCTGGCCAAACTTGAGCACTTCCAACTATATTTTACTTAGTGTATTTTCAAACCCTAATTTCTTCAATGTTTCCCTGAGTTTATCTGTGTTTTCATCAACATTTTAACCATTTAAAACTGCCTGGCACTTGCTTCTCACCTCACTTAATCATTTTGGCAAAACTCCAGCCTTCATCCTCAAAGTTTCTCTTCCCTGTTTCCAGCTACTTTGGCTCCTTCTCACTCAATCAATTCATTATAAATTTACAGTCTTTTTTCTATAAATCATTTCCTGATCTTTCTTTGTTCATTATATGATATTTATCTTGATCTTTTTATCATATCTTTCTGGCATTTCATTTAATTCTTTTACTGCCTTTCTTCTTATTAATAGTTCTACTTCCCATAGTCCAAATCCAGCATTCCTGCTTCTTTATCTACTTCTGCTAGTCCTTATTAACCAACTTCCTGGTCTTCCACTAGTCTTCTCCACGATCTTCCAGTCCTTCAGCTAGTCTTCACTATTATCTTCCAGTCCTTCAACTAGTCTTCACTGTGGTCCTTCATTCCCCCTCTCCTAGTATCCCATGTTACCTAATAGGCCTATACCTGTCCCAAAACCACTATACTTTGCCAACTTTCAGCATAGAGTCTTTACTGTGGCCAGATCAGCCCTTGCCTGCACAGCAGCTTCCATGTGGACTGTCACAGGGATCCTGAAAACTGGAACAACCTGACCTAAATGGGAATATAAACTGTACACCTAGCTTTATAAGGATCTCTTTGGTTAACAGTAAAGATATTGATATACCCCAAAGCCTTTTTAAATCTATCATGCTATAAATTGTAATGCTTATAATTTTGAAGGGAGTATAGACCAAGGCTTATTATATCATTTGGTTAGGAGATAAAGTAAATTTATATGCTTAAGGGTACCCTGGATATAGCTGAGATTGCTTATGATGATATACTTTTGAAATTATATTAAAGTTAGATATGGGTACAGGGAAATGGTATCAAGGCAAAGGTAGAAAGCAGGTTGGGTTCATTTAAGGAGATATAAAGGCTTAAAAGGTGATATTGATAACATAGTTATCCATATATATTTGTGGTATTCTTGGATATACGGGTTTAGAAGCAGATGTTTAATCTCAGAAATAGTTTGGTCCAGGTTCAATTAAGGAGGGAATACCTTTAGTAGGTTTAGTATTGATCCTTGGGAGATATTTATCCAATGTTGACCATTTGAAATGGTATGAACCTCATGTCTTGATTGGAGCAAGCTTTAATAGATGTATATGATTTGATAACTGAGATCAAAGGTAGGATATTCTAGTTTGTTTGCCCTTTAAATGGGTATAGTTCAGAAGTGGGATGGTGGTTTGAAATATAGTTCAATGAAGGGTTGATAGATTTAATGGAAATTTCCCCAGCTGATGGATTTGATGTATGGATCCTTAAAGGATAATTTAAAATTTAGACTACCAGCCTAAAGAGCTGACCAATGCCAAGAGGCAGAGGGGAAGGGGAGAAAGTAAAGCGATCGCAGCGCTACTAGGCGGAGCAGCAGGGGCCTGTTTAGCTGGCTGGGGGGCAGAGGTAGGACGGTCGCTAAATCAAGTAAGCTAAGAAAGGTAAGTTTGGTTACTTGGCTTTTGGGGCAGCAGATGTGGCCTTGGCACTTGATCTCTGGGAACTTTCGGTTGGCTTTGAGGATTCCTCATCAGACTTTGTCTGTTTTACGGCGCGCTGCGACTCGACTTGGCTGACCAAGAGGTTTTGGATCGAGGCGGGGATGACCTTCATGGGGCCTTCGTTCTGCTCGAGCTGCTGCTCGGGTGGGGACGGCTTCTGATCAGGTTGGGCTGCTGGAGGTTTCTGGTCCGCCATCCCTTTACCGACGTTGGCATTGGGCATCTCGTTTTTTGGCGACCCGTTCATAGCGTTGTTGATGAAGCCGTCCTTCATGTCCTTGGGGATGGCATTGCCGAACCCCTCGGGCATCATGGCGAGCTGGGCCAGGACGGAGCAGGAAGTAGCCAAAAGAATTAATTTCATCATGCCTAGCTTGATCCAAGCCGTTTCCCTTTATACTCGGTATCATCAATCAAACTTGATAAATTCCGCAATTGAAATGATTTAATTACCAATTAAGTAAATCACTCAATCACCCAGATTTAGGATACTACCCGAGGTGACGTGGTTGCACATGATTGGCGGAAGCATATACCAATGCTTCTGAAAAGAGCATCAATTAAAAACGCATTTATTTAGGGTCAATAAGAACCCAGCCTTAAACTGCAGGAGCATCAGTGAAAATGAAGTTGGCTTGGAATCAAAAGAGCTCTCGCTACAGGAAGGCATCGTGCCATTGAAAAGAGATCCAAGCTCTTCTGTTAAAGCAGAATTTTAATAGTTTGAAATGTAACTTACACCAAGGAATAGCATGTCATAGAAGGCATTTTGATATTCTGAGTATTCGCTATTTAAAGAGCACGTACACTTTTGGTAGCGAATAAATATGAAACTTTGAACGAATTTAATTCGAGGAACATATATTTTAATTTTTAAAAGATATTGTTTAGATATTTATTTATAAATCAAAGGAAGTTGATTAAAGCCAAGGCACAGAGGAAGAAGAGAGAAGAGGATTGAGTGGCAGCCTCATTTGTGCGTGGAGGGTCGGAAGGTTGCTTTGTCGGCTGAGGGGTGGGGTGATCACTACATGGGTTAGTTATTAAAAGAAAGGTTAGTTACTTGGTTTTGGTAGTGGTGATGACCTTTTCACTCGATGTGCTTGAATTATCAGTTGGTTGGGACTTCTCTTCACCAGTCTTGGTCTTGCGGGCGGCGCGCTGAGCCTCGATTTTGCTCACCAAGCTATCTTGGATTGACGAGGGGATGTTATTGACTGGGTTATCGAAATCAAACTGTGGTTCTTGCTGAGGTGGGGCTTGGGGCTGGGGTACATTGGCTGGAGCATTGGGGACTTCATTCTTCATGTTGGGGAGGTTGTTTTTTGCCGCTCCATTGTTAATACCTTCAGGTAGCTGAGCCAAAGAAAAAGCTACCAAAGCAAGAAATCTCATCATACAACCCTTCTACAACCAATTTCCTTCTTATACCCTTTTACCCCAATAGCCTTGATAGATTCACCCCATGCTTTATAAATGCTCCACCAAGCCAATCAAATCAACCTTTTTAATATCATTTCCATGCAGCAAACCCCCAACCCTTTTCGTGTGAATTGATCATCACCAAAGCTTACCCCAATAGAAATAAATACCTAGTATTAAGAATTATGAAGGCAGCCCTAAATTCAAGTTCTCCAAACCTTGTCCATTAACAACATATTTTCATAAATCAAAAACCAGCGTCAAATATCTAGGATATAAAAATTCATATACCAATCAGCAAATAATTCTCAACCCTTACTCTTCCTAAATCATTACTAGATCAGTTCAAGTACAGCCTGCAATAAATATATTACTAAACAACTCAACTCTGAAATGGACTTGGATCATCAAGGATTGAACTTGCATATATTTAAGTTGATATCTAACCTACTAATCCTCTTCCTTTAAAAGCAGCAATTGCTTAGGGAAAATAGAGAGTCATTTTTACCATATAGGGTGTAGCCTTAAAGCCCTTGCAGATATCTTCAGTTTTATCTCTCCTAATTAAAAAATAGTTAAAGTTTATCTTGGCTCTTTAAAAGGTGGGCATAGCCACCAGGGTATTGCTATTAGCAGATACCTACAGATCCCCTTCATATCACTGTCCAAATTAAGAGAAGAAGCTATTGAGCATGGCATTCATCTATTTTCAGATATCTATACCCTGAACCACCTCAAAACTTCTTGGGAGGAAAGAGTTGAAGAGCTTAGAAGTTTTCTGATCCTCAAGCTTTCTAAGAATATGCTCCACTCCATTCCCTTTGAAGTTGAGCTTATCTATCTTCAGGGGGGTTAATTTTACTTGCACATATTTAAGATATGAGCATAGTTTCAGGTCCCTGGATATCATTTATCCATATTTTGAACCCCCTAAGTCAGCTTCAATGTTTTGATTCCCACATTGAACTACTTACACTTGCTCAACTTTGCCCATATATCTATCAGCAAGTGCTGGTTTGATTTAGTACCAAGAAGATACCTGCAATACCAGATTTCTAAATCTCACTCTTGGTATTTTCCTCCCTATAGAAGTCAATATCAAGTCATTTATAAATTATACACTTAAATAGCTCTTTTGGTTGAAATCTGGTACATAAACCTTTACAGCCCTATATTACAATATCATGTTGCTGGAATCAATTGGATAGATAAAATATTGACCTGAGTTTTATCCTAATCTTCTTTTTCCTGCTCAATTTTCCCTTGGGAGATTTAAGGTTAGTTCTGGTTAAGTTAAGTGTCTCTAAATGCAGCTGCTGTTGAAGTAGGCTGATCCTTGTATGTAACTACCCCTCTTATAAGAAATCAGAAGCAGACCATTGCACATGCCATAGGATATTATTTATAGTTATCAAGCCAACCTTTAGATAAGCTTTACCACCATCCAAAACAATATTCTGGGTTTCCCCTTGAGTTGCCCCAATCTTAGCCTCTTGCCTGGCACCTTATCAAGCAGTACTGACACTCCCAATAAAAGTGAAATTAGTTTGACCTTCTTAACAGAGTCCCTAGCCAATATCTCATTGGTTCAGGTAGCCTTTAAAGACCCAGAAGATCCAAGCTCCAGGATTCCCAGCAACATTCATTCCCTCACCCTCAGCAACCAGAGATAGATTTCCTGGTAGGTATCATAGCCTGTTCAATTCCCTGCTAGTTTCTCTGTCTGGGATTTTTATCCACATATGATAGTACATCAGCTTTTAAAGCTACAAGGATGAGAAAAGAGATTCAAATTGGAACACAGCTATAGTAATACCAAGTCCACCATCAAACAAATATAGATCCACCCCTTTTAATGTTTCAATTAGACTGAGAAGCTTTATTTTGACTGAAATTTCTTACTATTCTCACAGCTTTGAGAGCTACTGAAACTGTTATAGGTTTATCTGCACCCCTGATAACATGGGGAGATAAGGTGTGGTAATAAACTGAAATCCCTACCCATATACTGATGGTTGTTGGATGGTTGTGATTTCTATAGGCATACCATAGCTACCTCTTAGATCCACCCCCTTGGCTATACATCAGATATTTATGCCTCAGTGAAAGGCCATATCACTAAAATTAAAGGAAAGGTAAGATGACAATTAGGTAGTAAATGTTGGCTTAAATATCCCAGGCAGGTACATCTAAGCCATTTCAAGGTTGCCTGGTTAGGATCTCACCTGTAGCCATTTAGGCTTACATCTCTTATATCCACTCAATAGTTTGCATTTATCCCAAAGGAAGGACCTCACAACTGCATTATCAGTTGTGGTAGTTGATCATTCCCATCCTTTGGGAAATTATCAGTAACACAAGCTGAATTAGACAGATACCCCAATAAAGCTTTAGAGGTATTCTCACTATATTCTGTATTTTTGTTGTAACCTTGGCTATGGTGTGGTAGTTGCTGTATCCACTTAAATCAATTATAACCTATGTTTTACTAAAGACTAAACTAGAATAACTATCTGCCTAGTGCATATAATAAAAGTATAGTTAATGTAATATCAATTTTTTATTTAATAATACAAGGGAAGAGTTATGTAGGAGATTTATGATTAATCTTAAGCCACTGATCAGACTTCACCTCTGATTATATTAGCTCTCAGCCCATCAATCAGTATGGTTGCTTGATGGGCTAATTAACCCTCTGAGGTTATGACCCATTGGTTAACCAGACTAGTTGTTCATCTGAACTACAAGGCAATTTTATCCTTTGTATTAGAGTTTAATTGATGAGAGGTATTGAAGTCAGTAATGACTAGTTTACACTAACCACATTACAACAATTTTCTTGCCCTTCCACACCCTCACTAGCTGCCACCCAGATAAGGCCTTTTGATCCAGCTAACCTTCAGAGTTTAAGGATGATTTCCACCTGTTTCCTCCCTGAAGGCTAACCCAGGCTGATTAAACCAAAAATTATTGGTTGGTATTCCTCAACTGTGCCTTTAGGAGCTAGAATAAAGGAGCTGGAACCAAAAGGGATGGTTATTACCAGGGCTGAAGCCCCTAGCACACCTTATAATAAAATCCTTGCTACCCATTTGCCTGATCCCATTAAGGGATTGTCTTGTCTAAAATAAACTTCTCTGATGCTGGGAAATCATTTGCAGATTCTCCCACTGCTCTATTTACCCTGAACCATTAAAATAAATCCAAGGTTGTGGGTTACCCCATAGAGAAATTAGATATACACCAAGGCTTGGTTGATGCATTGCTGTTAGCCCATCAAAAGCTAGTCTCCACCTACAGCATCTGTGGCGCTCCTGGTCCTGAGAAGAGGCCATTAGGTGTCCTGGATTAAAGTCAGGGACTGTCTGGGTTGAGTTTTCATTCAAGTTACTGAGCTCTACTCCCAGTGCATCATAATTTGCTTGCAATCCCACAAAACTCCACCAGGAAATTTCCTATCAACATCCTAGCATCTGCTTCATGGATCATGCCATCTTCTTAGGTTTGTCTTTCTGGAGATGTGTACAGTTCCTAAAGAGGGTCCTGAACTCCTTTCCTGGAAATCCATTTCCTCTTTTTGTGAGTGCAAGTCCCCTTGATAACCTGGTCCATTCCTCACTGGGGGTTTGGCTTCTGGAGAACCATAAAGTTACGCCTCCCCCTTAGGCTTCCACATCAATTCTCATAAAAAGCTTGGGGACCTCTACCAAAATATGTTTGAATATTTATCCAAAAAGTTACTGAAAAAGACCAAGAAAAGCCCTCCCCTTATCACTTGTGGAGATATTCTAAAGATTCACCATATAACCCACATAGGAGACATCCCTGGTTAAATTTTGTGTGCAAGGGCAGCCAGGAGCAGCAGTATGGGCATCCCAAGCTGGCTCCCTGACTTTAGCTGAGCTGAGTTCTCTTTTGACTTGGTCCGTCCAAGAACTTCTGGATTTTCCTGCCTCAAGAGATGCACTCCTATCTCCTCATATTATTAGTTGATTAGGTTTATGATATTCAACCTCCTATCCTAATTCCATCACTCCCCCAAAGGAATGCAGGGGCTGTACAGGACCTTGCTGTAAATTCACTGCCCCCTTTGGCCTTGGACCGCACTATTTTCCCTCGCCGCACCAAGAAAGTCCCAAAACTACAGCCAAGCTGCTTAATTCCTTAGGGGACTTGGCGCACACTGTAGATGAGAGATTTTTCATGGCCTATCTTGTGGACCACACAGCTCTGGTCTCCCCGCCCTGGGAAGAAACACTGGCCAATTTGGATTACTTGTTGGCATGGTGTTGCCCACATTTGAAAACAATCATAAACAACCAATCAACCAAAGCCACATCAATGTACAGAAAACCAAATGAATTCCAAATTCCTGGGATGACCTCTAGCCAATCAGGTGGAGCTTCAGAAATTAGTCTAAACCCTTCCAGTACCCCTGGCCTTGGCCAGCAAAATTTCTCTCCCAACCAATTGGATACAAGTCAGATGGTCATGTGAATTTCTCTTTAGCAATTCACCCCTTTTAACAAAGCAAGAGGACTTTCAGTCCTCTGCTTGTCAATTTTCAATATCATTAAATTTCAAGAACTTATTGCTATCCATTCATTTTGTTTTATTTTGGAAACTCCGCCTTGGAGATTACTATAAGTTATAGTAAAGTGTTAGTTGTTGTTGTATTGAATCTTACCTTTTGTCATCCCGCTTTGAACCTGGTGTCTTCTCTGGTACTCCTAGATAAGGTTTTAGTGTATAGTTGATGTATGTCTACTATTAAGCTTTTGAAACTATCTTTTGAATCTAAAATTCAATTTAAAATTCAATATAAGTTCTATTCTTACTTTGGTTTACCTTGTTTTTTGCTGATTTCAAACCCGCTTTTGCTCCTGCTGTCACCCAAGCAACCTGAGATCACCTCCAAGCCCATCTTGAGCTCTGAGGCTATCTCTGCTTGATTTTTTCTTGTGAGTACCCAAATCCCACCAAACCTTATAGTTTCAGGCCTAAAATTTGCATTCAGAAATTTGGAATTTTCTGATGGTTCTTACTACAATTATACCTGCCTTGAAATTTGTAGTGTTTTCTTTGGCCCCATTTCTGTTGCTTCTCTGGAGTAACTCTCCTAATTTGTGGTCTTGTATCTCCTCTTTGGCACGGCTTGTGGGTGACAATCCCTCTAGCCTCCTACACCTTCCTAGTGGCCTTCTTATCTCTGGAGAGGCTCTGGTCAAGAGCTTGACCTGCAACAACTTGGATTCACATGCTGCTGACCACACTCTGCTTGCTTCTGCACATAAGAAAATACCTGTGTCTCATTCCCTTGATCTGGAAAGTGATGATCTGGTGCTTCTTCAAGCCCCTGTGTTGTCAGCCCCCTCTCCCACTGTACGCCTTGGTTGTTCATTGGGCTAGTGCTAATGGGATTGAACATGTACTTTCCCCAGCTGTCGTCTTTGTCCTCTCTTTGATCCCCCTTAGAGCAGTAGTTCCAGTAATTCCCTGGGTGGCATCCTGGTGGTTTGTATCACCAGGATGGGAGCTAAACTTAGTTCTTTTAGCTCCCCTCTCTCACACGTGCTTTGTCATTCTCTAATCTGATAAAGTTCAAAATTTCTGGCAACTTGGACATTTGGCTTTATCTGCTGCTTTTTAGTGCTCAGTTGATCCCTCCCCCCTTTGGTCTCCCAGGAATTGTTATTTGCTGCTGTTTAGGTTTTGCTGAAACCATAGTATTATTATGGCTGAGAGCATGGCTTTACATCTTATTGACCTGCCCCTAATTCCCACAAGGACCTTCTGCACTTCTGCCTATACTGTTCCTATTGCCTAGCGCTTGGGTAGAGGATTTGGGAGAAGAACCCATGACCCTATCCCTTGGAAATATGTGGGGGCTGTAAAGGTATGTATTTAAAAATATGGATCCCTTAGAGCCCTTCTGAAATTCAACTGCTTGCAGGCTTTGGGGGCTAACTACTCCTTTAGGGATATTTGGGGGGGTTGCCAGCTCTTACCGCACTGCTTGGGATGAAGTTCCACTGATTTTAGAGCCCAGAGAATGTTCAAACTTGAGAGCTTTCAATAGTTCTATGCCTCTAGATATTGTTAAGTCAACTACTCTTATATAGCTCCTTCTTAACTTAGACTGAATCCCCTTTATGCTGGCTCTTTCAAAAGCTTAAACTACCTGTACTCCTAATTTACTATAATAAAATAAAATTCCAAATGTACTATAACCTGTCAGGGTCTGGACTAAAAAAATTATTATAGAGGTTAAATGTATTATGATTTGAGGAAATAGCATGAATTAATGCCGTCAAAATGGTATATTAATCTCATTCCTAGCTATCCTAGACAGCAACAGTGGCAAAATTGACTGTAGGGATGTAAAAGTGAGAATCCAAAAGTGAGAATCTAAAAGTGGCCAAGTTGACACTTTTTACATTTTCAAAATAGATTTTTATAATAAAGTAGCTACTTTTTCTTGACTTTTTTAGCTGATAAAATGAATAAAAAGTATTTTATATGACCATAATAAATTTTAATTTCAGATGAGCTGTTTTAATTTAATTTTGAAATTTTAAAATTGTTGACTTGACCACTTTTACATTCTCACCTTTGAATTCTCACTTTTACATCCCTACAGTTGATTTTGCCACTTTTACCTCCTAGCCCCTGACTTATGGGCAATAATCACTCTGATTGCCAAAACACACCAAATCTGAACTGATAAGGATCATAGAACTGGTTGACAAACACTGCAAACAAATCCAACCATAAATTCACAATGCCTGAATCAACCAAAACATCCAAATGCTCTTTGAAAAGCCAATAAAAAGGAGAATGTAGTTTCACTTATTCTATACCATGAATTGAAGACTCATGTAAAGGTGGTATATATTTTGATTAGGTTTGCCCTGAAAGTTTTGCCAATCCAAGCCAAAAGAGGCCTGGAGATTAGTCAGCTGAGCGCCCAGATTAAGCCAAGCATAACTCATCAACACCTGAACTAATTTGAATTTCCAAACACTTGATGGAATGCTAATGACAAGAGAATTCAATAGTATGGGTTTTAGATTATTAATTGAAGGTCCCTGCAAGGGAAAACCTTCTCAATTGGAATATGAGTGAAACTGGTCATGATGTGTTTTATCTTCCAAGCAATTATTTCATTGATAATTATGTACAAGAGTCAAGAAAGATCCAGAAGAATCATGGAGAATACTGAAAAGTGTATAAAATACCCATATCTCTCATGCTTCCCATTGTGATCATTCTTAGTCTTGCCCAATGATAAAGCTCAAGTTCATATCAAAGTTTGATTTATTATCAATATTGCCATAGAGAGATGAACCCCCATAAGAAAACCCTGGGCCTTTACATAACCAACCACATTTCTTTTTCCTGCATTTTTATGAGTGAATTTATTAAATGTTTAGTTATTCTATCAATGAAAAATCATCAGTGAAATAAGCTTGAAACTTGAAAGATCCCATCAGTCTTATTCAGCTTCAAACATCTAAAGTTCTACAGCTCATGGGGTTTCCAGAACCTAAATATAAAGAAAATATTTCACTGAAACTTTGCTGTTTGAGTCCTTGTACCCAAAAAATTTCTCTTCTTCTTTCAGTGGTTTGCCATGTTCAAACTTGGCTTTTTTATAAGAGATTGCTATTAGATGTTTTCCCTTTAGGCTATATTCAATGTTTCCCCTTTGATTTTGCCTTTGGATTGAGTCCAAAGCTAAAGGTTTCCCCAAAAATTCTTGGCCTTCTTGTCAGGGATGACAATTTTTGTACTCAACCCCCAAATTATGGAGCCAGGTTCAAACCATGAACAAAACCCTTCAAAAACTGCCAGTTCCAAAGGCTGGAAACCTGAAAGTCTACTACCAATTGATAAAGTTGTTGACAATCTGCCAGGACCCAAACCTTTAACCATCAGGCAGGGTTTTGCAAACAAACTGCCAGTGCAAGACGCCATGAATTCCCCTGAGGTTTCAATACCTGAAACCAGCGGTTTGCTTGGTGAAATGCAGAGTTCTCCAATGAGAGTTATTCTGAACTCCCCCAAAGCTCAGGAAGTGGCACTGACCCAAATGCATGAACAACACCCAAGTTGCCAAACAGAAGGATTCAAAGTCTTCTTATCCCAAAGCAGCCAGTGGCAACCTGCCAGTGCCAAGTGCCACACTGCCATCTAAGACCCCCAACACTAACCCGCCTAAGCTCAAGAAACCCAATCATAAGATGGAGCCTGAAAGTGCAGTATAAGTCCCTGCCAGGCCAAGATCAATCCACATTGTCATTTTTAAATAAATGTTATGAGATATGGGTTTCCCCAATTGTTGCCATACTTTATCCTTGTCATCTGCCAGTTAACTCAAAAATCATCTGACCTTCTTGCAGACCTTCCTTCTACTTATTGTCTGCCAGGTGCTTTTTTTGCTCCTATCCATTTTATGGAATACCCCTTGAAGCCCAAGTACAAGGATTACACCTCAGACAAAATACTTGCACAGAATCCTTTGACCCAAACTAAAGAGTTAACCAGATACAACCGGAAGTGTAAAGTTACGCCTCCCCCTTAGGCCTCCACTTTAACTCCTGCCAAATGGATGGGAATTTATACCCAAATTATGTTTGAATATTTTATCTAAAAAGTTTTGGAAAAAGCCCAAGAAAGGACATCAATTTAATATTCTGGAATTATTCTGAAGATTCCCCCACCTAACCCACCCAAGAGATATCTCTGGTTAAATATCATGTGCAAGAGCAGCCAGGAGAAGTGGTAATTGCATCCAAAGCATATTATTGATATTAGTTGGTTTGGTTTTCCTTTTGACTATGTTCATTCAAAAAATTTCAAGATCTTCTTGCCTCAATAAATGTATTTTTATCCGCCCATAGCATTGGTCAATTGATTTTTGATATCCAATCTACCATCTCAATCCTATCCCATCCCTTAAATGAATGCAAGAGTTGTAAAAGACCTTGCTTCATCATTCTCTACTCTAATAAAGTTCAAAAATTGTTAGTTTAATTTGGCCCTCTGGTTTTGCCTGTTGCTTTTGGTGTTCATTTGATTCCTTCTCCCCTTTGGCCTCCCAGGAATTGTTGGCAGTAATCTTTTGGTTGTTGCTGAAACCGCAATTTTATTGTGGTTGAGAGATTGGTTTTATTTCCTCTTAAACTGCTCCCTAATTATCACAGGAAGGGTCCTTGGCACCTTAATTGGCCCCATCTGTTCAGAGATAAATACAACTTCCTCCCTGCCTACTAATTAGACATGGAACTTCCTGTCACCCCCAAATCAATGTCTGCATCTACTGCTAAGCTTTCCCTGGATTATACCAACAAGCTATTTGGTATAGTATGTATTATCCTCACTGGAGTAATAGATACTATTGTATCAACTACTGGACTGTGGTCCTGAGCTGGCAAGTCAATGTCCTACCTCATTAAGTTAGCACCAATTCTTTGGTGGGCTTTGCCCACCCAGTCCGTAACCTGACAGCTCTCAGATGCTAGCAAGCCAGCAACTCAGGTTTGGTTTCCTGACACTTCTGCCCCTTCAGCAACCTGTCTTTGGATAAATGCTCTGCGCCTTTGCTCAATGTTTTGATATCCTTTTTTTCTTATACCTTTGCAATAACCCATTTTGGAGAATCCTTGAACTGCCCATGCCAATGTTTCCTTGGATTGATCTAGCTTCTTCCTTCTCCATTCAATTACTCTGAAGAGGTGTTGAAATGTTTCTCTGAACTATTTCCAACTTAACCCAACAGCCTAGCACTTAGCATAGCTATTAAGCATACCATTGAGCCCTTGTCAGTGACTTTCACCTAGGCTATATTTTGTGGGTCTCATCATTGAAATCACATATACTCTGGGTGCAAAGTCTCCCAAGTGAATTCCACTTAGACTAACCCCTATCAGTGACCTTAGCTTAGGTCATAAGAAGCAGGCATACATAATGTTCCACTACTGTTTCACTCATCCAAGTGGTTAACCTTGAGCTTTCAGGCGCAAAGTAACCAACTTCACTTGCTAGATACCTACAAATAATTAAGTTATGCAGATGTATCTATTAAAAGCCACTCTAATGATGGTTATGGGTCACACATTCTTGCACAGTAGCAGTGAGACCTCATTAAAGCTACTCAAGTCATATAAAGAGACAATTTACCTCATTCCCAGGTAAAGTAACCTAACTGTAATATCACTCCAGTTGGTATAAGAGTTTCAATGCTAACTAAGTACATCTATCCCAGATAAGAACCTAATTGCATTCTCACCTCATATAGTCTAAGAATTCCTATAATACTTGGTATAAACATCCCAGAGCATTATTTCCATTCTTGTATAGCACTAATAAGATGCCACCTTAATAACACTCTAAGGCATAGCCAACCATAAAGGCTAAGTAGATCAATAAAACAGAAAACTTTTGATTTTATCAGGAAAACAATATTTATTTAGTCAGCTCCAGTCCTTGACTAAAAAACAGCTCCTTGTGTAGGTCATCACAGCATCCTTCCAGTTTGATTGAAATTTCAACTCTGGTGGCTATGATAGAATGATAGTTTTACCTTACATGCTTTTGCTCTTTTTACATTACAGTAACACAATTCTTTAGTTATTTAGGGCACATAGCATTTGCTTGAATACTGTCATACGTGAGGATATGATTAGTATTGTATCATAAGAGCTGGTAAACACAAAAACATGATAGTTTTCAAAGGATGGCTTCTTATCACGCAGAAGCACTTGCAGATTAAGAAAGAATTTTATTGTAATTAATTGATTCTTCTTATAAATTCTCAAGGATTACTCCTTGGGCTTCTAGCAATGTATTCTAGGACATCCTAGCATGTCCCTATTTTTGTTAATTGGTAATCTAGGTTTGGTGCTTAATGCTTGTCAACCAATATAATGTATTCTTTTTCACCTAGCACAGGTGGTCCTTGCTGGCCTGGGGGTTTGGTAGCTTTGGGATAACTTCTTTCTATCCTGAACATAATTTGAATTTGTTGTTTAGAAAACCAGCTAATTGAGGTAATTCACACTTTGGGGATTTGAATCTGGTGCTGTTGCAGTACTTGATGTAAAGTTGTAGCAGCGCCTTGGCACATAAAATATTTGCTAGGCAGCACCACAGTGCCTAGAGCTTTTCTTAAGTGGTGTGGTGGCGCCTATTATTGGATGTTTTTGTTATGGCAGTCAAAAATCCACTGCCAAAATCATATATATAATTTATATCATTATTTTATGATGTTTGGTTGTTGTAATTCTAATCCACAGGCTGCATCATAATTGTCATCATTGCTTGGTCAAAAAATCCTGACAGAAGGTGTAAGACAACAGTCAAAGTGAAAAGGACCCTCTTTTCAAATAAGAATACAGTTGTGGCATCAAAAAGGTCTGTTACTCTCTACAACAGTAGATAGCTCTTCCAGATATAGGGTAGGTTTGGGCAAGGACCAGTATAGCACAAGGTATTTTAATCCTGAGACAAGGCATAATACAGGACTAAAGAGATACAGATGACAACTAGAGAAATAAAAGAGGGATTGTAATCATCTGCTCCAGAATATATCATTAAAGTCCAAAGTGAACAATAGTGCAAGATAAGTTTATTTCAGAAATAAATGTTAATAAAACAATTAACTTGGAATTTGGAGGAGAGTCTTTATACTAATGAGGGTGAAATTGGGGTGAAGTCTTAATGATTTTGAAACCAGGACTAGTTCTTTACATTCAGCTGCAGGAATTTTGGTTCAGAATATTTTTAGATTCATCAGGGCACTTAGTTTAAAGTCATATTGTACTTGCATAAACATTGTTGAGGGGCATAAGGTCAATTGATTGTCAATCAAATAAGCAACTGTAACCTAGAGGATCCAAATTTAGAAGTTGTAAAATGTATTCATCCATTGAGCAACTGTTGTCAAGGAAGTGATTCCTGACACCAAGGAAAGGGGAAATATTTGAGATAAAATAATAGCTTTATTGGTAAATGAAAATTATTATGTGGTAAAAGAAACCACTGGGCCATAAGGGGGTGACATGATCTAATATGATTTGGGTTTCAAATAACTTGTTAAGGGTGTTGGCTGAAATTGCCTTTTCTCTTTATTAGGAAGTATTGTTCAATATTTGGAAACTATATCATTATCTTTATTGAGATATATGACTTATATAGTTTGGGAGAATCATTTTAGGAGAAAAAAGATTGGGACAATCAATCAATTGGATTGATAGGGAGGTGGCTTGATCCTGGTAATGAGTCAAGTGTCAAATTGAGCTTCCCACTGGGTTGAGGTTGTCACTGTTTCTTGTTGCCTTGTTTGGGAATTCAAGTTGGCTTCCGCTTTTGGCTTCAAGTAGTGGGTTAGTGAGTTTAAGTGACATAGGGCTTCTTGTCCAGAACTTGGCTGGGGGTCAACCTGTTGTTTTAACAACAGTTTTTATCCATTTTTCACTGTACATTGAGCATTTCATGACAGTGTCAAGGATCTGGATTTACTAGTATTCTGGCTACTGCCAACTTACTTAAAATCCAGACATTGCCCAATTTGGTGCCCTTCCAATATACAGTTCAACATACCAGAAATGGCAGCCAAGAAATATCATATGACTGTCCAAGTATCCAGTGGCTCAAACCCATTCCGCACATGATAAACCCCTAGGTTTGATCCAATTAAATCTCCACCACAGCCAAATCTATATAAGTCTAAAGTATTATCCAATAAAAGATACTTCTCTTCTTTCTTAATTCCATATTTGAAGCTTCCCCAAAAGGCGCTCCTTATCACTATTAAAACAAGCTTTGATTGAAGCACCAATCTTTCAATACCCTAATAACAAAAGGTGCTACAAGCTTGAGCCAGATGCCAGTGACACCGCCATTGGCGCAGTCCTACGCATCCACCAGCCAGGGCAGCAAGACTTCCTGTCAGTATGTTACAAAAGTAGAAAACTAACCAATACTGAGTAGATGTACCCAATACACAATAAGGAATTGCTAACAATATATCATGCATGCAAGAAATGAAGATGTTATCTAGAAGGACATTTAAACGTCCAAGTACTAACTGACCATAAATCCTTAATATATTTCAAAACTCAGAACACACTTGCACAGCAACAAGCCAAATGGATGTCCCTGCTAGAGCAGCCCAATTTGGACATCCAATACAAAAGGGGGAAGAGCTGGTCATGGTTGATGCTCTCTCTAGGCTATGCCTGCCAAGAGAGGATTACCTTGACCACCTGGACTGTCAGGGATCCAGTCTTGGGCAGCCGGCCTGTTGTTTTCAGGGGTAGCTTGGGCCAGGTTTTTTTACAGGCAATGCCCACCACAAGAGGGGAGCTAACTTTAAAAGGTATGAGAAGGACTTTTCCACCTATGACCACGGGCCAGCAGCCGGGATTATAGTGCCAATCACCCTGGTGAGGTTAATATACACAATCCCAAACAGCTTGCCAGTGAGATTGGTTGGGAGGTTGGGTGAGGAAGCAGGCATAGGTTTTGGGGTCATGGGCGGTTCCATGGGCAGGTTGTAAGCAGGGAGTAGTTGAATTTCTCTCTGAACAACTTGGGTGTTGAAAATATCCACATGCCTTGTTGGTTGTATCTAATTGCAGATTGTATGTGGCCCAAAGGATCAAGTTCAAATATTTTTTCCAGTGTGTATTCCTTGTATTCAGATTTCAGAGGGTAGTTGGTAAAATGGACGGGTCCAAAGGGTACACCAGGAAGACAGAAAACTGTGAGCAGTAGGGCAGGAGGGCCAGGAGATCTCAAACTGAATTGGCAGACAGCAAATACAAAATAAGGCAATAGCTGTGTGAGCCAAAATAACACAACCTTTATTCAAAAATGGCAATAAGTTTGGAGCGCGGGGTCCTTTGGTCTATATAGTACCCCACCTCCAAACTTAACATTTTCCATGGGGGTTTATCAGGGCATTGGGAAGGCCAGGCCCAAGGGAACTGGGTGCTTGAGTCCAAAGGCGGCAAAATGGCACTTGGCCTGGGAGTTCTTTCATTGGCCAAGAATCTCAATTTGGCTACCTGATTATCTTGCTTTAGTGGCATGGTTGTAAATCCACTGCCACCTTTGGCTTTGGATCAAACCATTTTTCCCCGCCACACCAAAAAAGGCCCAAAAATTGCAGCCCAGCCACTCAACTCTCTAGGCAATTTAGCTCATACTGTCAACAAGATATTTGTACTGGCCTACCCTGCAGACTTCCCGGCTCTTGTTGTTCCCTCCTGGGAAGAAACACTAATTGATTTGGACTATTTACTGGCCTGGTGTTGTCCTCTCTTAAAAACAATCAGAAACACCCAATCAAAAAATGCCACATCAATAACCATAAAATCAATTAAATCTGAAATGGATGGGATGCCTTCCAACCAATCAGGTAAAGCCGCGGAAATTACCTTGAAACCCTCCAGTCTCCCTGACCCTGACCTGCAAAATTTATCCCTCGCCCAATCATATTCAATTTCTGCAGTCATGTGATTCCTTTCTCTTGCAGCACACTCCCTTTTACACAGCAAGGGGACTTTCAGTCCCCTTCTTGTCTATTATCAATTCTATTAAAAGTTTAGAATTTGTTGCACTTTATTTAGGTATTTTGGTTAACTGGAAACTCTGTTTCTAGTTCATATCATCTAAAAATTAAAGTGTTAGTGTTTTCCTTAATGCTTACCTTATACTTCCCCGTTTCAAACCCAGGAACTCTCCTGGACTCTTCAGAAAAGGTCCCAGTGTATAGTTGCCGCCTCCTTCCACTTTCGCTTTTGAAAACAGCTTTCAAACTCAATTTATTTAAATTCAATATAATTCTTACTATTATCTTGATTTTTCTTTAAATTTACAGTTTTTGAACCTGTTTTTGCTTGTTCATGTGATCTAAGGCCCCCGAGACAACGCCCAAGCTCTCCAAACCCACTCTGCTGTTTCATTTGCTCTTCTTATTGTGGTTGCCCTTGTGGTTCATTTTTTTATTGCCTTCCAATTAAAAACTTTACCAATCTTCTCCAAATTTTGAGGAGATTGCAACCATGATACTCCCTATTCTAAAATTTGTTGCATTTTCCTTGGCCCCATTTCTATTACTCCTTTGGTTGACCTTGCCAGACTTGTGGTCAAAAATCACTTCTTCTGCTTGGCTTGTGGGGGACAACCCGTCTAGCCTTCTGAATTTCCCTAGTGTTCTCCTCCTCTCTGGAGAGGCTGTGGTGAAAAGTTTGACGTGCAACAACCTTGATTTGGATGCTGTTGGTTATACATTGCCCTCCTCTGAGGGAGAGAAAATGACATTGCCTCCCCTCCCCAGCTGGGAAGAGAGTGAGTCAGTCCCCCTTGAGGTTCTCAAGGTGCTCCCTCCCACTCCCTCTTGTGCCCCGTGGTTGATCACTGGTCTTGTGTTGATGGGATTGAACTCCTATTCCCCTCAACTGTCCCCAGTGTCCTCCCTCTGGTCCCTCCTTAGAGCAGCCATCCCAGTCCTCCACTGGTTGGCATCCTGGTAGTTTGTTTCACCAGGATGGGAGCCAAACTTAGTTAGTTTAGCCCCCCTTTCTCACAGTGGTCATGGGGCCAGGCTGCAGGCCCGTGCCTCTTTCCTGGGTTGGCTCCTGATTGGTTGCTGATGTAGATTTCAAGTTCAGGAAGCTAATAGTTGCCAAATCAGTACCTCCATTAGGCGCTGTGATTATTCTTCAATTTGGTGCAATACTTTCCTTGGTTTGGCTTGTTTCACTGCATGGGCCAACATTCTTGGTATCAGCTTGTGGGGGCTCAATCCCAGAAAAGCGCGGTCCTGCGGTCCACAGGCCCGGCAGCCCGGGGGGTCCAGGGTAGGGGTTCAATTTCTGCTCCCGGGCCCAGGTTTCCAGAGAGGAAGAATTGTCAATCCTGACAACCTGGACCCTGAATGGCCAAACCTATACAACACTGAGTATAAAACCAAAAGGAAAGACCCCTCAACACACCAACTGACCCATGATACATTAGTAAGGAACAAAAAGTATTTCCATGTATCAAATGGCACTCTATACCAAATCATTAATAACAAACATGTCCCTTACATCCCACTTGCACAAAGAGTTGATACCATATTAAGACATCACTGCCTACTAGGACATACAAAGGTTAACAAGCTATACCTCACGTTAAAAGAGATAGTATGGTGGCCCAATCTCAAACAAGATATAATTGACGTTTTGAAAAAGTGCACAGTGTGCAAGAAAAACACCAGCACAAAGGCTCCCCAGCCAATGGCCAACCTAGTACCTGACCCTGAACCATTCAAGATTTGGGGACTGGACGTAGTGGGCCCCTTCTGTTACAAAAGTAACAGTTTTGAGGCCCCGGGCAGGAATCAAACCCGCTCCTAGCCACCAGGCGGGGCCAGTAGGCGGGGGAGATTTTCCTGCACCTGGATTTTTGCTTTTCAAAGCAAATCCAGGTGCGGGAAACATTCCCACCCTGGTGGTAGCTGAGGGGCCTGCTTTGGGCCCCAAAAGCTATGCCTAAGCCTTGGTGGGTTTGGCTGAGCCTGGACAGGCTATTTTTAGCTACCCAGTAAACCCAGATCAAGCCCACCCTCCATTAAGTAATTTGGGGTCCCCAATCAGGGACCCCTTTTTTAATCAAGTTCTTTGGGCTCAAGAGAGCCTGTCAAGCCAGTCCAAAAATGGTGATCAAATTGGAAAAAACCCCAAAACCCCAGAAGCCAAACCTGCCAAAATCAATGACCAGCCAAGCCAAGATGGACCATCAAAAAGCCAAACAACTGCTCCTGAAAACCCCATAAATAACCATGAAGCAGCTAACCAAACAGCAGAACCTGAAATGCCAAGCTTTGTCACACAGATAGCATCAGAAAAATACCCAGAGGCACCTGCATGTTAGTAAGTATATAAATCAGAAGCACTTGAAAAAGTTCTGTATTGTCATCCTTACCAAATAAAGTTGTTATGAACCTTTGGTTCACCAATCTGTTTCCATACCTATTTTTGATACTCTTCCATCTGCATACACCCAAGCGTCAGTACCCCTCTACTGGGATAGATAGTCAGACTCTAGTTGATAAAACCAAAGCCCTAGACTACTACCGCCCACCCAATGCTCCATTTGGCTCTGTGCATTTCACTGAGTATCCCGACAATCCTGACCACAAACCCTGGACATTGGAAGACTTGCAGTGGTACACCCGCCCAAACGCTCCCAAGGAACCCTACCAAATTGTCCAAGATGGCAAAGCAATCACCATCTACCCTTTGATCTTCAACAGGAAGTACAACAATCCTGCTGCATACTTGGTCCCCATGGAACCGCCCCAACACCCACACCAACCATCTCAACCCCCCACTTCTGATGCCTCTGGCCAGAGTAGTCAATTCCTGGGAGTGCTTTACCTTGCGCTCACAGGATTGATTGACTCTGCCTTGCCAGCGGCTGGATCTTGGGCTGTGGCTGAGAAGGCCCTTTCCTACCTGATAAAGTTAGGTTACATCATCTTGTGGGCCATGCCAATACCTGCTTTGGCTCCTCCCTCACCTTCTGGAGCTCCATAATACTCCTGGTATCCTGAAACCTTCCCAGAAACTAAGAAAAATCAACATTTTCTGATTGTAGCCATTGACTTTGCTACATGCTGGTCTATCTGCTGGGCAATAAAGGACCACAAAGCAGAAACAATAAGCCAATTCATTAACAAAAGCAATCATAGCCAATTACAGCACCCCAGACTACATCATAACTGATGGAGCAACCAAGTTATCAGGTCATGTAGTAAACAATAATTTAAAATCCAAAAACATTAAGCAATCCACAACCTTGCCCTACAGGCCACAGGCCAACAGCAGAGTTGAACGCCTAAACAGAAGTCTTATCAGGACCCTATAGAAAATAATGAATGGCAAAGCCAAAGACACATGGCCACTATACGTTAAACATGCATTACTAGTATCCCAGGTCTGCACCAATCAAAGGACAGGCTACTCACCGTTTAAACTAACATACAGATACAAACCAGAAATAATTACCCACAACAAGCAGCCATACGTAAAGATCCTCCGTGGAAACCCCCTACAGTAGAACAAGTACCAACTCTAAAACACATATGCCCCAAAGCTAAAATAGCAGAAATAAAAAGGCTCAAAACACAAAAGGTAACCTCTACAGAAGAACCACTCCCCATCAACTCCCCTGTCTAGGTCCTGGCTGGAAACAGAAAGAAGCTAGACTCAGTACACAGGGGACCAGGAAGAATCATCAAGTACAGACCAGACCAAAACACCTATCTAGTGAAATTCCAAGGTGCCAAAACCCCTGTCATCAAGAAATACCACAGAACCTGTCTCCGTCTTAGCAAAGTAGAACACTCGACTCAACTGGTACCAACTAGCAAACAACTCCAGAAACATTAGGCAGCAGCCATCAGGACAAAGCCTCCTCCTGATGTACCAGAGTAACCCCTAAGGGAGTGTTAAGGATCTGGATGTACAAGTATTCTGGCTACTGCCAACTCACTTAACATCCAGTCATTGCTCGATTTGGTGCCCTCCTAATATACAGTTTTACATACCAGAAATGACAACCAAGCAATATCACATGACTTTCCAAGTATTCAGTGACTCAAACCCATCCTGCACATGACCAACCCCTAGGTTCAATCCAACTAATTCTCTGCCACGGCTTAAGCTATATAAGTCTAAAGCATTATCTAATAAAATATACTTCTTTTCTTTCTCAATTCCATATTTGAAGCTTCCCCAAAAGGCGCTCCTCATCAACAGTCACTGATAAGATGATGGGGCTTGTGGGGTTCCTGTCCATCAGTCCCCAAAGTGTGTCCTGGATTGTAGCCAGGGACTGGCTGGAAGGGGTTGTCATTCTCTAGTAAGGGAAAATGTATCTCAGAAATATGTATAGGGTCAAAATGGGCTTTTATTCACTCTCAGAAGGAAGATCCCCTTAGAAACCTTCTGGTATATGGCCTGGGGGGTCAAGGAAACAATATGGGTTTGCCAATACTTGGAGTCCTCCAACAATATCTTGGACTCATTGTACTTGGTCTTGGACTCCTGCACATTAGTCTTGGATTTCTGCTCCTTAGAATTGGACTCCTGATCCTTAAACTTGGACTCCGGCACTGCGCTTAGGATCCAGCTTCTTATTCTTGGGCTCCTGCTCTGTTATTGTGGGCTTCAGCTCTCTGTATATCTTTAGTGGCCTTGGTATTCCACTTGTATCAGTCCAATCAAGCTCCTGCTGGTGATCAAAAGGCTTCCAAAAACCTCTTGGCAGAAGCTCAAAAGGCCCAGGGAAGACCTTGAAAAAGACCAGGAAAGATCCTGTAACTTTCCAGCCAGCCACCTTCTTATAGTGTCCTTTTCCCAATGGTTCCATCTTCAAAATGGCTTTCTTCAGAAGCTTAAACCATTGCCGCTCTTTTTTTCTATAATAACTTAAGATTACATACTTACTTTCTTAAAAGCTTAAAGTATTAATTCACTATTTCCTCGCTTATACTTTAAGCTTTTGGCTTCCAATCAATCATTTTCATCAGAAAACCTGCCAAAACTCAACCAATGAATGCAGAGCGCAGAAACATACCATTTCTGAAGTTCCACCGGGATCCAACTAGGAAAATAATTTCCACAGCTCAAACCGCTCAAAGCAACAACTCTTCATGCACCAAAGCGTTAACCGGTCCATTATTCCAGCACCAGTCTTCCCTGCATTCAACCTAAACCCATTTAAATAGTAAAATACTATTTAAACTGTTTTTTGGACCTCTTCAACTTTTCCCCTATATATTTACAAATATTGTAAAATCCAAGGAAAACATCCCACCAAAACAACTTTGTATCCAGCTCTCATAGCAACATACCTTCATCTATCCTAGAAACTTAATAAATAAATATCTTACCCACACTTCTATCCACATTCCTTCTTGATTTTACTACTAAACCAAGGCAAAAAATTCTACATTTTCCCACTTTAGCAAATCAATTCAGCAAAATCTTGGCTTGTTTCTCTGGACCACTAGTTTTTCACCATCATCTTTTGGTTCTTCAGCCAGCTCTTCAACTACATCTTTCAGCTCTTCAGCTTAACCAGCAAACAGTCTATCTTAGTTCACAGAACAGCTCCTTTCCAGTCTTTAAACAGCCTATCAGTTCTCTGGCTACTCCTTTATCATGACCAGCTACTTCTGCATCATGATCTTTGAGCCCTTCCACTTATCCTCACTAGGAACCATCTTGGTTCCACCTGCACAATGAACAATTTTGGTTTCAAACTTTAATATGAACCAACAGTCCTTTAACTAGCCTTCTCTGTGATCAAACAGTTCCTCTCACTAGTCTTCTCTGCTGATTCTGTGAACCACCTTGGTTCTTTATCTCAGTCCCCGTTACCAGAACTTGTAGACCCAGGCATGAGTCTACATTGACCTGGCGTTTGAATGGGCCCTTGCAAGTGGCAATCCACTTAGGCCATCCAACCATAGATCAATGTCTATGCATTGTTTTTACTCACCCAGGTGATTAAGTTTAGGCTTTCAGTTGCAGAGTAATCAGCTCTACTTCCCAGAGGCCTGATCACACCAAGTTCTGCAGCTGCTTCCCCAAGTAAACCGCCTTGATGACACCTCCAAGCAAATCTATACCCTCCAATGCTCACTTTGGGTTCTCCCCCAAAGCTCACATAGGGGCATAAACAAGGACACCCTACCAGTCTGTTAGGTAGGATGCTTGCTCACAGACCTCCTGTAAGCGTATCAGGGTACGTAGAGCCCTCAGAGCTCTTCCCCTCCCTGGCAGCCTGTGTTACCCGCCAGGGGTCCAAAACCTTCTCCACCTCAAACAGACAAAGTTCCCTGCTAGCTATCTCATTCTTCACCCTTTTTCAGCCACAATTCCCTGCTAGGTGAAGAACTCTAGCCCACAGCAGCCAATATCTTCTGCTGGGTGGAGGCAACATCTGCCTCTAGTAGTCTTTACACCTACTAGCTAGGCCTTATTGTCCCTAGACGCCATCATTCCCTAATAGGCCTCCACCTCCACCTGCAACAAACAACCAAACTTTTGCTTGAGTAACATTGGCCCCGCCTGCAAACCACCAAACATGTGAAGCGTCACAGGGCTTCTTAGCTAGAATAAAAATCAAGCTTGGGAAAACCTGCTGAGCATCTCCTATGTGATGTGAGACATCTGTGGGACCATTGGTTATGATACTAACAACAGGAAAACCACTGTGACACCAGTCAGCAACAAAAACTTATCACTCCACACATTAAGCTAGCTTCAGCAGGCATTCTCTATATACACTATAGTATTTTTGTATTAGGTTGTTTTTTTCATGACAATCACTGAGGTTCAAGGTCAGTTGTATAATTAAATGAGTTTAGATGCACACTTGATGTTTTTTCATTTTGTCTTTATGCTGCTGTTGCAACCGAGTTTCCAGACTCGCCTGCCAACGTATCTTACGATACACAGTGGGCGCACGATGAGTTGCCCCTTGATGTGTCTAACCTCATGAACCAGTCTGATGACAATGTTGAACTGTGGGCACTTTCTCCTAGTTAGGAGCACTACCAATTCGACCTGCTGATCCCACATGAGTTATTCCTTGGCTCCAAACCCTACATGGAACATACCACCATGCCACCCCCTTGGATCTGGTGGCTTTCCCCATATAGTATATTAATCACAGTATTCTATAATAAACAATGCCTTATTCTTATTATTTCTGTCCTTTCTATTGGACTGTTGTCTTCCCCAAATCAAATACTGAATCCTCATTGGTTCAGTTGCAACACTGCTATATGCTTATAAAAGCCATCCTTTTATTCGACCCATCTTGTACATTACGTTGAAATGGTTGTATCCTAATGTTTTACTAGATTTGTGGTTTCCTGATGGAAAATATCTAGAGTTGAAGGATTTGAACCGGCTTAGCGCCTATATAGGTTCACATATATGTTATTGCATACAGCACTTGGGCACCCCTTGTACAATAAAAGTGAAGAAATTAAGATGTGAAAGCTGGCGATTGATAGGTGAAAAATACATATTATATTTTAGGAGTGAGTTATTAGTGCAGTTGGGGAAATCTAAAACATTTGCTTGAGAAGAAGTTTGTCACCCACCTCGGAGATGATTTCAAGCATGTGGTCCAAATCTTCTTTGGAGTGGCTTGAAGAGAGACAAAATCTCACCCGCCCAGTAATTAAGGGAGTGGTGGGATATGTCACTACTACAACAGCCAGCTTACGCCTTAGACACTCACGAGAAAATGCTGCTATCTTGGCGGGATGAAAAAGCAAAAGCGGCACTACAGGGGAATCGGGACTGCCCATAACTGTGAATCCTCTTGATTTGAGTTCAGTGCGGAAGTATCGTGAATTGAAAGCTAGCTGCTCCAACTTTCGCTGGCCCTCATCACCACCATCAAGTCCCATGATCACCCTCAGTGAGGCTATTGCCTGCATAAGTATTGGAACTGAGATGTTTTCGCCATAAATGGAGTTGTGGTTAGTAGCTCGAATCCGATCAATGAGTTCCTTGCTGCCAGCAACATACCCACCAGCTGCCCCAAAAGACTTGGTAAATGTCCCCATCATGACGTCGATGTCATTCGGGTCTACTCCCAAATGATCGCAAACGCCCCTACCACGCGGGCCTAGGGCCCCGATGGAGTGGGCTTCGTCTAAATATATGTAAAACTTGTATTTTTTCTTGAGCTCAATAACTTCATTAAGAACTAGAATATTTCCTTCTAAACTATATAGACCCTCCAGAATAACTAGAATTTTTTTCCACGGCCGATGAGTTCGAGGATGGCCTTGGGCAATAGAATCCCGTAGAACATTTTCAAGATGTTCAATACCTAGAATCTGTTAGGCGACGTAAGGAGTCATTATGTTACTGTTGTGCTTAAAAGCCCGGAGATTAGCGCCAGATAAGCGAGCGCCATAAACAGCCGAAGAATGATTTAACTCATCTGAAATGATGAGGGTGCCTTTTCCCATGAGAATGGGAAGAGTCGTCGAGTTAGTGCTGAACCCTTGGCTTTGTATAATGGCGTGTGGCTTTCCAACGTATTGAGCCACGAGCCGTTCAGCCTCCTGATGCAGAGAAGAATAGCCCACTTCATTGCGAGGGCTATTATTACAAACGCCATATTTATTAATGGCACCAATAACTTTTTCCAGACATTCACCTTGAGGTGGCGAGAAACCAAGGTAGTTGTAAGAAGCAAGATTAAGGCACTCTGTGAACTTGCCAGAATAACTATTTGATTAGCGAGCGTAGAATTGAGGGAACATACTTGTATGTTTTGTTAAAATCTTCACTAGTGCGATCTAGAACATGAACAGTCCGGCCAGGAACGCCAGTAGTAAGCCTAGCGAAGCAGTCTCGGGTACGAAGGAATACCCGTCGATGGAACATGCTATCAAACCCATCTACTATAGGCGCATACCCCTGACAAAATTAAAACAAACAGATAAAAAAGGTTTACATTATTATGTTGGTAGGGCGTATATTCATGGCTCTTGAAAATTCTTCCAAAAAAAATCACGAACATGGCCAATAAGTATGACAAAAACAAAACTCAGATAAGTAGTAAGAAGTACAAACAAAGGAACATCAGGTAACTCTTCGGGGTCTGAGCGAATGGGAGTCTTTGAGTTAGGAAGAGGAACTTTTTTTAGAACCTCGGGGTTTAGGCCCTTCTGATTAAATGGAGAGCCAGAGTGAGCACCCGATGAGAGTGGGGGAGAGAATTTGAATTTCTCAGTTGCATCTTTGGTGGAGGGGTGCGAGAGTTGCGAAGTGGAATGCTTCCCGGAGCCCATATTTAACAATAGCTACTACGCGATCCAGGTGTTGCCTTGTTTGAATATTTAATATGGAAGTCTAGGATTGTGGTGCTAATAATGCTACTTAGTTGAATGTGGTTTAGAATCCAGAACTATCTGAGGGATAGCTCCTATCTAAAGTATGTCTAACAAACTAAGTTATTCACCATCCTTTGTCTAGCTTGATTGGGCTTATGTCATGCTTGGTTTATTGACATCTTTTTAACTCTTTATTTCGTAATTTATAGTCAGATGATCTCATTGTAATTCAGCCCAGCAATGGCTTGCCAACCTACTTAACGTCTAACCACCCATTAATGATAAACGATCCTATCTGAATCATAACCTTAGAGCATGGGGAATAGGACTGCAGTGTACCACTCAGACAAAAATCGAATTCTACCTGGCATTTTCAGAAGTGTGGTTTATATATATCTATTTAAATCCATTTAAAATCCGCAATTTGGAAAGCCGAACAAAATCCGATTTTTGTCTGGTGTTGGCATGCCACAGCCCTAATGGGGATCTAGATCTTAATGCTAAAAGAAGCGATTACAAAATAAAACTTATTCATTATTTGATTTGATACAATTCTAGACTCTTAACTAGTGTAAGATTACACAGCAAATGTGCTCTTATACAAGTCGTGTAGGTTCGAAAGACAGAGGTAATGATCTTCCTTGTATTGATGTCTGGATGTGGAATTCGAAGCGAAAACTTGGATTTCTCACAAATCGATTAAAAAACAGCTTTCAGGATATATGACTTTACTTGTAATTGAATATTGAATATTTTGGCTGAATATATAGTATTTGGCAACAGTTAATATATGGGGGTTTGGGGAAGTTGAGGGGGTTAGCCATGAGGCTGGTGCATAACCGAAAAGCGGGGATTTTGTGGGATTCGGTTAACTGAAATCCAGTTAATTGACGGTTATGTCACATTTTCTCCTTCATTCATTGGCTTGATGAAATACCTTCATTCGATTGTCGTTAATGACAAAGTTGAGTGGCTGACCTTCTTGATCAACGAGGTAATAATTGTTGGATGTTGTGTGGCCAATCACCTTGCAGGGACCGGACCACTTAGTTAAGAACTTCTTACTAAGCAATTGTGACACTGAATTTTTAAAGACTAAAACTTCAGTTCCAATAGGTATTTGGTCAACAGTGGGTGCCGCACGCGCTTTCGCTTTCAACTTTTCAGCGGTGTTGAGGACTTGAACTTTGGCTTGGTCATGAACTTCTGACATGATAAGTTCGTCAGAGCTTATATTATTAATGTCTAAGCTTTTGATAGGGACTCCATAAAGCAGTTCATATGGCTTAAACTTTGTTGTTGCTTGAACTCAAGAGCGGTAGTTCCACAAAGCTGCGGGTAAGTGGACGTCCCAATGTGTTATGTCTTCTGTTGTAATCTTCTCCAAGCTCTGGATCAAGGTTTGGTTGAAGTGATCTGTCAATCCGTTGTATTGTGGGTTGTACATGGTGGTAAGTCTATGCTTAGTACTAACCATTTTTTCAGAATTTATCTGCTAACTTGTTACGGAAATGATTCTCTTGATTGCTCAACAGGACTGTAGGAGGTCCATAGATGGTGAAGATCTCTTCATACATGAACTTGGCTGTGGTTTCCACGTCGTGCTCCTTGGTTGCTCTGGCTACCAGCCACTTGGTAAAGTATTCTGTTGCGACAATAATGTATTTTTTTTGCTAACACTCTCTGTTATAGGTCCAATGTAGCCAATGCCCCAAATTTCAAATAATCTGCTACAGTGATAGGGTTGATAGGCTTTGGTACTGGGTGCTTCTTTTCAAAGATTGTCACAGGTGACAACTCTTGATGTATGTTCTGACTTCTTTGAAGTAATTTGGCCACCAATACTTTTCACACAAATTGTCTGCTGTGGTAAGGATTCTGTAGTGTCCTGTTTCTTTGTGGAATTTGCAAAGTATCAGCTGGTGTTCTTCTTTCTTAGGGACCTTCACAATGCAACCGCACATAGTTCTGTACAGGGATTCCCCTAGGATCACATAGTATCTGCTCTCCTTGTGCACAGGTAATTCTGCTTTCATCTCTCCTATGGTAATCATTTGGTATACTGCGTATAACTTTGGTTTGTAACTTTCTGCTAATGTTTCCATCAGCTATGACTCGTGGACTCCTTGCCTTGAGAGGCCATTGGCAACAATGTTCTTCTTACCAGGTATGTGTTTTATATCCATAAGATACTTGGACATCTCCATAACCCAGCGCACATGTCTTCTGTTCTGTTGTTGCTTGCTCAGGATGAAGGGCAACACCATGTTGTCAGTATACAAGGTAATGTGATTTCCTAGTATGTAGTACTTAAACTTGCGCAACGCTCTAATCACAGCTAACACTTCTTTATTATAGATGCTGTAACGTAGCTCTGGGCCACTGAACAACTTGCTGGTGTACTTGAAGGGTTTGAACAGACCATCACATTCTTGTGCAAGGACTCCCCCTGTTGCTTCTTCTGAGGCATTAGTAAAGATAGAGAACTTCTCCTGGAAGTTGGGGTGGATCAGGATGGGCTCCTTCATGAGACACGCTTTCAATGTCTGAAAAGCAACCTCCTGTTCAGGAGTCCAGGTAAACTCTGTCCCCTTACGGATTAACTTAAACAGAGGTCTATCAATGTCTCTATAGTTCTGTATAAAGCAGGAATAGTACCCAACGGTACCAAGAAAGGACTGAAGGCGGGCAATGTTGGTAGGTACTGGCCACTGTGAGATTGCAAACGCCTTGTCATCATCAGAGTGTACCCCCTCTTTGTCCACTACATGTCCTAGTACATGAAGTTTGGTCTGGCAAAGCAACAGCTTGGATTTGTTGACTAATAGCTGGGTTTTCCAAATGTGACCAAAGACTTTGGTAAGTGTTTCCAGATGCTCTTTGAAAGTAGCACTAAAAACTGTTATGTCATCTAGATAGACTGTCACCTTCTTGTAGAGGATATCAGCAAAGATGGAGTTCATGGCATGCTGGAAGGTACATGGGGCTCCACAGAGTCCAAAAGGCATGCACTTGTACTGATACTGACCTTATTTAGTTACAAAGGCCGTCTTGCTGATACTCGCGGGCTCTATTTCCAACTGGTGATACCCCAAGAACAAGTCTATGTTGATGAAGTACTTGCAGCCGGAGTACAATGCCAAGATCTCACTGATGAGAGGCAGGGGATAGTTATCAGCCTTGGTGACTGAATTCAAAGGTATGTAATTAACACACATACATAACTTTCCGTTCTTTTTAGGCACAATGACTACAGGCAAAGACCAGGGTGATGTGGATGGGTCAATGATGCCCTTGGACAACAGGCAGTCAATCTCCTGCTCAACATAGTTCTCATACTTTTTGGCCAGACGGTAAGGTGCTTTACGGATAGGTTTGGCTGTTCCTGTGTCTATAACATGCTTCTCTAGGTTTGCAGGTGGTAGAGGATCATCCTTGTCACAAAAGAGGTCCTTTAACTTGCTCATAAAGGCAGAAAGTTTCCCCTTCTGACTGGAAGACAGTCCTTTTTTCTGTTCCACGGCTTCTGTGACAGTAAGGAAGGACTCCCCTCCATCTTCTTGCAACTTAGAGTAACTGACATCTATAGGAACCAGCTTGTTGTCATGCTCAATAAACCAATTGTGGCAACAGAAAGATATAGTGACTCCAAAGTCACTTAGAGCATGGCAACCCAGAAGAATGCTATATCTGGTAAGCGCAAAAATGGCCGCAGAAATTAACACACAGACACCACAAATCTCAACAGTGAGGTCACACACAACCCCAAGGCAAGCTTTGGTCTTGCCATTTCAAAGGTAAAATTTTCTTTAACTCTACTATATTCTTGAATTCTTAATGATCTTAGGAAGTACTTGGATATGATGTTGGACGTAGATCCTCCATCCAGAATAATGGATGTGGGGTGGCCTTCTACCTCCCCATTGATGTGTGGTGCTCCCTCACTGACAACGTCAATCACTTCCTGGGCCTCTTGTGGCTTCTCTTCCATGACTGAGAACTGCTCCTCTGGATCTCTGACTCTGGTGGCCCCAAGGTAATGTACCATCTGATCTCTAACACTGGGCGCTATTTCTGCCAAATTATATAGGGATATTAGAACCTGGGTGTCTGCAAGGATCTTCAGCACATTCAGCTTAGGGGGCTTTGCTTGAGGTAATACTGGCAATTTAACCTTTGGTTTCTTTAGGGTAGTTTTGGAGGAGGTCCCCTTTGTAACCTCAATAGTGGGTTCAATAGGGTAATTGCCATCTTCCTCATCCATTGGAATACCAAAAGGTTCTGACTGTTGAGCCTCATGGTCAGTCTGTTGGGCTGACTGAGTGTTATTGGCCTGTTCCATCTCAGGGGCTACGGGGGACATCTGATTGGGTAAGTGAGCATCAGGGGTAGGCTGTTGAGCCTTGGATGCCTCAGCCCCTTTTTGCTTCTCAGTTGTATTATAAGGGTGAACAATGTGGCTGAGCCTGTGCTTCTGGGCCACATTTGTTCTTACTGCCGCCATACTCTCCACTAGGTAAGACTCATCCTTGGACGCACTAGGCTCCATCTCCTTCTTGGGTTTGGGGGCCTGCTTCTGGTTCTGCTTAGGTTCAGCTGATAGTGTCTTAGGCTTGTTCTGACAACTGGTGGGATAATGCATGTAAGCGTGTCATTTGGCTCCACATCTATTGCAGGGCCCTTTGCAGGTGCTTGTTAGATGGCCTTGTTTCTTACAGTTGTGGCAGTAGAGGTTTGACTTTGCCTGCTCACCACTAGTCATATATGTGGTAAGCGTGGCCATTCCCTGCGCTAACTTCTTCATGTTTTCAGATAGGTCATCTGGCGGTGGCATGCTAGCCTTGAGTTTCTCCTTGGGTTTAGTGACGGTGTGAGGATGCAATAGCTGGCCTCTAGCCTTAAACTTCCCAAGGCAACAGATTAGTATGTATGCTTCCTCTACGTTGCTAGGAGCATGAGATTCAACAAACTGGTAGTATTCTGAGGTAAGTGTTTCACAGACCCAGTCTAACCCTTGGTTCTCCAAAAAGGTCTGCCAGGCGTGCTTCCCTTCTACTGTGTCGTAGCTACCATAGACTAGGTCCTGGTATTGGTTAAGAAGAGTGTTTAATTCCTCAATAAACTCCTGTTGTCTTGTAGTTTGTTTGGTCTACTTCCTTTAGTTTAGTTATAACTGTTTTGATGCCACCTCCAAAACGCTCAAACACGGCCAATTTCCAGTCTTCCCATGTATAGTTGCCTGTCAGTGAGCTATGCCAAGTGGCAGCTCTTCCCTCTAAGAAGTATTGTACTTCCTCAAAGCGGTCACTTTGCTTAACTCTATGATTCTTGAAGTAGAGTTCAAAGCGGTTGAGCCAATTGAGTAAGTTGGTTCCATTGAAGAAAGGGATGTTCTGGGCAGCGATAGCCTTCAACAGGTCCAGGGGATTGAATTGAGAGCTTGTAGCCTCTCTAAGTGGATTGTTGGAAGACATTTTGAAGTCTTCCCTGGCAGGATCACCAATGTAAGATTACACAGCAAATGTGCTCTTTTACAAGTTGTGTAGGTTTGAAAGACAGAGGTAATTATCTTCCTTGTGTTGATGTCTGGATATGGAATTTGAAGCAAAAACTTGGATTTCTTTTAAATCAATTAAAAACAGTTTATAGGATATATGAATTTACTTGCAGTTGAATATTGAATATTTTGGCTGAATATATAGTATTTGCCAACAGTTAAAATATGGGGGTTTGAGGAAGTTGAAGGGGTTAGCCATGAGGCTGGTGCATAATCAAAAAGTGGGGATTTTGTGGGGTTTGGTTAACTGAAATCCAGTTAATTGACAAAAAATGTCAGACTAGAGACTAAGTGGTTGCCCCGTCCTAGGACAAATATAAAATATGAACTTGAATAAATAAATCTATTAGATATATTTCATTGTATTTTTAGGCTGGGATTACTTAACATATGTTTAATTAAAGTTCTTATTTAAAAAGGCTTTTTTAAGGTAATTACTATTTCACTTAAGTGAAATTGTATGTCCAAGTAAAAAATATAAAATATAAATAAGTTGAGTATTACTATTAAGTTTGGAAAAGCTAAAATATCAATATAAAATTGTTAATATTTCATTCTAGACATTAAATCAAATTATAGGGCTGATCTTTAACTTTCAAATGAGCAATTGAGACTTAAGTATGTCTTAGTATTCACAGATATGTTGGGTTTGGTTTTTAATGTGTATTAAGTATAAATTTATATGTATCATGTTGAGCTTATGCCTTTGATTATGATATGAGCACAACTCCAGCACTTAACTATATATCTGAGCATCTAGAGCAGCTAGAGCTATCATGTTTGGTACCATTTTAATCAGAATCATCTGAAAAATTGATCTAAATCCTCTAAATTTTATGAAAATCATTATATTGAATCATAATTTTATCATAGCCAGTTTACTCCACAGATTTTTTTTGGGATGAAGATGTGGCAAGCAAGGTTTACTCTGAAACAATATGCAGCCAATTAGATCAGGTGTTACACTCAAGTGGAGTTTTCTATTACTTTACTTTGGAATAGATAAGTTTGAAATGTCCAAGCCACCCATCCTTTACTTTAAAATTATATTTATATTTGTAATTTGGATCATATCACTTTAAAGTGACTAAGCGCTCTCTTCATCAGTCAATTTAATTCTCAGAAGAGTTTTAACATCCAATCATATAAAGGCACTGTAAAAAATTCATTGTGCCACCTCCAATTTTAATCCACACATTTGAAAGTTGGATAAGCTACACAGATAAGCCACTCTGCAATAGTTGAATCACAATTTGAAAATTAAGTAATTAAATAAATATTTATTATAGTTTGAGTGGCTTATATTATCACTTTACATAATTATACCACACTCCACCAAATTCAACCTTCATAATTTCAGCAATAATGTAAGGGATTGAATGTAAGGAAGAGCCAAATTGAGCTTTTGGCTTGAGCATCAACTCTTAAAATTAAATTTACAGAAGAATCAATTCAGTTAAATCTCTTACGGCTTAAACCTACTCAAGGCAATATTATATCCAGACATACTTGTTTTTATATATATTAATTGATTGCAACTGGTACAGCCAATCAGACTTTTGACGTTTCTCTGTTAAAAGCATTGTAGTGCTAATGGCAAATTTATTAAATTTAATATATTCAAGAGAAAAAGTTAGCACTAATTGAACCCTAAAAAGATAATTTGATTCACTTCAAATAAACCATTTCTTATTATCATACTTTGATTTTGTGTTTTTTGTAGTTCACCACTACAATGCTTCAGCTCTGAGCTGCTATAGCCAAAGCAGAATCACTTAATATTTAAGAAGTTTAAATAAAGCTTTGACATGAGTGGCCCAGAGCCAGAAACTGGACTAAGCAGCCCTACCCTTGGAAAAAGGGCTCCCCATTATTGGTGCAACACGCCATCTCAAAAATGGCTATCTTAGTTTAAGCTATCTCAATTTTTTGCTATCTCAAAATTTCAGGATTCACCTTTTTATTGCCCTGCTAACATGAAGTATAACTCAATATTGGCCTTTTTTTAACACACCAAAAAACCACAAAATATCCCCTTTTCAATTTTTTAATTGGTCTTTAGAATCTAAATCCTTAAGTTAGTATATGATTCTAAGCATACCTCAGAATCCAGCAGATTTCAAACCCAGAACCTAATTTAAGAGTTAAATTTAATCAGATCTGAATCCCTTACCTATTTGCTTTCTGCTAAGCTAGCTTTGGATGAGATTTTCCTTATCTTTTTGGTTGTTTTTGCTTTAACTTTGATTTTCAGGGCCCAGAATGCCCTGGACAATCAGCTGGTCTTCCTAGAGGCAAAAAACCTCACAGCTTGAGAACCTTTACCAAGTATCTCCCAGAGCAAGAAACCCCCTTCCAACTAAAAAATGGCCCAGGATTTGAGAGGTACACAAGCCTCAAATCCCTGGCTTCAATTCTATTAATAATTTTGGGCCTCTTAACTATTGGGAAATAATACATCAGGAGCGCAATTGTTTGATTGCACAATCCGGCACTTGATTGCTTGTGGGGTCTATAAATAACTGTGGTGCCTTGGCATGCTGCAGTTTAAGAAAGATTCATGTTATATCAACCAATGAGCACCCACCTCCTGGCCCAAGTACACAAATTCCAGTGAAAATTGTAAGTTCAACTGAAATTGATGACATCAGTTTTCTGGTGGCACAAAAGGCCACAAAATTACCAGTAAGTATAAGTAGTGAGGAGGAGAAGCCCTCCTCACTGTTGACATCTTAATAAAACGAGTTTATGCCCAGAAATCATTATCTTATTGCAGGAATTGTCTATTTTTGCTCAAATTTAATTATTCTCTTTGCATCTATTTGGGAATCCACAACACAATATAAACTTGCCTATCCATATCCTCTTGGTTATACTCCTGCTATCTCAGTCATTCCACCCCACACTCTTGACTTGGAGTATTTCCACCCCCATCATCTGGATCTCCCACCTGCTATGAAGGAGATTCCTGCTGCTCCCTCTATACCCAATGCGCCTCCTGCCCAGGACTTCAGTAAGTTGGGGTTTGTCTACATCACAGTATTGGGGCTGGCCAACCAAGTTGTGCCCCATACTGGGAGTTGGTGCCCCCTAGCTACTGCAGTTAACTACCTGATACAAATTACGCCTATTGTGTCATGGCCTTCCAGGCCTGGCCTGCCTCTCCTGTGGGAATCCATTTGGACTCTGTTATGGGCCCTGACATTGATGACAACATCAAATGCCTTGCTCACTCTGGTCTCTTGACTTCCTAGTTTTAACTTTCTTAAGCTAAACATTTTATTGGCATCTTTGCTCTCATACTTTCACACAGCCATCATTTTAAGGTCTGAGGCTTCAGAATAGGTTATTATAAACTAGTGCCTTCAAACCAAGGATATTGATATTGGTTAGATAGAGGAAGATGGGTAAAGTTGGTAATAATAACTGGATCAAAGCTCCTAACAGCTTATAAGAAGTAAGGTAAGGGATAATGTTGTGTTCAGTTCCTGGGGACAACATCCAGGAGGACACAGCGGGAAATCTTTATAACAAAAGATTTGAGGTTCAAAGCTTGATTTCCTGAAATACAAGATGAGGAAGTCCTTTTGGCAAAAAGGAAAGAAAAAAGCTTGAAGAATATTAAAGCTAATGCAAATGTGGATAAACTTGTCTTTATTAGGAGAAATGATTCTACTTAAATAGTAGACAAGGGTTGATGATCACTCATTAGGTAGACAGAGTGGCAGAAGGGGTCACATTGGGATGAATTCATACCAGGATCAGTCAAGGGCAGGTATGGTAATCCAGAATGGGTGAAGATTGAACCAGACCCATTTGCGGAAGGTGAGGAATTCCCAAAATCAAAAGCAAAATCAACCAAATCTTTGCACATATCATTATTTGAAGGCCATATCAAAATAGCATTAATGGCGCAATTTCCAACATCTCCCCCCTCAAGATTGGACACAGGGAGTTGATATTTGCGGAGAAATTTGGAGTGAACTCAAGCAAAGGGGCGTCCAGAGGACAGTAGCTTCACGGTATACTTGACATCCTTCTTGTAGGTGACTTCACAAGGCCCAACCCAGAGAGAGTCTAGATTATGGGCTTGGCCTCCAGTACATTTTTGATAATAGAGGACTAGATCACCTACTTGGTACTCAGGGAGGGAGGCTCTGGAAGCATTAGAGGGCAAGAGTTCTAAAGCTTTGACTTTATAAGCAGTAGAATAGGCTGTAGCTTGAATGTCAATGATCTGATTAGCCAAGTCTTTGACATGAGCTTCAGGATTGGCAGAGGCGTCAACTTCAATTAACAGGGGTCCCAAGATTGAGGGGGTGGTGACTTCTTGTCCATACAGCATGGCAAATGGGGACTGGCCAGTCACTTGATGTCTTCTAAGTCTATACGCAAAGAGAGCAGCAGGGAGGAGCATATCCAAGTTAGCGGCATCAGAGAGGGTAAGCTTCTCATGATGGGCACAAGGGTGGAATTGGCTTGTTTCACAATCCTGTTGGTTGACAGATTATACGGTGCAGAGAAGAATTGATGTGTACCCATAGCTTCTATAATGTACATTATGAGGCTGATGTCAGGATTGACAATTCTTCACCCCTGGAAACCTGGCCCCAAACGCAGGATTTGAACCCTCAATCTGAATTCCTGCAGGCTGCCGGCCCCATGGACCAAGGGCCCATCCACCTGCATTTTTCTGAGATTGAGTCCTTGCAAGCTGAAGCCCCTGCTAAGTTCTGAAGCCAGAATAACAGCTCAGATTCAATTATGATGGTGCCAGAGGAGGAGCTTCTTGAATTGCCTAATGGAGGCAGAGAAAGTTCCTCTGTGGACTTCATGCTTATGAACTCCTCTCAGATGACCAATCAAATTCCTCTGCCAAGAGAAATCATGGGCTTTAGGCCTGACCCTGTGACCACAGCCAAAAATCAAGTGATCAATCTGGAAAGTCTGACCAATGAGAGAGCACCCAGCTGAGGTGCCATTTTGCTGCTCCCATACCTGGGCCTCCTGGCCACCTGCCTGTACTTTTCCCAATATTTTAATAAAGCCATCATATGAAATACTAAGTTTGGAGGTGGGATTCTATATATGCCTATAGATTCCACACTCAAATCTTATTGTCATTTTTAAATAAAGATTATGTTATTTTGGCTCACACAGCTATTACTATTTATTGTATTTGCCATCTACCAAATCAGCTCCAGATCTTCTGGTCCTCCTGTCCCACTGCTTGTCAATTTCTGTCCTCCAGGTGCTCCCTTTGATCCAGTCCATTTCACGGAATATCCTCTGAAGCCCAAATACAAGGACTATACCCCAGAAAGAATACTCAAACTTGACCCCCTGGCCCAGATTCAATCAGCTGTCAGATAAAACTGCCAAGGCCTGTGGATTTTCTCAACTCCCAAGTTGTTTAGAGGAAGATTCAACTACCTTCCCGCTTACAACATCCACATGGAGATGCCTGTGACCAAAAACCTATGCCTGCTTCCTCCCCACATCTCCCTACTGACCACACTGGTAAGCTGTTTGGGATTGTGTACATCACCCTCACCAGGGTGATTGACACTATAATCCTGGCCGCCGGTCTGTGGTCTTGGGTGGGGAAGTCCTTTTCCTACCTTTTCAAATTAGCACCTCTTTTGTGGTGGGCTCTGCCTGCAAAAACCCCGGCCCAAGTTATCCCTGAAAACAATGGGCCAGCCATCCACAATTGGTTCCCTGACATTATGGCAATCTTTTTAAAACCTGGTACCCTGAGCCCCAAGATGTTATTTCTTAGGGCATCTTGTATGCTTTTGTTATTGATTATCACTTATTACATCTATAAGTTGACCATGAACCTGACCTCTTCCATGGGGAAAAACCCAAACCCAAATGACCCCCAAGAAGACCGACATCACTGCCGTCACCGCCGCCAATACAACCAAGACTCCTTCTTCTCAAGTACAAAATGTAATTGTCAACCAATCCCTCACCAAGGTGGATATGTCCCAGATGGGAAAAATTATGCTCAAAGAAGCTCAAAGAGCCATACCAGTCCTCTGCCTGCATTTCCAAGCCAATGCCTGTGACAGAAATTGCAGGATAATATGAAGCCATTTCTAAGTGATGGGGAATTACCACCCAAATCCACATAGAATTGATTATTAACCACCAACACAGCTTCAGATATTTTTTTGTGAAATTTCCAATTGTAACTCCAGGATTAAGTAGAACCAGTAGTCCTAACCAGAGTAAACCAAGATAAATGCCCTGGGAAAGCATTAATGCATCTTCAGAGTAAAATTCTGGACATTGGGAGGCTACACAATTTTCAGTTTCAAGAATAAGGGAGGAGCTACAAAATTGGCTGGCGCAAAATTAACATTGGGCGGCACCAACGACAAAGTTCCAACTGCAGGTCCCCATCTTCCAGAAATGATTCTGTTTGAGAATCAGATTGTATGGAATATATTGTAACAACCCAATCACAGGATGCATTTTAAAATTTAAAATTAGAACTTGAGATAATTGATTTTTATTGAGTAAATTTAGGAGGACTCAACTCTTAGAGTTAAAACAGTGAAAATTATTCAATATATATCAGAAAAATTAACTAAGCAATACCACCTGAGTCTTGACCTCCTATTCCTTTCACATTGTCAAGTAAGTATCTGGTCCAGGTTGCAAAGAACCCTTGTGTGACTAGTTTCTGATAACCATGCTGATTGACAAGCTCATATTGGGTGATCCTCAAATTACGCCAATTTATCAATGTCAATTTGAAAAGGGGAACCAGTTTAAGCTGATAGACTGGAGCAGCCATAACTCATTTTTGATCAACCATTTGATTTAAATCCGTTAACTCAGTCAATTTTGATAAAGGGTTTCTGGCTTTTTGAGCCTTCTTGCTTGGGCAGGTAACACCCGGCATGATGGAACCTACCGTGACATTACCCTCTGCTTTAGCCCTGGGCACAATACTACCATCCAGGATATGGGATAAGGAGAAATTCTTATGGGCAGTTGGGAGTTTCATTGCAGCCAAGGTAAGTTTGGGATGACCAATAGCAGTGAGATTGCGCTTGTAGAACTCATGAATCAGATCTGGGGAACTGGAACAATTGTAGTGCGGAACCCAGGAGTTTTCAGAGTCAGGATAACCTTTCCACAACATCAAATATTTCAAGCGTTGTCAATTCTTGCAGGAAGCCAAAATACAATTTAACTCATACTCAGATTCTCCCTCCACAAGAATGGCTTGGGAAGAAGGAGTCTCTGTACCTTTAAAGGGAGTTTGAAGACATTCATGAAAGGTGTGGAAAATCTTGAAAGCAGGAGGTAAATCTAGCCAATAGGCAGAGGGACCAATTTGATGTTTGACCTTGAAGGGGCCAACTTGTTTAGGCCCTAACTTATGGCAAGGAACCTTCAGTTTCATATTGCAAGCATCAACCATGACTAGATTACCTGGCCTGTAAGTTGGACCTTCCTGGCGCTTGCAATCTGCATATTCCTTGTAAGTTGTCACAGCAGCGGCAAGAGTAACCTTGAGCTCCTGATGAACATGCTTCAATGCAGCAGCCTGATTAGTTGCAGCTTCCACGTTGCTAACCAAATGAGCACCCATATTAGAGGAAGGGTTGTAACCCACATTGGCATAGAAGGGCAATACTGGAGTTGATGTGTGAGGGGCATTATTATATGTGAACTCCGCCATAGGTAAATTATCACACCAGTCATCTTGTTGTGCATTAGTGTAGCAATGTAGGTAGACCTCTAAACTTTGGTTTACCCTCTCTGTTTGCCCATCAGATTGGGGGTGGAAAGCCGTGGAACGACACAATTTGATACCTAGAATCCCAGTGAAAGCTTCCCAGAACTGAGCAACAAATTGAGGCCCGTGGTCACTCACAATCTCCATTGGGATGCCATGTAGGGAAAAGATTTTATTCACAAACAACTTAGCTGTTTCCACCAAAGTAATTGTGGTTGAGCAAGGTACAAAGTGCGCCATTTTTGTGAAGCAATCTACCACCATCATGATTGCGTTAAACCCATTGGAATTGGGAAGTTCACCAATGAAATCCACCAACACAGACGTCCAGGGTCCTGCAGCAGGCTGCAGTGGAACCAATAAACCTGTAGTCCTTTTCCGGCTTGCCTTAGATCAAACACATACCAGACAATTGCAAACAAAAGCTGCCATCTGCACTATCAAACCTTTCCAGGAAAACTGGCGGCAGATTAGTTCCATCATTTTGTTTTTCCCTGGGTGGCCTTACGTTGGACAAGTGTGATGAGTCTCCATGATTTCATCCCAAATAGTTCCTTCTGGGACCCACAAGCAACCTTGATGATATAGGATGGGACCTATTTTATGATAACCCTGAGGCCGACCCACTGGGTTTGCACATGCTAGCTCCAATAGTCTATCATAGCCTTTGGACAAAGGTTGCAGGAAATTAACTTTGGAATATAAGTCCAGGTCTGCACCCTCAGTTAGGGACATAGTAGCCAGAGTAGCAGGTGGAGACAATACAAAAGGCACCACAGACTCATCTGGAATCATAGTATGTGTGTTGAACTCAGCATCCACACTAGTATCTGGGAGATGGGAAGGATTCCTGCTTAGTGCATTGACCAAGTGATTGTCCAATCCCTTAATAAACTTGTATCAGAACTTGTATCTTGTCAGGTCACCATGCCATCTGGATTGATGACCTGACAAACCCCTGTATTGTTGATAATATAGAAGAGCTTTGTGGTCAGTTCTTACTACAAATGGATGACGTGCCAACATGAGATGATGATGCCAATGCTTTAACAATTCCACAACTGCCAACAATTCCTTGTTGTAAATCATGTAATTGCGTTCACAAGCTTCCATCTTTTGGGAGAAATACCCTACTGGTCTCTCAATCTCATCACCAGCAGTCTGCAACAACACACCAGCTACAGTGTATTTGGATGCATCTGTGGAAACCATAAAAGGAAGCTCAGGATCTACATGTATCAATACAGGTGACAACAACAAAAGAGCCTTGACTGCTGTGAACGCATTTGCACACTCAGGCGTCCAGACCAAAGTTGTCTTACCACTAGCTAAATACAACAGGACGGCCACTTCAGACAGGTATGGAGTGAACTTCTTCAAGAACGTGCAAGTACCCAATAAACTAAAGAGTTGGGATACTGTCACAGGCGTAGCATACTCTTGAACTGCAGCTTCCTTGTCAGGGGCAATGGTGTGGCCATCCTCAAAGATAATATTACCCAGAAAGATAACCTTACGTTTGAAGAATTCACATTTGCTTCTTTTAATGATCAAGTTAGCCTGGAGGATGTGCTATACCACTGCTGACAGATGGGCTTTATGCAACTCCTCATCCAGAGAGAATACCAATATATCATCCATATACACAATGGCACATACCCCCAGGAGATCCCCCAAGACGGAATCAATTAGTTGCTGAAAGCAAGCTGGAGCATTCTTTGATCCAAAAGGCATTACCCAGAACTGAAAGATACCCTTCTTGGCTCTGAATGCTGTCAATCATTCCATTCCATTCCTTCCACAATCCTGATTTGATTGAAAGCATTCAACAGATCAAGTTTCAAAAATACCTTTGCCTTCTCAACACACCTAGAGATCTGTGCTTTGAGAGGTAAAGGATAGGGATCAGGGATTGTGATGTTATTTAAGTTCCCATAGTTAACACAAGGACAAAGAGACCCATCAGCCTTTTGAATAAACAACAACAGAGAGCAAGTTGACAAAGCCTTTTTAAATATATAGCCCTTTGCCAACATGTCACAAGTCCATTCCTCCAAACATGTGTCTTCCTTCAAAGTTAAAGGGTAAATAGGAGACGCAATTCAAATCAGTTCAATGGTAACTTTAAAGTCAAAGTCAAAGTGAGTGTGCTTGGGAAGAACCTCACCTCTGGTAGTGTCAAACACCACAGACCAGGGTTGTAAACATGCGGGTAAATCCAAACTTGTGGGGAAAGAGACAGAAACCCATCAAATAGTCTGAGAGAATTTCTCTATTTCGGACATACCTAACAGCTGAATACAAATAGATATACCCAAAGAGTGTTCCACCTGTAGCGCATTTTCTTTCAGTAAGGTGGATACATTATGATCTCACCACCAACCCATACCCAAAATGATAGGATACATCAGGGAGGAGCAAACAGAGAACCTTTCAGTAAAAGACTGACCAAAAACCACAAAGGTTACTGGCTTCTTCAGCTGGAAAGAGGGAAACTTCTGACAGTTTTCACCCCTAACAAGCATTCCCGGGTGGTACTTGAGTTGTAGCAAGTTGGCAGTCTCTACACGCATAAAGTTTTTGGAAGCACCTTTATCCAACAAAATGGCTGGCTGATAGATAGTCTGACCGTTATCAATGCTACCATAAAACAAGAAGTAACCAGAAGTAGATTTATTGGCAGCAAATGTGGCAATCTTGGCAGGGTCTTGTTTTTCATTGGCGGTACAGACAGCAGCTAAGGAGGCAGGATGCTCCTGGAAGTAACACTTGATCATCTCTTGGACAGAAGCTGGAAGAACAGGGTTATCACAATCAATGGGAACAAGGGGCACCTCTTTAGACGTAACCACGGAAGATTTGGCAGGTACAACATGCTGAAGCATTGCCAAGGAACTATAAGGCCCAACACTACTGGGGCCTCTTTTACATTGGCGGGTTTGTTCACCACCACCAATTGCAACTGAGACAGACTAGGGGGAGAACAATCTTGGCTTTGGCTGGAAGTAACTACTGCAGAGCAAGGACCAGAAAACCAGGAGCGCGCAGTGGTTTTGTCCTCAATTACCAACACACCTTGCTTGGAAGTAGACAGATTTGAGACCAGAGAAAGAATTTGGCTTACCAGGGCCTCAGTTGTGGTTAATAGGGAATCCCAAACCGCCAAATACTGGGCAGTCTGGTCAACTGCTAACCACAACACCAAGAGTTTATTCACCTCGGGAACGTCAATTGTACAGCAGTAGGCAAGAAACTGAGGAAGGAATATTGAAAGCAGAGTAGTACCCTGATGGAAGGCGTACAGCTTACAATATACTTTGAGCATCTCAATAGATGCACACAAATTTTTTAACAAAGGGTATAGAGATGCACTTTCAGTTAAAACACATTGATTGCGCTCCACCGCAGACAAAAACCATTCACAAGCATCCTCAGAAACCTTTGTCATCACATGGTAAACTTGGAATTTGTGACTAAGGCTTGAACCAGAATAGAATGATAATGCTGACAAAACTTCACGCAAAATCTCATCAGTGGGTGGAGCAGGAAAATAATCTGGACGCCAAAATGACATGACACAACAGAAATAGAAAACAGAAGATCCAGTCTCAACAACTGCAACTGGAGATAGAAACCACAAATTAAAGAAAAGCCCAAACTGAAAGCTCAGAAAGGAGCTGATACAAATAAACATGGTAAACACAGATATCTCAATGGAACAGGAGAAAAGAAACACAAATTCATGACAAACTGCTTCCAAAAACTCAGATGTAGAAGAGTTGAGTAATGTGACAGAAATCACTGGATAATATGAAGCTGTTTCTAAATGATGGGGAATTACCACCCAAATTCACATAGAATTGATTATTAACCACCAACACGGCTTCAGATATTTTTTTGTGAAATTTCCAATTGTAACTCCAGGATTAAGTAGAACCAGTAGTCCTAACCAGAGTAAACCAAGATAAATGCCCTGGGAAAGCATTAATGCATCTTCAGAGTAAAATTCTGGACATTGGGAGGCTACACAATTTTCAGTTTCAAGAATAAGGGAGGAGCTACAAAATTGGCTGGCGCAAAATTAACATTGGGCGGCACCAACGACAAAGTTCCAACTGCAGGTCCCCATCTTCCAGAAATGATTCTGTTTGAGAATCAGATTGTATGGAATATATTGTAACAACCCAATCACAGGATGCATTTTAAAATTTAAAATTAGAACTTGAGATAATTGATTTTTATTGAGTAAATTTAGGAGGACTCAACTCTTAGAGTTAAAACAGTGAAAATTATTCAATATATATCAGAAAAATTAACTAAGCAATACCACCTGAGTCTTGACCTCCTATTCCTTCCACATTGTCAAGTAAGTATCTGGTCCAGGTTGCAAAGAACTCTTTTGTGACTAGTTTCTGACAACCATGCTTATTTCAAGATCATATCAGGTGATCCTCAAATTACGCCAATTTATCAATGTCAATTTGAAAAGGGGAACCAGTTTCAGCTGACAGACTGGAGCAGCCATAACCCATTTTCAATTGATTGTTTGATTTAAATCTGTTAACTTGGTCAATTTTGATAAAGGTTTTCCGGCTTTTTGAGCCTTCTTGCTTGGGCAGATAATACCCGGCATGATAGAACCTACCGTGACAACACCCCTTTCTACTCCACTGACAACAAGAAGGTACTTGGGGTCGCATCCATGCTCTTAGGGGATGCCCTAGACTGGTTTGGCAAGGCCACCATAGAAGATGTGAAATTCTGCTTAGATTATGCCAAGTTTAATCAGAATTAATGGCCACTGGTGAAGACCACAACACTAGATACTACACCCTGAACTCCCTGCTAGAAATCCAACAAGGCTATCAACCCATCCAGACGTATATTGACAAATTCCTCCAACTAAAAACCCACACCCAACTTGAGGACAAATTAGCAGCCATCTTATTCCGGAAGGGGGTGAACCAAGCCATGAAGGACCTGTTGAGACACCACCCCCACTCTTGGTTCAGAGGAGCTGGTTCCCCTGTGCAAGGGCCTCAGCATGAATCAAGAAAGCGTCAACGCTGCCCAGCATTGCCAGACCCGGACCCCCACACCCAACAGAACGGGAATGACCCCTGAGGAACTTCAAATACACTATAGAGATGGACTCTGCTTCCACTGCCACAAAGCAGGGCACTTGACCAGAGCCTGCCCTAAGATAAACCCTGCTCCTATCTGGTTGGCCCAAATAAACGCTTTCTCTCAGTCTTAAAAATTTATCCTAGTATCAGTCAACGTCAAAGGAACAATCTGAAGATTGAAGGCATTCATAGACACAGGAGCTGACAAGAACTTCATTGATGCTAATCTAGCTCACAAGTTAGGCCTAACTGCTTCTGAAAACTGCTTACAGATCACCATGGGAAACAGCACAAAGGATAAAGGCTGCAAATGTGAACAAGAGCTGCCCCTTGTCATAGAAAACAATATGTATCTGTCATTCCTCATCTTACTGAAGGGCTTACCACACCCCCTAATCTTGGGAGACTCCTGGTCTGACAGACACAATCTCATCCTCAATTACCGAGAACAGAACATCACCTTGGGAGATAAAGGGAATCTTGATACTGTACCCTTTTGCACCCACCCAGAGGTACTTGCCCAAGGACTCATGACTATATACATAGAATCCAGTGTGGGAGTCCTACCGGCATCCCTAGAGAAATGGAACCACATATTCAGCAAGGAAGCTGCAACCCAACTCCCTGAACATTTGAAATACAACCACACCATTGACTTCTTACCCAGTATCAAGCCCAAACATGGCCCCATCTACAGCTGCAACCATAAAGAACAATTAACACTGAAGGCCTACATCAAAAACATGACCAATAAAGGCTTAATCTGTGTGTTCAAAAGCCCTTGTTTATCCCCATTGTTGTTTGTGGGGAAGAAAGACAGGGAAATGCGCCTGTGTGTCAACTATCAAAAACTGAACAATATTATAATCAAGAACTGCTACACTATCCCCAATGCTGACAATTTTTGCAACATATTGACTGGAGCTCAAGTGTATTCCAAAATTGACCTCTGCAATGCATTCAACCAGATCCGCATCAAAGAGGGCGGTTAGTACAAGACCCCATTCAATACATGTATGGTCTTTACAAGTACCCAGTAATGCCATTTGGTTTATGCAATGCCCCCAGTACCTTCCAGAGTATGATAAACTTGGTTTTGGGCAAGTTCCTAGACCAATTATGTGTGGCCTACCTGGATGACATCTTGGTCTATAGCCGTAACCACCAGGATCACCTAGCTCACCTGCACCAGATAATGGACTGACTTTCCCAGACAAACCTCCATGTAAAGCTCAAGAAATGTGAGTTCTTCCAGCCAGAAGTGGAATTCCTGGGTTATGTTATTAAGACTTGTGGGTTTCCAATGGCGCAGGATAAGGTGGAGGCAGTGACGGTCTGGCCTGTGCCCAAATGCAGGAAAGATGTGAGAAGTTTCCTGGGCCTGACTAACTACTGCCGGGATTTCATTAATTTTTTTTCTCAGATCACTCTACCCCTGACCTGGCTCTGTTCAGACAAGGTTCAATTTGTATGATCCCCAGAACGCTCTATGGCTTTTGAGACACTGAAGACTGCCTTTACTTCTGCTCTGGTGTTGGCAATGCCAGACCACTACAAACCCTTTGTTTTGGAAACCAACATGTCCAACTTTGAAGTGGGTGGGGTCCTTCTTCAGGAAAGAGGAGATAGTATGCAACATCCTATAGCATATTATTCCAAGAAGATGCTGCCGGCTAAAGCAAACTACCACATCTACAATAAGGAAATACTAGCCATAATGAAGACCCTGAAACACTGGCGCCGGTACCTCTATGGCGCTGAATTCCCAGTAAAGGTCCTGACAGACCACAAGAGCTTGGTCTATTTCTTTAAGCCAAGACATCTGAACCAGAGGCAAGCTAGGTGGGCCCTTAAACTGGCAGATTATGCCCTCACAATTAACTACAAGCCTGGGAAAGTTAATGTAGTCCCAGATGAATTAATTTAGAAGAGCTGACTTGATCCCCACCCACATAGAGACTTGCAACCACAACACGCAAGTCCTCCTAGACCCAGCAAGCTTAGACATTCACCTGGGATTAATGAAAATTAGAGCCAGCAAACCAGAAGTGCTAAAGGCCCAAGCACTCAAAAAATTCATCAATATTATGATCTTTGACCTTGCCAGATTCCTGGATAGCGCCCACCACCAAAAAGGCTACTCACTGAAAGGGACAACATTAATGCTCCACAATAGAATCTTTGTACTGGAAGGAAACATCAGGACCAACATACTAAGGGACTATCACAATTCCAAAATGGCTGGACACCCAGGAAGGCTCAAGACCCTCTGGAGTATCAGAAGAAACTTTGCCTGGCCAAAAATGAATCAAGAAGTAAGCACCTACTTGAAGGGATGTGAAACTTGTGGTTGCACCAAAAACCGTAGAAACAAACCTGAAGGTCTGCTAAGACCCCTGGATATACCCCACAGACCTTGGCAATCTGTGTACATGGACTACATTGTGGAACTGCCCCTGTCCCTCTCCTTTAATGCAATTCTGGCCATGGCAGACTGCTTCACCAAGATGGCTTACTTTGTTCCAACCACCACCCATTGCACAGCCGCAGAGACAGCCCAACATTTCCATGACCACATCCTCACCCAACACAGAACACCTGAGGAAATCATTTCAGACAGAGGACCACAATTCACTTCAAACTACTGGACACAGGTGATGAAAGACTTGGGAATCAAGCGCTGTGTATCCACCTATTACCACCCACAGACCAACAGCCAAACAGAAAGGATGAACCAGATCCTTGAACAATACCTCTAATGCTATGCCAACGCCAACCAGGATAACTGGGCCAACATGCTCCTCATGGCCCAGTTTGCTTACAACAGCAAAGACCACGCCTCCACAGGTATGTCTCTGTTCAAAGCCAACTATGGGTTTGATCCTACATGGGACTCCAAGATTGTCAAGAAGGAAACCAACTCCCCTAGACGTTCCTGGGTTGAACAGATCCACGACACACAAAAAACATGCTTAGCAAACCTGAACTGCGCAGTGCAAACATACAAAGCCTACACCAACCTCAAACACACTCCAGGCCCACTCTTGCTAGTTAGAGATGAAGTATACTTGGACTCCCAAAATGTACCCCTAAATGTGCCCTTTAGGAAGTTATCCCACCAAAGAAGTGGCCCCCATAAAATCTCCAAGCTAGTGGGGGAAGTTGCCTACAAGCTGGACCTACCCCCCTCCTGGAAGATTCACAATGTGTTTCCCCACTCTCTGCTGTTTAAAAAGGATGGGAACTTGCTTATTCACCAACGGCTTAAGACAGCTCCCCCACCCATCCAAACAGGCTGCTCCAAAGAATATGAAGTCAATTACGTACACAGTGACAGAACCCATTACCAAAAGCCCCAGTACTACGTCAAATGGAAAGGATACCCAATTGAGGAAAGAACTTGGGAGCCGCTGAGCAACCTGACTAATACCCAGGAAGCCATATAACTCTACCTGAACAAAAAGGACCAGAAGGGAGGGCTCTCAGGGGAAGAAGGGGATGATGTCATGATTGACAATTCTTCACCCCTGGAAACCTGGCCCCAAACGCAGGATTTGAACCCTCAATCTGAATTCCTGCAGGCTGCCGGCCCCATGGACCAAGGGCCCATCCACCCGCATTTTTCTGAGATTGAGTCCTTGCAAGCTGAAGCCCCTGCTAAGTCCTGAAGCCAGAATACCAGCTCAGGTTCAATTATGATGGTGCCAGAGGAGGAGCTTCTTGAATTGCCTAATGGAGGCAGAGAAAGTTCCTCTGTGGACTTCATGCTTATGAACTCCTCTCAGATGACCAATCAAATTCCTCTGCCAAGAGAAATCATGGGCTTTAGGCCTGACCCTGTGACCACAGCCAAAAATCAAGTGATTAATCTGGACAGTCTGGCCAATGAGAGAGCACCCAGCTGAGGTGCCATTTTGCCGCTCCCACACCTGGGCCTCCTGGCCACCTGCCTGTACTTTTCCCAATATTTTAATAAAGCCATCATATGAAATACTAAGTTTGGAGGTGGGATTCTATATATGCCTATAGATTCCACACTCAAACCTTATTGTCATTTTTAAATAAAGGTTATGTTATTTTGGCTCACACAGCTATTACTATTTATTGTATTTGCCATCTACCAAATCAGCTCCAGATCTTCTGGTCCTCCTGTCCCACTGCTTGTCAATTTCTGTCCTCCAGGTGCTCCCTTTGATCCAGTCCATTTCACGGAATATCCTCTGAAGCCCAAATACAAGGACTATACCCCAGAAAGAATACTCAAACTTGACCCCCTGGCCCAGATTCAATCAGCTGTCAGATAAAACTGCCAAGGCCTGTGGATTTTCTCAACTCCCAAGTTGTTTAGAGGAAGATTCAACTACCTTCCCGCTTACAACATCCACATGGAGATGCTTGTGACCAAAAACCTATGCCTGCTTCCTCCCCACATCTCCCTACTGACCACACTGGTAAGCTGTTTGGGATTGTGTACATCACCCTCACCAGGGTGATTGACACTATAATCCTGGCCGCCGGCCTGTGGTCTTGGGTGGGGAAGTCCTTTTCCTACCTTTTCAAATTAGCACCTCTTTTGTGGTGGGCTCTGCCCGCAAAAACCCCGGCCCAAGTTATCCCTGAAAACAAAGGGCCAGCCATCCACAATTGGTTCCCTGACACCCTTGCCAAATTCAAGATTGGCATTCAGGTTTTTTATCACAACAGAGTCATAGGACGGGCTCACAAGCTCAACAGCATCTGAAAAGGTCCCTTTGAAATCATTGAAAAGACCTCCCAAGATGTTTACACAATCAAGGATCTAGACAACAGAATACTCATTAATAGAGACCACGCCAGATTCCTCAAGCCATATTTCTCTATTACCAATATTGGCTCATAATAAAGCTTACTAAAATAAATTCAAAAATTTGAAATAGAAATAGGCGCTTTATTGAAAAGGACTAGGGTCACCTTCCTGATACTTGGGGTCCTCTTCATCCTCTTCAGGCTCAATTACTTGAGAGCTACATCTCCAGGAATGCTAAACTTCCTGCTGTAGGCTTCAAAAAGACACAAACAGAAATCTTCTTCCCTCAACAAACATGTAGGTTTTCACCTGCAACCACAGATGCCGCTCTTCCTGAGGCAGCTGGGAATACTGCACAAAGGGGATGGGCACTTCAACATGCACAGCGTCAGCCCACCAGAGTCTAGCATCCAAAGGAAAGAAGCAGGCCATGACAAGGCAGTCTACCATGAAATCCAGGATGTACCAACAGACATGGGGAAGAGGTGCCTTCAAACCCCCCAGCCTATTCCAAACCTTCTCCCAGTGGGCCACCATATTGTCAGCATTGGCCATTGGCAAGCCAAGATCAGGGGTTAACATTATGTCCCCACATAATGCCATCCCCCAAATGGCCTGCTGCTTGGCCTCACTGTTGATGGCAGCCCAAGTGGTCTGAGTCATCCAACAGATCCGGCTATTATAGGCATCAGAGTTCTTCATCCCCAAGGACTGGTACAACATAGGGAAGTCAGCCAAAGGGCTGAACCAGGTCAAGAAAACCTGTAGCCCATGGTCCAGAAGGTAACCCTGAACAGCTTGCTCCACACCCTCTGTGTCTCCTGTCAACACCAGCAGCTCAACCAGCTCATCACCAAGTTGTCCTGCCAGCTCTTTGGTTTCCACCGCATGAAACCCTTCCCCAAAATTGGTGATTCTCTGTTTTAAATTGGTTCCGGGTTGCCAGGTCATTACCACATAAAGGAACTGTGGAATTATGTCCAGTCCCTAATATAGTTAAGGACTGTAAAACCTCTTGTCATATGCCAAATAATGGGGAAGATCTCCGTTTCAACTGAAAGCCTGTTCAGGTACAAAATGAGAACACCCCAGAAGGCGGATCAATCACTAAGGGTCAAGCCCGTGTACAGGCAGCCCCCTGCTGAACTTTGCTAACGCGCTTCTCCCCATCAGAGGCTTGGCAATCTTCTGGCTCCCCCTCCACCGGAATCTACTCACTGTTTTCTCCAGTATGATCCCCTTCAACCAAGGAACAGGAATGGGTCAAACTCTCTAGTCCTGACCACAAGGAACCGGTCTCCACTTGACAAAGTCCATAAAGCAACACCACCTTGGCCTCTTTGGAAAACCCACAAAAATGACAATGGTCCTCTTCTGACATCTGTGCCACCATCTGATGGGCATCAGTCTTGTTGCTAATATCAGATTAACTAGAATTATTGCTCATATTCTAGTGCTAGAGATGTTTGCCAAGACTATATATATCAATCAAGTGGGGGGAATTGTCAGGAAATCCTGATCTATCAGGGTTGACTTATCTATATTCACATCACTAAAGCTATTGGCTAACAATAGATGGGCCACAGCCAGGTTGAGACCTCTATTCCAGAATACAGAGAAACTATATCAAGGCTGTTATAGCTTACAATTCAGAAGACACCTGAGACATTCCGGGTCTCAGGTCATGAGTTGATCCAGAAGCTTCTATAATTAGATGCTAGGCATTCTGAATCCCAAAATAGACGCAAACCTGCCCTACAGAATAAAGACAGATAAATACAAACATCCTGTTTCACCGAGAAATGAGACAGAAAACCGCCTGTGCAAGTTTTGCACATTAGACCAAGCACAAGACAGGACCTGGGCCTATGGATGTCAATTTAGCTGACCGCAGCTAAGTCAAGGGATATCCAGGCTGAAGAGGAGAAATTAGCAGCCTAGGATATTACCTCATTCCAAAACCTTATTCAGGTTTAGAATACAACTCTGGGGATAAATCTAGTGGCTTAGGGAGATAGGCTAGCTAGTAAGAGTTATCTGCAGCTAGACGCTATTCTGGCTGCTACCTTTACGCTATAAAAAGCCCTTCCAAGATCACTTGGGAGGCAGAAAATTAATAAAAATCAACATTACTACTAATCCAAATAGTAGTAGTGTCAAGTACAATAAGAGCATATTATTGATACTTCCAAAATCCTGCCAAGCCACCACAGCTGGTGTTGCGTCCCAAGACCACAGGACTCTTCCTTTACTTGGCTTCAGTAACTACAGAACTCTGCCAGTTGCTGCACTTACACCAATTGGAAGCACATCTGTTCTCATACAGATATCCCAATCTCAACATGCATAATACCCTTAATAAAAACAACAACTCTTATTCAAGAACCAAAAAATTGTGAAAATATTAAAACCACTAATAAAATCTTTTATTAAGAAAACCCCCATCACTATATCCTTGTATAGAAAAGTTATAAATTACATATAAAAAGTGGTTTTCCCCCAGAAATGACAATCATTAGTAGGACTACCTTAGTGGTGCTGTTTAAAGTTGTTCCTATTATAAGTGTCTTGCATTGATACTATAGGAACATATTCTGGCACTATAAAATAAGCTTTAATTTAGTGTGGGCATAAGTCTATTTTAGTTTGTGATAAATGGCATAAATTGAAATGCTGTAAACACACCCCACACTAAGTGATTTCATAAGTAAATAAAGTTAGCAAAATAAGGTTTAATTGATTTGACTTGAAATAACAAAAACAGGATGCTGTACTTTTTAGATGCCGTAATATAAAATTATAGGTGGATTTTAACTATTTTATTATGTATTTTAAATTTTTGTGATTCAAAATCACTAACACAAAAAATTACATCTTGAATTAAATTTGAGATGGTGTGTAGCACTGTCTGTAGAGCTTGGGTTTCACTCCCTGCATCAGAGCTACTCCCATTTCTCACTTCCTGGACTACAATCACTCTGTTCTTTGACCTATGAGGGTGTTCAGTTCCATGATGTACTCCCTTGGCTTCTTGACTCTGCTGTTGCAATACGTCCATTTTGGAATAAAAAATACAAATCAGTTTAACTATACAGTAGTTTTAAAAGCTATGGCAACAACCAAAAATACCTCAGATTTAAACAAAATGATTTCAGATTTAAACAAAATCCAAGTTGCGCAAGATTAAGGATTCAATTAATTTATAAATTTCAGTTAATAAATGAACTGCCAAACAAAAAAATTTTCACTAGCCCATTATACAAAATTATATCAAACATCAAGTAGTGTAGTTCAAACCACAAACAAAATGAACTGACGCAACAAGTGAAATGGATGGATGCTGTTCAGGAGTATATTATAATCCAATCAGGATTCATATGAGGTACCAACAGAAGGACTAAAGTGAAACAAAACTTGAGCAATCTAGAAGCAATATTACACAAGCACAAAACAAAATGAACTCACACAAGATGTGTAGTATGAGCAGCCTAAAATAGAAAAATAACAGTTTAAAAGCCAATCAACAGCTATCTAATTTAGGAACAGAGGCATTTTATCCATTTTCATGGCTCCAGATTTGTATGAAATGGTTTTGAGAACCTTCCAAATATGGACTCAAGATAACAATAAAAATAAATTATTAAATTTTAAAATTTCTACTTTTAGTGATTTTATCCTAGGTTTTTTACAATGGTTTTCACAAGCAATATCTTTGACGGCGCCAGCAGCCAAGCCAGCTTCAATGGAGGCAAGGCTCAGAACGTGGAGGCACCTGTTTACACCCAAGCCTTTGAGGCAGGTAACAAGGAAGCTGACCTGTACCTGACCACCAACCCCTATGGCTTTGACTTGTTCAGTAGTCACATAGTGTCTAGCTCTGCCCCTGCTCCCATACCCACTCCCGCACAAGCTGCCCACCAACTAACCAATCAGGATAGCAACCTTGATTCAGAACAACTTCCTGCCACCAGCCAACCTGCCCCCTACAGCCAATCAGACTTCAGCTCCCCCAGCCCAGCACCCCAAGCAAAAAATCATCACTGCCCAAATTCTTCAGGAAATTGTGGCATTGAATCTACAAGGTCTGTCCTGGGAACAGATAGCCAGCCAATTACAATTTACCCAAGCTAAGATCATGCGGGAATTCAACAACCTGATGAACAGGGGGAATCTGATCAGGACAGCCAAGAAGCCCAAGAAGGCCCCCAAGTCACAAATATCTGAGGCATACCCAATCATGCTTGACCTCCTCCAGCAGGATTGCAAGCTTCCATTGACCCAGGTCAGGAAGCAACTTGCGCACCATAACATATGGGTGTCTGAGCACATGGTGCAGCTTTGGATGTATGGGAAGGTGGCTTCCATACGGGTTCTTACCAATTTTGCTGGCAACCAATGGGATGGTGCTGAGGATTCCCCATATGACACTGCCATTAAATCAACCCTGGTCTAATGCCTGACTAGTCTAACTGATGATGTCATGTTCATCTCCTATTACAAGCTATCAATAGCTTTTGATGATTTTGGCAAGCAAGGAAAAGCCGCCGCCAAGAATAGAAGGAAGAAGGTCAAGAAGGGGACGTTCATTGGTGCATTTCTGGCTGTTTCAGCCAAGGTTTTTGTCTACTATTGGACAAACCCAGATTTCATTGATGGCTACTCATACAGCCACATCCTTGGTGGATTACTCAACTCCTGGGATGGCTTGAATTCCAAATACCAGGTTTTCTTGAGCCACCAGATGGAGGGAAGCTCCACAGCCCTTGAGGCCTTCCAGGAATGCGGGCAACAGGCCTCTGTGTACCCAGCTGGTCACGCAGACATTCATCTGGCTGATGTTGTGTTCTTTAATATTGGATCCACATTACAGGAGCGCCACTCTCAGGCTTTCAACAACCTCTATCTTGGGGTCCTTGACCACAATTTTCTCTTTGGCCGCCAGATGGTAGCTGACTTGTTTGTGCAAATGGTTTTCCATGTGAACATGGGCAACCAATCATGTAAGGATAAGCACCTTCCATCTTGGGCCACTGCCACCTACCAGCCCATCTAGCCAATGATCAATGAGGAATACGGCAAGCATTATATGGCAGCCATCACGCAAAATCCTCCTGCCTCCACCCCCGCCACCAACACCAACACCCCTAACCCGCAAGCCCAACCCACCTAATCCCAGACCCCCCAGGCCAGCACTGCCTCTACGTCTTCCTTCCTGCGTTATTCTGCCTCCTAGGCATCACTCTCCCCCGCCCCAATAAACCCCTGTCACCAAACATTTTTATTTAATTTATCTTTTTTTGAATTACAATTGTTTGTATTCTCTTTGTTTATAGTTGGTTTTATTCTTTATGTTCAGCTTATTTCTATAAAATCATATATTTACTATGTTGTGTATCTAGATCCAGAACACAGTTATTTTTAGCAATTAAACACACCCCTTGTGAAAATATTAACAACAATTTGGTGATCAGATAAATTTGAATTAGAAAATTATAGTGTTAACTGTTTTTAGATAAAGTTGTTACTGATCCAAATTCAAAACCTTAATGATAAACTTTAAGCCAATCAGGAGCCAAGTGATAAAGTGATTTTTGTGACATAAAGGGTCATTTAATAATTCTTTGGTGCATGTGCGCTAATTAATATGATTGGCTGGATGTTTTGCCATTGTACGCCATTGCTGCTGTGGCAAATTGTTGGTGGACTAGTGCCCAATCAGTTACTGGGTTAACACTAGTCCACCAACAACTTGCCACAGCGGCAATGGCATACAATGACAAAACATCCAGCCAATCATATTAATTAGCGCACATGCACCAAAGAATTATTAAATGACCCTTTATGTCACAACAATCACTTTATCACTTGGCTCCTGATTGGCTTAAAGTTTATCATTAAGGTTTTGAGTTTGGATCAGTAACAACTTTATATAAAAACAGTTACCATTATAATTTTCTAATTCAAATTTAGCTGATCACCAAATTGTTGTTAATATTTTCACAAGGGGCTATGTCAAGCGCCAAAAATAATATGGTAATCAAGGAAACAATGCCAACAAAAAGCAAACAACACATATTGAGATGAGCATAAAACATATGCAAAATGGGTAAAAAGATGGGTAATGTAGTAAATGAGAAAACAAAAAGGAATAAACAAAGAGGCAACAGTATAAAAATAATACAAAATTTATTGGGGCAAAAGCTATAAAAACATATGAAAAGGTTAGTAAAAAATCAAATGAGAGAACTCAAAAAACTACTCAAAGATCTTGACTTTGCAATTGCCAAAATCAAGGACATCAACTGCAAGGTCAAAGCCAAAGTGAAGTCCGCCATCCTCACTGGGGACAAAATTGACAACATGTTTGCAAAGGCACTAATGACAAAAATGCCAGTCACCCCAGAGAAGACCATCAAACGTCTTCTCAACATCCAGAAGAGGGTGGTCAAGGGCCTCCAGTTTAAGGTGTACAATCTTTCTGCACCGTTTGTTTGGGTTGACAACCTGGAGATGTATGGATATCTCAAACCCGCCAAGCAAGCCAAGGCAGAGGATACTAAATTGCCAGCGCAATTGCTTGTGCCAAGAATGACCAAGCCGGCCAAGGCTGCGGGCAAGGAAGAAACATAAGAAGGTATCCTAAAAAACAAAATTAATAAATTTTCAAAATACTTACCTTTTTTCTTAGAAAACGTAGACAGCAAACTCTGCCAAGTCCTGGTCCTCTTTGTCATGGCCACATTTTATGCAAAGTATGCCACTCATGTGGCCAAGCAGTTGTATATGTCCCCCCTGTCTTGTGGGAGCTTGAGGACTGCATCCACGGGTTCTTTTCTATGTCCAGGGAGGCATTGGCTGGGCTGATACATGGAGAGGGGGCATCCAAGTGGGCAGTTACTGCCTACAATGATGCCCAACTGGACCTGGTTAACCTCAGTGGAGTTTACTGTGTAAACTCTATTGAGCTTGTTTGGGACATCTTGGCAACGCTCCCATTCAAGAATGTACCAGAGATGGGCTGGGCTCATGCGGCTGCTTGCTTCTGCTTCCTGTTGGAGCATACCCTATCTTACCTTCTGGACTACTTCAGGCGCGCGGTGGGGAAATTGGCTGTTGCAGACGCAACAGCTGTAAAGAAGACAAAAATTCTCCTAGCAGACTTTGGGATAGCCTGGAGTGCAGATGAGACAGGGCTCCCCTTGGCAATGGATCTTACCTTTGCAAAGACCAGGCAAAACAAGTAGATCAGCGCAGTCTATAATAAATTATGTGAGTTCACAGAAGCCTTTGCTGGGCAAAGGCTTCACTTGGTGATTTACCTCAGCTATCTTTTCTTCTTTGGGATGAGCGCCAGCGTAAAGGATCTAGATGGGGTCCTTCTGGGAATTGACAAGGCCTGGCTTGCACTTGATGGGAAGAAGGTCCCCCCTGGATATGACTTGGTGGACCATATAATCCAAGACGCCCTGGTCCTGGCAGGGATTTACGGGTTTGAAGCCCTGTCTGAAAAGCTGCTCCTTAGTTTGCATCTAACCCTACTCCCCTTCACCAGCAGGAGGGAGTTTTTTAATAAGGGCATATCCACTGTCCACGGTGTGGCGGTGGAGGTTGTGCGCCACCTCCATTGCAGGATGGGTACATATCAAAGAACTCACTACAGGCGTTCACAATAAATTCTCTCTTCTAATAAACTTCATTACAATTCAAATTATTTTTATTATAATAAGATTTTCTAATTCTTATTTCAGCAAACCAGTTTTGTAAAATATATTGTGGAAACGGGTTTCATAAAAGCATAAAATAATATGTTAATAAAATATATTCCAACTTGTACATTTTATGTTTAATTTTTATAAGACTATTTTATATTTATTTGACAAAGTGGTATAAATCTATTTGCGTAATTCAGTATTGAGCGTTTGGGATTACCTCAGATGGCATAATAAAATAATATATAATAAAATAAATAAATTACTTACATCTATCAATGGTCCTTCTGAATGTGATTGCGGGCGTGGAAACATCTAAATATAAAATGATAATTAATAAATCTTGAATAGTAAATAAGAGAATATAAAAAAATTGGACATGATAAGCCTTTAATTGATTGGCTGTTTGTCTAGGCACACAGGGGAAGAACAAATCAGTGTGGCCATATAATTTGGCCACAGTCTCAGCTGGGAGGGTGTGGATCCTGGCCCCAGCAAATTAAAGAGGTCCTTGGTCCCAGTTTGGGTTCCTTGCTTGACGACTTGATTGAGCCATCCAAAGACTTCCTTGATGGGATTTAGGAAGGGCAAATAGGCTAGGAGGAAGAGAAGGCGCAAATTTGCCGTGGTCAATTTCTGGGGGCCCACAGCAATGCTCGTGCCAATTAATGGAAATTCTTCAAGAATGTCAGCCACTTTGTGGAGACCAACATTGTCCAGCACAATTACGTTGGTGAAGCCAGGGTTTGTGCGCCTCAGGTGCTCCTGGACCAATTGGAGAAATAATAGGAAGATATGGCTGTTGTGGGAGCCCAGTATCATTTGATAAAGCTCAACCCCCTTTGGACCAAGGAGAGCCACCATCAAGTAGGCTGTGGAGCAGACTGCACCACGCCAAGCCATCCTGTTATTGGAGCCTTTGGGGACATAGCCATATACATTGCGCATAGACAAGGCAAAAGCTGATTTGTCAATATAATAAAATTTGACTGTTCCCTTGGCTTTGAGGGCAGTATATGCCTCTGCATATTTTTTCTGGGTCTCAACATTGGCTGGGCTGTTTCTGTTGTAGGGAGATACCCCAAGCTTTTTCCAGGAAAAGCGCATTCCCTTGACCAGATAGTAATAAAAGGAAATTGAGGCCTCAACCCCAAAAGTAGACTTGACCATGACCTGTATATTTGTCAGTTCAAGATGTCAATCCCAGGTTATCCACTGGCGGATTGCCCATTTGTGCTCCTTGGTGAGCATGGTAGAAACACGCAAGGATTTCTCTGCGGCAAGGACACAACCAGTATTGATGAATTTTTGGAAGGTCTTGCTGGCTTATTTGGGATCCACTCCAACAATGGCTGCGGCCGCCTTGTAATCACCAGATTCCTGCATTAGCTTAAGCAGGATGATGTGTTTGATGTAGGGGATGTGCTTCTGGATGGGCTTTTTAGTGGTGGGGATTGACTTGTTGGCATTGGGAACAACACAGGGCATAGGTACCTTGGTATAGAAGGCTGCAACCTTTTTTAACACCAGTTGTCCCTCATTGGTTTGATAGAACTTGGGCTCCTTGTCATCCTCCTGATTTCCATCACTGACTTAGGGCTTGTAGCTAGTATCAAGTACAGGCTTCACCTTCTCCAGCATAACTGACAGGACCAACTCTTGCCGATACACAATGTTGAACACATACAAAGTAAGTTCTACCTCCTTGTTTCTAACTTTCTTGGTGAAGGTAACCTTGGTTGGCTTCCGGGTCAGCTTTGGGACCCAAGGTTTTATGCTCCACACCCTAGCAGCTTGTGCTCCTTGAATCAGCTGTGTCAGTGCAGCGTCACTATGGAACTCTCCTCTCCTGTCTCCCTCCTTTAGTAGGCACTTGGGTTGCACTAACTCTATTCTTTGATCTGTGGGGGCAACTGCAACTGTGGCGCACAACAGGTGTATTGGTACTCTGGTGTTGTGTTCCTTCCATTTTAAAATTTAATAAAATATTAAATAATTTTCAATAACATTACTCCCTAATTTTAATTTTTGCTTTTATCTGAATATGGATATTTAATTAAGATTTTTCCCCATCCAACATCCCAATTATAGATTTTTAATTTCTTAATTAGTTGTTTTTGGTTTTACAACGCCCATTTTAGAATACTCAAAAAAATACACCCATTTTCCTAGATTTTACTGCCAAATTCAAACACCCAAAACAATATTTTTAAAATTTATGTTTCAGATCTCATGTCTTATTTTAGATACCTTGGTATCATTCATGATTACAATCCATTGCACACATGCATGAGTGATTTTGTTTACGTAGTGAGTTGCTATTGTGTTTTGTTTTTGGTTTGAGTTTTGATACACCTTGCTTGGGTGTATTTTGTCCCTGATTCACATAGTAAACATATGCACACCAAAAGTCAACTCACACCAATTTTGTTTGTGAATCAATGTATTTTGGATTGAATTTTGACTATTTTCACTTTGTGTGTGAGCCCTTTGTTGTTGTGTTGACTTGTTTTGCCCATTAACGCCAATAAACCCTGTTAACAGAGTGTATATTTTAACCTTAGAGTTGGATTTTGTTTAAATCTGAGGTATTTTTGGTTGTTGCCATAGCTTTTAAAACTACTGTATAATTTATTAAAAATAATTTTAACTTTCCATATATGGTAGCTTGAAACCTTATAGTCACTACCTCTTATTTCAAATTAGATTTTTAGATTTCTATATTAACTATTTTTGGTTGTAAATGTGCACTGTTGATCATGAGTTTGGATAAATTTGATTTTATTATTGATTCTAATCCCAAAACAGACCCTCAGAATATTTATTTGCTTTTTGTATTCTAGATTGCATTCTTAATTAGGACAAGTTGATAACAGTATTATAGACTCATTCATGTGTTTTGATATTGGATATTTACGTTGTCTGTTTCAGTTGATATTGAGGCTCATTGTTGGATGGAGTTTGTAACTTTTGTGACTTAGTCCATTTTGTTCTTAAAACCCATAGTAAACACAGTAGCTTTTTTGTGACTTAAACTCATTTTTGTTACTGTTTGGTTATTTTATTGAACTATCATTCATTTTTCCCAGTTTACATAATGTTTTATGTGTCTGGACATTTTTTCCAATTAGTGCACATTTTCTGTGGATTTAGCTTCTATTTCTATCAAAAAAGTTGAAATCTGTTATGTGACTGAACCATTTTTTTCTGAACTGAACCCTTTTTTTATCCCAAAAAGATGTAAAACTAATGTAATCAATAGCTTGAGCAAAAGCCAAGATTAATCCAAACATACTTTAAATTTTTGTTATGCCAAAATAAATTTCAAAGAAGATGCAAGAGCTAATAAAAGGGATCAGACCAAACAGATTCCAGATCCATCCCTTTGTTTTTCAAAATGAAAATCAAATAGCCAAGAGATAATCAGAAGAGAATATCTTCCCAGTAATGAAATTCTCTCTCATTTTCCCAACTGAAACCTGTCTATCTTTTAACATCTATTTTTCTTATAAAATTTTACAAAGCCAGAAGAATTAAAGAGAAGAAAACCTTGTGTAGAGCTTAATAGTGAAATTACCCTCCCATGTTAGAAATAAAATTTGGCTCCTTGCTATAAATCAAATTTAAGAGCCCAAGCCAATTCCTGGGTCAGCTAATCTGCAGCCCAATAGCCTGCAGGGCCAGAAGTCTGCATGTCTGCATTTTTTTGGGTTGATCCTGTGAACTTCTCAACTTGAGTATTTGAAACCAATATAGTTTTACAGTGCTCTTTTACTAAAACCAATAAAGTATCACATGATAACAGTACCAACTCTGAAGTAACAATCTACCTAGTTAAGGGAGCAGACAATCTTTCCCTTATTACTATCAATGATAAGCACCAGGCTAAGAATGAAATTTTTCTCTGAAACAACCATTGCCAAAAAAACCAAACAGAATACTATAGATGAAAAACTTTCAAAGCAACCAATGAAAGATCAGCTATGCCAGGCACCCTGCAATTTACTTCCAGATTTCAGTAACCCACTGCCTGCGGCCCAGAATATTATGTGATCTGATACCAACTGGCAGAAGGGTATATAGGCCTTTCCTGTAGTTGCTAAGCCTAGTTACCATTTTGATAATAAAGCTGTTATGAACATCTGGTTCAGCCAAATAATTTATTATCTTGTTCTATTTCTGTATCATCTTCAGACTAACCTCTCAGGTACTCCTGATAAACATCATCAGACTGTTGATCATCCTGTGGACCCCCAGTGTAAGAGAGGGGGGCTAAACTAACTGAGTTTGGCTTCCATCCTGGTGAGACAAACCACCAGGATGCTATCCAGTGAATCACTGGGATGGCTGCTCTAAACGGGGACCAAAGGGAGGACACTGGGGCCCACTGTGGAAAGTAGGCATTCAACCCCATCAACCCCATACCAGCAAACAACCAGGGGGCACATGTAAGGGTGTCCTCCAAAACTTTGGGCAACTTGAAAAGGTCAGGCATCTCCTTGTCCAAATGAGGGGGAGGAGTCATGTTTCAGGAAACCAGGCATAGGTAGAGGCATTGGACGGCTTGGGACGGGGTTGGGCCAAGCCGGCGGGTAAAGCCCACCATAGAATGGGTGCTAACTTGATAATGTAAGACATAGATTGCCTGAGTAAGGACCAGGGTCCAGAGGTAGGGATCATGGAATCCACCATTCCTGTCAAGGTGATATAGAGTACTCCAAACAGTTGAGTGGACGTGGTCTCTGCAGCAGTGGGGGTCTCCATTGGGCAGTCAGGTTGTGGGGTTAAGGGCAGAGTCATGGGAACAAAGTAGGCAGGCAGATAATTGTACTTGTCTTTGAACAATCTTGGCAGCCTTTTGTACCACTTTCCTTCACGTCCTATGTATTCAGTCTCTCTAGTCCTGGCCAAGGGGTCAGCAATGAGGATGGTCTCCAAGTTGTACTCCATGTAGGCCGGGTTGGGCGGGTATTCGGTAAAATGCACAGGTCCAAAGGGGGCTCCTGGGGGACAGTATAGTGCCTGGGTGGGATCAGCAGGATGGTCTCCAGGGGGGCGGGGGCCTGATGGTCTACTTGAACAGAGTTAAGATGGAAGATCACTAAGACTAGGTAAGGTAAGATTTGTTCAAACCAAAGGTTCATAAAACTTTATTATCAAAAATGACAATGTGGTCATCACCATACCGCCGGGGTTTTTATACCATGGGACTTTGCTTCTTTGATTTTTGCAGGGTTCAGGTTTGCAGACAAGGCACTGGCAGGGCATGGATCTTGGCTTGGAGTCTCGAGGGCAGCAGATCCAGGTTGTGCCTGCTCTGGCAAATAGAAGTGGCAATGCTTTGTTCTGCCGCCACTGTTCACTATGTCACCTGAGTAGTTCAATTGTACTACCCCTTCTGGACAGAAGGCTGGCAGTTGCTGGTGGTCATTGGCAGAGTTAAAAATAGGTTTTGTTTTAACCTCCTTAAGGCAAGCTGCAACCTCTGCATAGGTTTGGATCTTTGGTGGCTCAAGGTTGGCATCAATCTGGTGACCATTTGGGGAATTGTCCTTGGGAGACTGGCGGGTCTTGGAGTAACTCGTTAACTCAGGTTTGCAATTTAACAAGTGGGCGGTCTCCTGTCCACTTTGTGTGACTTGAGTAGTCTTTGGAGGGTCAGGGTTTGATTCCAGGGTTTCCAATGTTGGTTTCAAAACTCCAGTATTGGCGTTGGGCAGGTTGGCAGTAGGTCCTTCCCCAACCTCTGTTAGCCAGGTTACATCTCCTTTGCAGGCATGGGTCTTCATTGGCACCAGTTTGGCGGCAGACTGGCAACTATTCAGGGAATTCTCTGTAGCAGGCCGGCAGGTTGCGGGGTAATTTAACAATTTGAGCCTGTGATTTAACAGATTGGCAGGTCTTGGTCTGTCCTGGAGGGTTTGATCCGCCTTCAGGGAACTGGGGTTTGACTCTTGGGTTTTCAATACAAGTATTGAAATGTCATTCATGACATCATCCCCTTCCTTCCCAGGGGTCCCTTCCTTCCTGGCCTTCTTCTCAAGATATTGTTGGATTGCTAGTTGGGTGTTGGGTAGGTTGCTTAATGGTTCCCAGGTGCTTTCCTCAGGTGGGTATCCCTTCCACTTGACGTAGTACTGGAGGGTTTTATAGTGGGTACGGTCCCCATGAACATATTCAACTTTGTATTCTTCAGAGCGTCCTACTTGGATGGGAGGGGGTCAGTCTTGAGTTTCTGGTGGGGAAGGGAGTTTCCTTCTTTCTTGAATAGAAGCGCACAGTGGAAGACGTTATGTATCTTCCACAAGGGGGGTAATTCTAGTTCAAATGCTACTTTGCCTACTAGCTTGGTGATCCTGTAGGGACCACTTCTTCTGTGGGCTAACTTCCAACAGGGAACAGTCAGAGGCACATTTTGAGAGTCCAGATAGACTTTGTCTCCTACTTTCAACGGTTTTCCAGGGGTCCTCTTCTTGTCTGCAAACGCCTTATAAGTCTGGACAGCACAGGTCAGATTCTTAAGACAGGTTTGTTGGGTGTCGTGTATCTGTTCAATCCAGGTTTGTCCTGACGGGTTTATTTCCTTACTACCAATACTGGGGTCCCAGGACAGGTCAAAGCCATAATTGGCTTTGAAGGGGGACATTCCAGTAGATGCGTGGTCTTTGCTGTTGTAAGCATACTGTGCCATGGGTAGCATCTCTGCCCAGTTATCTTGGTTGGTGTTGGCGTAGCATTGTAGGTATTGTTCAAGTATTTGGTTCACTTGTTCAGTCTGGCTGTCGGTCTGTGGGTGGTAGGAGGTTGATACACAGCGCTTCACCCCCAAGTCTTTCATCACCTGAGTCCAGTATTTGGAGGTGAATTGGGGTCCTCTATCAGTGATAATTTCCCCCAGAGTACCATGTTGAGTTAGGATGCAGTTGTGGAAGTGCCTAGCTGTCTCTGCAGCAGTGCAGTGGGTGGTGGTAGGGATGAAATAGGACATCTTAGTAAACCTATCTACCATGACAAGGATGGCATTGAACAAATTGGAGAGGGGCAGTTCTACAATATAATCCATTGAAACGGACTGCCAGGGTCCCGCTGGTATGTCTAGTGGTCTTAGCAGGCCTTCAGGTTTGGATCTACGGGTTTTGGTTCTTCCACATGTCTCACAGCCTTCAATGTAGGCGGCCACGTCTTTGTCCATTTGGGGCCAAGCGTAATTCTTCTTGATTCCTTAGAGTGTCTTGAGTCTGCCAGGGTGGCCGGCCATCTCTGAGTCATGGTAATCAATGAGTACTTTGGTCCTTGTTTCACCTTCTGGTACATAGATCTGGTTGTGTAATAGCAGGGTGGATCCTTTCAGCAAAAATCCTTTCTTGTGGTGGCGGCTCTCTGGGTCTGAGGTCAAGTTGGCAATGAGTTCCGCTGAATACTTGTCTAATTTCTGTGCTTCAATTATGTCAGGTTTGTGGGCCATGATCTTCAGGTACATCAATTGGATACCTAGGCTGGCAGGGTCAAGGAGTACATGTGTGTTGTGGTCCTTGGTTTCTGCAGAGGAAGGGGTCAGATCAGCTCTTCTACTCAGGGCGTCAGGTACCATGTTCACCTTCCCAGGCTTGTAGTCAATGGTCAAGGTGTAGTTGGCCAGTTCCAAGGCCCATCTGGCCTGTCTTTGGTTCAGCTGTCTGGGTTTAAAGAAATAAACCAGGTTCTTGTGGTTGGTTAGGACCTTTACTGGAAACTTGGCGCCACATAGGTATTGGCGCCAATGTTTCAAGGTCTTCATTATAGCAAGCATCTCCTTGTTGTAGATTGGGTAGTTTCCTTTGGCAGGCAGCATCTTCTTGGAGTAATATGCTACAGGATGTAGCATACTATCCCCTCCTTCCTGAAGAAGGACCCCGCCCACCGCAAAGTTGGATGTGTTGGTTTCCAGTATGAATGGCTTGGACGGGTTGGGCATGGCCAGAACAGGGGCAGAGGTGAAGGCAAGTTTCAGGGTCTCAAAGGCGGTGGTGCAATCCGGAGTCCAGACAAAGGTGACCTTGTCAGAGCACAGGCGGGTCAGGGGCAGGGTGATGTGAGAAAATTTTTGGATGAAATCCCTGCAATAATTTGCCAGGCCCAAAAAAACTTCTCACATCTTTCCTACATTTGGGCATCAGCCAAGACGTTATTGCTTCTACTTTGTCCTGTGCCATTGCAAACCTGCCGGTCTTCACTATGTATCCCAGGAATTCAACCTCAGACTGGAAGAATTCACATTTCTTAAGCTTGGCGTGTAAGTTTGCTTGGGAGAGTTTCTCTAGTATAAGGTCCAGGTGGTGCAGGTGTTCCTTGTGAGTCTTGCTGTAGATGAGGATGTTGTCTAAGTACGCAACACAAAAGTGGTCAAGATATTCCCCTAGGACAGTGTTGATCATCCTTTGGAAAGTGCTGGGGGCGTTGCAGAGACCAAATGGCATTACTAGGTACTTGTACAACCCATATCTGGTTTTGAAAGCTGTCTTGTATTTGTCTCCATCTTTGATTTGGATCTGGTTGAAGGCATCACAAAGGTCAATTTTTGAGTACACCTGGGCTCCAGTCAGTACATCACAAAGGTCATCAGCGTTAGGGATGGGGTAGCGGTTCTTCACCGTAATGTTGTTCAGTTTCTGGTAGTTTACGCATGGACACATTCTGCCATCCTTTTTCCCTACAAACAGCATGGGCAACAAGCAGGGTGCTTTTGACACTTGGATGAAACCCTTTTTTGTCATATCCTCCAGGTAAGCTTTCAAGGCCACTTGCTCACGGTGGTTGCAACTATAGATGGGGCCGTGATGTGGTTGGGTACCTGGTAGCAGGTCTATAGCGTGGTTGTAGATTGAGTGACTGGGTAGTTTTGTGGCCTCTTCTTTGCTAAATACATGGCCCCACTTCTGCAAGGCAGTGGGTAGTGTCCCAACGCTGGGTTCCATCTTTATAGTTAAGAGTCTGTTGTTTGGTGCTCCGCCATGGCTTATACAGAATGGAACAATATCACAAGACTCAGGTTGTCCCAAGGTGGCAGTCTGCTCACAATAGTTTAGAATCAGGCCATGTCTGTCCGACCATGAGTCTCCCAGTACTAGAGGATGTGGCAGTCCCAGCAAGAGGATCAAGGGGGTTGGATACACGTTCTGTCCAATTGTCAAAGGAAGTTCCTGTTCACACTTGTAACCAGTGTCCAGGGAACTGTTTCCCATGGTTACTTGTAGGCTGCGCTCTGAAGCTGTTAATCCTAATTCCTTTGCCAGGTTGGCGTCAATGAAGCTTTCATCAGCTCCTGTGTCAATAAAGGCCTCAATCTGGCGCTTGATTCCCACACAGTCTATGGTCACTTGGATGAATTTTTAAGATTGTGCAGAGGTGTTTATTTGTGCCAAGGATACAGGAGGTGTATTCTTCTTAGGGCATGCTCTGGTTAGGTGTCCGGCCTCATGGCAGTAGAAACACAACCCATCTCAATAGTGGCGTTGTAACTTGTCAGGGGACATTCCTGGTTGATTGGGCGTCATGGCCCTGCCAGCTTGGGCAGGGTACAAGTTCTGTCCTTCTTGGTTTAGACTCAGGCCTTTGCATAGGGGTAGTAGTTCCTCCAGGCTCAGTGTAGGCGGGTGGTGCTTCAACAGGTCTCTCATGGCCAAGTTAACTCCCTTTCTGAAGATAATGGCGGATAGTTCATCTTCAAGTTGGGTGCACGTCTTAAGTTTAAGGAACTCATCAATATAGGCTTGGATAGGGCGGTTTGCTTGTTGGATCTCTAACATTGAGTTCAGCGCATAGTATCTGGTGTCTTGGTCATCACCAGTGCTCATGAGTTTGGCCTCAAATTTCAAATAGTCCAGGCAAAATTCAACATCTTTGGCGGTGGCTTTCCCAAACCAATCTAGTGTGTCTCCTGATAGCATGGCAGCCACCCCCAAGACTTTCTCAGTGTCACTGGGGTAGGCGTTGGCGTTGGTTTGGAAGTGGAGGCAGAGGACTGGCATGGCTTGGCAAGCTTCTTCTAAGGTGAGTTTGCCCATCTGGGGCATATCCACCTTGGTTGTGGTCTGGTTCACTATCACATTCTGCACTTGTGACGTGGCTGGGTTCTGGGGTTCTGCACCAGGTGCAGGGTCTTTCAATTCTTTGGCAGGTTGGTTCTTCATCCATGAGAGTATCAGGGAGGTAATTGCCTTATGGGTGTAATAAGTGATTATCACAAAAAAAAGCATACAAGTTGCCCCAAGTGTTAACAACATCTTGGGGCCCAGGTTACTGTGTTTGTAAAAGATTGTCATAATGTCAGGAAACCAGGCATAGGTAGAGGCATTGGACGGCTCAGGACGGGGTTGGGCCAAGCTGGCGGGTAAAGCCCACCATAGAATGGGTGCTAACTTGATAATGTAAGACATAGATTGCCCAAGTAAGGACCAGGGTCCAGAGGTAGGGATCATGGAATCCACCATTCCTGTCAAGGTGATATAGAGTACTCCAAACAGTTGAGTGGACATGGTCTCTGCAGCAGTGGGGGTCTCCATTGGGCGGTCAGGTTATGGGGTTAAGGGCAGAGTCATGGGAACAAAGTAGGCAGGCAGATAATTGTACTTGTCTTTGAACAATCTTGGCGGCCTTTTGTACCACTTTCCTTCACGTCCTATGTATTCAGTCTCTCTAGTCCTGGCCAAGGGGTCAGCAATGAGGATGGTCTCCAAGTTGTACTCCATGTAGGCCGGGTTGGGCGGGTATTTGGTAAAATGCACAGGTCCAAAGGGGGCTCCTGGGGGACGGTATAGTGCCTGGGTGGAATCAGCAGGATGGTCTCCAGGGGGGCGGGTGCCTGATGGTCTACTGGAACAGAGTTAAGATGGAAGATCACTAAGACTAGGTAAGGTAAGATTTGTTCAAACCAAAGGTTCATAAAACTTTATTATCAAAAATGACAATGTGGTCATCACCATACCGCCAGGGTTTTTATACCATGGGACTTTGCTTCTTTGATTTTTGCAGGGTTCAGGTTTGCAGACAAGGCACTGGCAGGGCATGGATCTTGGCTTGGAGTCTTAAGGGCGGCAGATCCAGGTTGTGCCTGCTCTGGCAAATAGAAGTGGCAATGCTTTGTTCTGCTGCCACTGTTCACTATGTCACCTGAGTAGTTCAATTGTACTACCCCTTCTGGACAGAAGGCTGGCAGTTGCTGGTGGTCATAGGCAGAGTTAAAAATAGGTTTTGTTTTAACCTCCTTAAGGCAAGCTGCAACCTCTGCATAGGTTTGGCTCTTTGGTGGCTCAAGGTTGGCATCAATCTGGTGACCATTTGGGGAATTGTCCTTGGGAGACTGGCGGGTCTTGGAGTAACTTGTTAACTCAGGTTTGCAATTTAACAAGTGGGCAGTCTCCTGTCCACTTTGTGTGACTTGAGTAGTCTTTGGAGGGTCAGGGTTTGATTCCAGGGTTTCCAATGTTGGTTTCAAAACTCCAGTATTGGCGTTGGGCAGGTTGGCAGTAGGTCCTTCCCCAACCTCTGTTAGCCAGGTTACATCTCCTTTGCAGGCATGGGTCTTCATTGGCACCAGTTTTGCGGCAGACTGGCAACTATTCAGGGAATTCTCCGTAGCAGGCCGGCAGGTTGCAGGGTAATTTAACAATTTGAGCCTGTGATTTAACAGATTGGCGGGTCTTGGTCTGTCCTGGAGGGTTTGATCTGCCTTCAGGGAACTGGGGTTTGACTCTTGGGTTTTCAATACAAGTATTGAAATGTCATTCATGACACCATGAGTGAATTCTTAGCAGGGATAGCTTCAGTTTTGAGAATGGGGGTGTCATAAATGCTTCTTCTGAAATTCCTGACATTGATTCCTTGGAAAAGTCAACCATAGAGGTGCACTCTAATTCAGGGTTATTAGGAAATACTGGGAAACCTAAATTAGTTAATAGTATATGTTCTATTTTACCTTCTTTATACAGCCCAATTGAAATTGATTATTCTGTTAATCTAGGGATGGGGATCAAACCCAAGGCTTCCCTGGACTTAATTGGTCAACTAGAAGATAATGTTAGTATAATATGTTATCTTCAACCAATTGTTACCTTCAACAGGAGATCACAACTAATCAACTGGTGCCAAATCAACTTTCATATCATTGCCAAACCATCCTAGGTGACGTCTACACAGCAGTGGATGCTGTTTCTTGGTATTCTAGCTCCAAAAACTCTGGTTCCGTTGTGTGTACTTGCCCAGTTCTCCAGCCATCAGCTGGAGAAAACTGGGGCTTCTCCAGAGCTTGATCTTCTGGGTTTTGATAAATACCTTCAGTTAAGATAACCATTTTGTTTACAAAAAGCTTCATTATGAGTTCCAGTAACACCAAATTCTCCAAATTTCCCCAGGTTCATTCCCTGAATCTTCTGATCCCCTTTATCTTCCATCCAAACCATTTTATTACTACCATGCTATATAAGGCTGGTAAGTCGCATTTTAATACTTGTTCAATCAATAAATTCTACATTCACCCAAGTGAATTATTGTCTATTTTTAGCTTGACATAAACCTTTTCTCAATCCTAAACCATGAGATTACCCAAGACTTCTTTTTTGGAGTCTCTTGGGTATAAATGGGTCTACTGGATGGTCTTGTTGCCGGCTGTACTGGCCAGCATTTTGATAGGTTCACATGTAGATTCTGGTACCTCTCCCAAGGTGCAATTCTTAGATAGCTCCTGGCACCAGGTAATACCAGGAGTGTGGTATACTGCTACCCCCTTGTCCCACAACCCACCTTGCAAAGAAGAAACGCAGACCTACCAATCTGTCCACAAGCCATCTGAACCCCAAGTTTTCTGCCCCTTGGCTTCTGCCTTCCTCTTGTGCTACTTGGGGGTGTACTTCTTCCTAGGACAATTCAATCTGCTGTTAGGCCAGTATTGTTTATTAGGAGAAATATTTCACCTCAGTATGGTGTCCTTGCCCGTAGGTTCATTGGTAACTGGACTAAATCCTTCTGCTATCATTCAGCACCTAGGAAGATTACTTCCTAGTGTGTGGGTGCCTGACAGGGGGAGTACAATTCCAGGTCATCACATGTGAGACTTTTAATTAGGTTCTTTCCAGAGAAGAGGAAGTTGCCAGCCTGCCCAGGAAGATCATTCATAAAATGTAAAAGTCTGGAAGGATCATCTCCCACCATGTGGGCTGAAAAAGAGGGGCAATGCCAGAGGTCAGGGGAAGTGGTACAAATGAACAACAGTACTGGGGCCAAAGAAAATACAAGAAGCTTTAGAACTGGGACTATCATTTTCAGAATCTACAAAAAATTTGAATCCCTTAGGGAAATTTGGGGTCTTAAAATTGATAGTAATGAAGCTAACTACATTAGTAAAATGACTAGGGAGTCAAATTGGGGTCTGAGCCTTGGAGAGGCCTTTTACTAAGCCACAGATGGCTTTAACAAAGCTGGTATTAAAAGCAGGTTTTGATTGAAGCAAAAACCAGTAAAATTATAAGTAAAAGTAGGCAATTATACTAAATTTTAAATAGAGAACTAGATTCTGTTGTAACTGAACCAATAAGGATTCAGTACTTGGAATTGGGGGAAACAACAGTCCAATAGAAAGGACAGAATAATAAGAATAAGGTATCGTTTATTGTAGAATATTGTTATTAATATACTATATGGGGAAAGCCACAAGGGGGTGGCATAGTGGGAAGTTCCATGTAAGGTTTGAAGCCGAGGAATAACTTAGTTGGGAATCAGCAAGTCAAATTGGTAGCGCTCCTAATTAGGATGAAGTACCCGCCATTTGATATTGCCATCAGATTAATCCATAACATTAGATACGTCAAGGGGCGGCTCATTGAGCGCCCCTGTGTATTGTAAGATACGTAGCAGGTAAGTCTAGAAACTTGGTTGCAACAATTCAAAGTCAGGTTTCAAAAGCGTAAGCAAACCAGTATAGATCTATATGCTAACACTAGGATTTACAGATGCAGAAAAGCAACAAAAACCAAGGAATGACAAAATGAGGGTAATAGTGTAAAGAATCAATACTAACAGTTTGCAATATAGGAAGCTCATAAATAAGAGTCCAAATATAACAAATGAGTTGGTAACCAATAACTTTTAATATGGGTAAACAATAAACAAGAAGGGGCCAAAAGTCCCCCTGCTTGGCTATAAGGAATAATTTCAGGTTTCATGATTCCCTGATACAGTTTGTTCAACCTGATTGGTTGGGAGAGAGATTTTGCTGGCAAAGACAGGGGGATTGGAGAGTTCCATACTAATTTTTGGACTACCATTTGATTGGCTGGAATGTAATTATGATTTTTGGAATCTGTTTGAACCTGGGGAAACTGATGTGAGTTGTTTTGATTGGCTGATTCTAATAATTTTCAACAACAATCAGCACCAAGCCAATAAATAATCTAAATTGACCAGTGTTTCTTCCCAGGGCAGAGCAATAAAAGCAGGAGAATCTATGGAGTACACCACTACAAATATTTTGTCAACGAGTGTGGGCTAAATCTTCAAAAGAATTGAGTGGTGTGACTGGGCTTTGGGAAGTTTTCTTCATACAACAGGGGAAGATTGTCCTATTCAGGGCCAAAGAGGGAGTAACTTTACACCCAGCCGAGGTTTTATTGTCCGCCTGGTGCTCCCTTTGGCCCTGTGCACTTTACTAAATACCCACCAAACCCAGCTTACAGGGAGCTCACCCTTGAATATATCTTTCTTGCTGTCCCTGAAGCTTGGACTAGAAAACCATATTCATTTAACAGAGAGGGCACTTGGTATACTGTTCAACCAAGACTATTCCAGAATAAGTACAATTATCTGCTCATGTAACTAGTTCTCATGACACCACCCCAGCCCAACTGCCCACAATTTTATTTTGAGGCTGAAGATTTCACTACCACCCAGCTATTTAGGGTACTTTACATTACTCTGATGGGCTTTGATAGACTCCATAGTCCCCACTGCTGATCATTGGTCCTTGTTGGGGCGTTCTCTCTCATATATTGTCAAATTAGGACCTATCCTGTGGTGGGCTTACCCTTTTTGATACTAACTTGGCCAGTGGTGGGCTTACCCTCTAGGCCAAGGCTGCTAACCCTTCTGCAAACAGCTAGTATCCTGACATCCCACTTCCTCACTTGCATTAGTTCAACAAAGTAATTTATAGCTCCAGAGTTATGATTGCATTTTTATGGTGTATACTTTATTACCTACATAACCCTTTTAAATAACCTGCACCCAGAGACCAGCAATGAGCTCCATAAGATTTAGGCTTGTGACTAACATTCCCTGCCTAATGTGGAGCTTTACTTGAAGTTTACCCATATTTTCTATGGTATTAAACCTTTAACTGCAGCTTCTTCTTAAGACTGTTACTTCTTCCTTTGCATCAGAGCTACATACATTAGATTCTCTCCTCCTTCACCCTCTGAATACAAACCTCACCTATTATGAACCTAGACAATATGGCTTTCCTTCTGTAGAGAAATTTATCTCCATGTAACCCTTATACTTTGGCTACAGCAAGCATGGGTTTATTTATATTACTATTTAGGACTTTCTGGACAAGAGTTTATTGCATGAAAGCATTATACCCCTGGGTTAAAGCTGCTAGATATATGATGACAGCTGCCAGTGTCATGGACTGGGCTTATAAATCTGTGCTTCCTGTCTGGAAGAGCATCATACATAACCCTAGGCATAAGAAAATGGTTGGGAGTATCTAGATAGACAGAGTGGTATTTGTAAGATTTCCTGGAGAGAACCATGTAATAGTCCTTCCAAGATATCTTTCTTGTTCCAGGGTGGGGCATGGTTCGAACCTTGGAACTTGTCTTCAAGTATACTTGATGGCGAGATAAAGATTGAAGACCTTGTGGCATGACATTCCATCTTATCTAGAAAATAGTTTCTAGTTTCGAAAAATGTTTGCATCGAAGATTGTTATATATTAATACCTGCCCCAGTGCTGAGCAGATTCTAGAATAAGCAGATTAATGAGGTATAATATTTTAGCATACCAACTAATAGATAATACAATAAACTTTTTGAATGAACAGCTCTAAAATTGGCTATACTGATCAATGACTTGATAGAAAAGGATCTATTTATTTAAAGATTCAAAAAGTTGCCTATTAAAAAGTCAAGATAAGTAACATCCCATGGATGCAATATGCTACTGTATTAAACAAAGCTTCTGAGTTACGATGGCAAACTAGTGTTCTATAGGATAGCCCACAAAAGTAGGCGGATTCCCATCGAATTGGCAGATTATTCAGGATTGTTTGAGGAGCCAAACATAGAAGGATCTAAAAAATTAAAGTCAAGTATAAATAGATGATAACCTTGACTTGGATATTGAAGAGAATTCGACATGCCGGGGGGAGGAGGAACAGCTGCATAAGGATGGGATGTGTTGTCTAAAAGTCAGCCTTAATTTAATTAACTGCTTACCTTTTTTGAATTGGGACTGATCAGCTGGAGTGCTTTGGGTTTTTGGACGACCCCAAGAAACCTGAATCGGAGTGCCTTTGAGTGTAACATCAAAAGATTGAGATGCCGCAGCTTCAGCTCCCATACGATCTAAGAAATTGACAAAAGCACAGTTGGCTTTGTACACAATTACAATTGATTTGATTTCTCCAAAGCCGGAATAGTAATTTCTTTAAAGCTTAAACCAACACATGGACAAATCTTACCTGATGTCAGTTTCAAAAATTTGATCGTGAATCCCAGTTAAAAAGAGCGAAGACTATGAAGTTAGTAGTGAAATACATGGTTTGATACTATCGACTTATCCTCGGGTGGTATTAAAGAAGATGCATTGGTGGAACGTTGGAAAAATCTTTTTGGCTACTGGGTCATTGTTTCCGTAATAACGATCTTTAATGTTTTGCTTTCCTAGATCATTTTCAACAGGAACTTCATGCCTGAGGAATATAAGTCAAGCGATATTTTTAAAGAGTACCTGTAAGGGCAGGTATCACCTCGTGTACAAGTACCCTTTACATAGAAAGAGCAAATATGGGGGCGATTGCGCTTATAAAAAGGCTCCGTGCGAGCCAAGCGCTTAAGGAGATCTTTTCCAGCAGCAGTTGCTTCTTCATAATCATAAACAGCTTGTCCACTTTCAAGCTTCGATATTAGTTTAAGTTATAAACAAGTTTACTTGTTTTTCAGCATTCTTAACAAAGTAGTCTTTATTGACGTTTGAAGCAGGAATATTATCAGTAACGCCCAAGCCAGCATCACGGACTTGAACAGGTAAATTATATTGCAAATCTAAAATGCAGGTCTGGCAAACATTTTTGATCTTTGCACAGGTTTGGCAGATTTCTGTTTTTTTATAGCGCATATTGGCACCTGGGCACCAACGAAATATTGTAAACGGACGGGCACAGATCTTAAGTTCCAAAATTAGGAATCTACTAAAAAAAGAAAAATCTACCTTGCATTCTTTTCCGTAGGGCTGCTTAGTCTAATATCACGTTAATCTTTGATGGAGAATTTTATAAACTGAAACTAAAATTTACCATGCGAACATATGGATTATCACCTAGACATGTTTCACAAAGAATAGGAAATTCCTAGATTGTTTGTTAATTCAGTTTGATTTATAAGTAGTTTAAAAAACATACAGACGTTTCCCAGACAATTTTATTGTTTTCGACTTTTGCCATAGTAATAAAGAACTTATATATCTGAATCTTGTAGCCTTATGTGAAAGTTGCCATCAAGGTAAAAAGGTTCGAGCTAAAAGGTTCGAGTTCAAGGGATAAATTGTCAACACAGCCTGTTCTTAGCTGATAGACTTTCAAATATCCAGCTGAAACTTAAATGTCCAAAAAACAAATCATGCTAGTCTCCTCTTTAATTAGGGCTAATTTATTGGATCGAAAACAAAATTGCTTAATATAATCAAAAGTCATATTCAAATATTTGTCCACTTTTACAGCAACTGAGCTCACCAATTTCATAATCATTTATTTTAATTGACTTTAGTTAGCACTTTTAATTTAACTAGGATAATATTGAAGAATGAATTGTATTTCAAAAACTGTATTTTATAATTATCAAATAACAACAAAGCTTTTTACTGAAAAATAATATCATTTTTATAAAATCTTATAGGCCAAATTATTAAAGAATGTATGTATACACTTAATGAGTACACTGTCTATTGATGTATACTGTAAATTCAGAACCTGAACATAAAAATGCGGGATTGTCAAATCCTTGGTCCAAATTATGAATCACTTTTGCAGGATGGCATTTTTTAATTAAATTTAATTCTTTGTATTTTTATTTGGATTTTTAAAAATGCGGGAACTCATAGACACTTTGCAAAGTTCAAGTCAAACTGCATATTTCCAATGGACAAAATGAATTAACTGGAATCAGATTTGAAGTGTTCAAATCCATCAACCATTTTCATTAAGTTTACTATGTTTTTTGAAATTGCGGGATTGTCAAATCCAAGAACCAAATTTCAAATCACTTTTGAATGCCACTAGTAAACTCAGATATTAATTGCAGGAACTGGAATCCAAATTTAATAAATAGTAAGAACACTAGGAAAAACCAACCCAAATCAAGAAGCTCCACTCTGATAAAATAAAATGAAAAATTCAATCTCGATAACCATATTTAAACATAAAAGGCAATTAAACTTTTAAATTACCCAAACCTGGAAAGTATACAATATTATACACTTCAAAGCACAGATATAGAAATTCTGTTACTATTCAAGACTAAATCAGGAGAAAATAACTACTCACTACTAAACCAAAAATCCAAATAAATACATATTTAATCTAAAATATATATTTTTATTTTATTTTTATGGACCATCAATTGCATTCCCAACCAGCTCCTGCACCAGCCCATGGGGCAGCCCGTCCACGAGAGCGTCCCAGAGGGTCCAAGAATAGACCCAGAACCCAACTCAAGGGGAGTCATGCCAACACACAGGCCTCCCTATGTGACATTGCCAGCCAACCACCTCCTGCATCCCAAGCCAGATCACACAGCCTGAATCCTAGACAAAAACTGCTCTCAAGGTCTGCTACCAAAGTATCCTACACCAGGGTCACCAGGAACACTCAGGTTACTTACACCTCCACTGTGTACCCAGTTGTCACCCAGCCCCGCACTCTTGATCCAAGAGTTGCCACTTCCTGCCCCTGTGTTTTTGACACCTCCTATCAGCCATTGGTCACAACTGAGGAACCATCTGTGCCTGTTATCTATTCCATCATTGAAGGTGACACCGCAAGTAAGAGTGATCCCACCTTCTACACAAAGGTCCCCATCACCTGTGTTGAGCCTGCTAGCCAGGATGCTGCGGTACCTGCCAAGGGCTGGCGTCAGTTGACAGATAGTGAGCGTGAAGCTCTCCTCAACTGCTTGAACGGGGGAATGGCAGTTTGGGATATTGCTGTCCAATCAATGCTTGCAACAGAGTTTGGGCTTTCTGTTTCCAAAACCCTTGTCTACAAAACTATGGTTGATTTGGGCTTCTCCTGGAAAGTACTGGGAGTTTCTGCCATATAATAGGAACAGTGAAAAGATCATTGAGGATTGACGCATTTATGCTGAGACATATCTGGCACTAAAGGAGACTGGGAATGTCCAGTTCTTCTACATTGATGAAGCATTGTTTTCCTCCTCACTCAGGTCTAGGCATGGGTGGGTTGAGAAAGGGTCCAATTATGGTGTAGCACATTGTGCAGCTTTCTGTTCCCAGACATATTCCATGGTTGCGCTTCTGGGTTCTCGCGGGTTGGACTAATATCAAATGATCAAGGGTTCTCACAATAGCAGGACTTTTCTCAATTTTCTCCAAGCCGTAAAGAAATGCCTCCAGATCAATTACAGCAGCACAACCAACATTATTGTGTTGGATAATGTCAGGCTCCACAAAGTGGATCTGGTTGTATCTGAGTTTCCCCCATTGACAAAAACAGCCACACCTCCAGCCACCGGCTTACTGATTGTCCAATGAGACTCCTCTTCCTTCTGCCCTATTTGCCATTTCTGAATCCAATCAAGGAGGTGTTTGGTTGAATTGAGAATAAGGTGAAGAAAGGCCTCTCTCAGGACACTGAGGATCTCTTCAACATTCTTGAGATCAGCCAATTTGCAATGCCACCCGATGTGGTGCCGGCTTTCTATGAGCACTCAAATCCTTCCTCCCTAAAGCCCTCAACTCTGAGCTAATCAGATAAATGGGCGCTCCCGGTTTTATTTGTTTTTATTGTTATATATTTTGGTTTTATTAGGGCTCAAAAATTATTATTTATACATAATGGCGTGACGTTTTATTGTATTATAGACATATAAGAGTATATAGAAAAGGTAAGTAAAATTAATTATACTAGATATGAGTGTCGTAACTTTGCTGTTTTAGCAGAGTTACATGGGGAAAATATTTAGAAGATAGATAATAATCTTTATTATGAGATAGTGATTTTATAGTTCATGTGAATCAATGGATAACAGGAACATGATTGGTGATCACACGGTTGGATGGAAGAAGGGGATGGCTTGATCCTGATAATGAGTCAAGCGCCAAAACAAGGTATCCACTGTAAAGGATCATTATCTGTTCATGTTGTTGGATTTGGTAGTTCAAATTGACTTCCTAGTCTGGCTTTGAGTGACTGGATAATTGGGTTGCGGGTCACAACCCCGCTTGGTTGGAACCTTGCTGGCGGGTCAAGCCTGCAATTTTGACACCGCCCCCCCAACTGAAGGTCAGCCTCCTCTGGGGGAAGGTTGTCAGGGAGGTTGTCAAGAGCCCGGGCGCCGTATTGAACTAGTTGTTGTTCTGTAGCTGGTAGGGCGATCTCTCGTTGTTTCTGTCTTGCTTTGCAGGGTTGTAGGCAATTATGGTGTAGGGTTTTGTCTTGTTTACATTTGCCAAGCCCTTGCATGAGGTAAGTGTTATTGTTTTTTACCTTTATAATGATTGCTGGCCCCACTTTTTCATGTTGTAACTTGCTCTTGTCAACATTCATGACCCATACTTTGTCCCCAACTTTATGTCTATTGTGGATGGGGACAAAGGTTTTTTGTAAACGTTCATTCTCTTTGGCTGTTTGCTCACAATTAGCCTCCATTACTTGAGGGTCTGAGCGAGGGGGGACTTCACTTGGAATTTCCAGTTTGGGTCCTGTCAATGCTTGAATGATATTTGGCTGTATGCTGTATACCAGTTCAAACAGGCTTTTTTCCGGTGGATCTGTTCACTTGGGTTTGGCACACAAGTAATGCAGTCTGTAGCTGCTTATACCAATCTTCAGATCTCCCAGCAGTGAGTTTGGCTAAGGCTTGCACAAGGCTACCATTAAGCCGCTCTACGTGTCCATTGGCCTGTGGGTGGTATGGTGTTGTTACAGTGTGTTTGACCCCATTCTTGGTGAGGTATACATTGGTGTTTTTGGAGGTCAACTCTTTGCCTCCATTGGTTATCAGAAGCTCTGGCTTTCTGAACTTGCTGATTATTTCTTTGCCAATAAATTTTCAAACGTCATTGCCATTATGTGCCTTTACTGCTTGGGCTACTGGCCATCTTGTCACAAAGTCAATGGTGGTAATGATTTATTTCTTATTGCTGTGTTTTCCTGGCATGGGGCCAACAATGTCAAGAGCCCATACTTTGAAAGGTAGTTGTGTGCAGATGGGAAGTACCAACTTTGGCAGGGTTTTGCTTTTGGCAAACTTTTTGCACACCTCACATTGGTCAAGAACTTCCTGGACATTGCGGTATAAGGTTGGCCACCAGGCTTTATGTTTTAGGAACTCATATAGGTTTCTGCTCTTGGTATGTCCAAGGTCTCTATGATAGCAAAGGATAGTGTCAACTCGCTGATGTGTGGGGATGTAGGGAATGGTTGTGCCGTCAGTCATTTTTCTGTAAAGCGTCCCATATACGTCAGCAAAGAGATGCTCATTCTTGATGACTGTTTCTTTGGTTATGTCAGTGGTGCCAGAGGGAAACCCTTTATCTTTTGTTTGTAACACCAGGAGAGGCCAGTCTGGGTCAAGCCCATTCTCTCCTCTGGAAGAACAGACATACAGACGGGGCAGGGCATCTACCATGGCAAGCTTGGCCCCAGGCTTGTACTGGATGAGCATGTTAAATCTCTCCAATAGTTCCATCCACCGCGCTTGGCAGTGTGACAGATTTGCTTGAGTCTTGAAATAGATGAGTGACTTGTGATCAGTTAATGCTGTGAATTCTTTCTGGCGTTCTAGGTAGCAACACCATTTGACTAGGCAGTGCACGATAGCCAGTAGTTCCTTGTTGTAGATGGGGTATCAACACTTGCCATCTGTCAACTTTCGTGATTTGTAGGCTATGGGCAGGAAGTTGCCGTCACTATTTTTAATTTGTAGTACTCCCCCAATGGATGCATCTGAGGCGTTGGTTTCCATCTGGTATTCCCTGTCACGTTTGGGGTATTGCAGGATGGGGGCTATCATGAGCTTCTCTTTGAGGGTCTAAAACAGAGGTCACATTAGGGGGTCCACACAAACTTAGACTTGGCATCAGTTATGGTGGATAAGGGGGCAGTCAGAACGCCACAGTCAGGTATGAAACATTGTACATAGGCCACCATTCCCAAGAAGGTGCAGAGTTCTGACTTATCTTTGGGTGGTGGCATCTTGCAGATGGCCTATATCTTTTGACTGTTGGGTTTGATTCCGTCCTTTAAGACTATATGCCCCAGGAAGGGTAGTTGCTCACAGAAGAACTGGCACTTGGAGGGCTTGGCCAACAGTTTGTGTTGTGCCAAGGTTGTAAAGACTGCTTCCAGATCTTTGTGGTGCTGTTCCGCCAAGGGGCTGTAGACAATAATGTTGTCTAGGTACACTAGGGCGTGTTTGCCTATGTGGGGGGCAAACACTTTGTTCATGAAGGTTACAAAGGTGGACGGGGCAATGGTCATGCCAAAGTTGAGCACCACACATTTGTAGGAGCCGTATTTAGTGCAGAAAGCCGTTTTGGGAATGTCTTCCTCCTTGATACAAATCCAATTGTAGCCTGCAGTTAGATCAATCTTGGAGAAGACAGTGGCTCCTCTTAAGGCATCAAAGAGGTTGTCAATCAGTGGTAGAGGGTAACAATTCTTAATGATAACTTTGTTTAGGGCGTGGTAGTCTGTGACCAGGCGTAAGGCACCGTCTTTCTTAGCCACAAAGAATACGGTGGCCCCAAAGGGAGATTGTGAGGGGCGGATAAGTCCTTTTTCCAATGCCTCCTTGAGGTAGGCGCGTAAGGCGTTGTCTTCATTTGGGATCAGCCTGTAGATAGGGTGCGCCTTGGGTACAGCCCCCTTGAGTTGGATAGAGTGTTGAATATGCTTCTCAGGAGGCAGCCCAGGTAACACTTCCTTAAAGATTTCTGGGTGGCGGGCCACAATGTTGCAGTCCTGAGGCGTGGAGGTATCCTGGTGGTCTTAGAAGTGTATGATCTTGTACTAGCAGGAGTCCCAGTCAATTGACTTTAAATCTTTCTTCTTGTCCTGGGTCTCTGTGATGCGCACAAAAACGTGGTTGCGGAGTAGTTGGTCCACAGAGTCAGGGTAGATTTGGTGGTTGACACCTTTACGTTTGATAGTCAATACTGAGGTTGCCCAGTCTACATGGGGGTTGTTACTTTGTAACCAGTCCAGTCCCAGCATAATATCAAACTTGGGAAATCAATGACAGGACCTTGGATGGTAGAATGCAGGTTCTCAATCATGACAGAGAAGGGGGCAGTTTCCCTTGTCATGGCAATGTGATGTTCATCAGCTAAAAGCACGTCTTTAATCTGCAAAGGATTAGTGGTTAGCTTGAACTTATCTACAAAGCTGCTGTTGACTAGGGTTTGATCTGCACCCAAGTCCAGTAGTGCTTAACCTGTGTAACTGCAAAAGCAGAAAGGGTAAGACATCAGTTTATTAGGATGTCTGACAATGGTGTAGAGTACCAGGTCCTCTGAGGGCACTTGGATCATTGGACATTGGTCCACGTCCTCAGGTTGGTATTCATCATTGGGCAAGTCAGGAGTTGTGAAGGGAGAGCTTGGATTGCTTAGTGCTCTCCCTGGGCTTTTCCCTTGTCTTGATTGTCTTATGTGGCAGTGATACAGAAATGGGTACAGTTTGACTGGCTGTTGTTCCCATTTCTATGTCCATTTGAACCTGCAGGTTTATGGTTGTTGTTGCTCCTGCTGCCTCCAGGAGGTGGTCAAGAGGAGCGCCCTCTTGGATGGGAATCCTTGGGTCTTTCTCATTTCCCAGTTTATGCCTTGTGCAGAGCATTGGATGTCTGTTCTGCCTTTTCTGCTTCATGGTATAGGCTTTGCAGGTTAGTCACCTGATTTAGGTTCACATGTCTCATCACGTGCAACTTGAGAGCATTGTAGTACATGAGGTGTGTGGCTGGGGTGTCAAAGGCCATGTTGGAGGGTGCACAAAGGCAGAGTTCCTTGTAGGCGTGGGTGAGCTCCTTTACAGTGCCTGTCTGGGTCAGGTTCTTTACTTGGCGGATGATCATGAGCGCTGTGTCCTTTAGCACACATCTTGTCAGGAAGTCTTGCTTAAAGGTATTCCAGTTCTTGTCAGTGTGCGCTTCATGCCACTTGTTGCACCAGGTGCCAGCGTCATGGGACAGGCAAATGGAAATCTCTGCAATCCAAAATTCCTGTGGGCATTCCATCTGAGCTAGCTTGCTCTGGGAGGACTGGATCCATGCGGTGGTGTTGTTGTTGTTGGCCCTGGAAAAAGGTTCCAAGGCGGCGCTTCATAGTCTATGGGCTACATAGGCAGGCATGGTGGTTTCATCAGCTGGTTGCGGCATTGCTGGCAGAGTTTGGAAGAAACCTTGTGCAGACATGGCGTTGAAGGAGGGTAGAGGGATCACTGTGTTTTGGTATAGGACAAAACCATCAGGTATTGCAGTACCAGGAGTGTACAGAGTCTAGTTGGGCGGGAGGCCAGACATAATTATGTCAAGGATTTGTTGGCTGTGGCGTGTGCGGGCAACAGGCAGAATTTTTCAAGATAAGGTAGGATGGAGAGTCTACCTGTGCTCCAATGTTGTAACTGTGCTGTTTTAGCAGAGTTACACAAGGAAAAATATTTAGAAGATAGATAATAATCTTTATTGGGAGATAGTGGTTATATAGTTCATGTGAATCAATGGATAACAGAAACATGATTGGTGATCACACAGTTGGATGGAAGAAGGGGGTGGCTTGATCCTGATAATGAGTCAAGCGCCAAAATGAGGTATCCACTGTAGAGGATCATCATCTGTTCATGTTGTTGGATTTGGTAATTTGAGTTGACTTCTTAGTCTGGCTTTGAGTGACCGGATAATTGGATTGCAGGTCACAAACCCGCTTGGTTGAAACCTTGCTGGCGGGTTGAGCCTGCGGTTTTGACATGAGGACACATATTTTTATTATAATGAACTAAACATTGTATTGACTGTTGAGCTAACAAATAAATAAATTAAAAAAGATAGAAATAGATTAATTTTATTTAAATAATTGTGAATTTTTGTTGGTACTTTGGCTTTTTTTTAAGCCACAAATTGGACCTTGCAAGTCATCATCTGATCCCTATTATTTCAGTGCCACTATAGCCACACAACACAGAAGCCACTGATTTTCATGTATCTCTTACTAATTAGTACTTATGGCACAGGTCAAGCATATCAAATATATTTATCAAACCATATTATAAGGGAAAGGTAGTTTGAGTTCTAAACAATCACTTGTTTAGCATATAAGTGGAGAGGGCTTCTTGATGCAGATAAATTCAGTTCTTGTTGTTTAACTATGTAATAAATGAACCTGTACTTGACGAGCTAGTAAATAAACAAATTTAAATCATATTTTATTATTTCACATGTTTGCTTACTATAACTACTGTCTTATAATATATTTAAATTAAAATTTAAAATAAAAAAATAAAAAATATAAAAGTTAATTTGCAAGAGGGGTGGTGCCCTGCACCCCAGTGGTTGCCAAACGCTTAATAAAAGGGAGCCAGGTAAGCAAATCAATTAACAGTTTCTTTTTGGGAGGCACGTAAAACCCATACAATAATGCCAGTGCAAAGGAGTTGTACAGGATGTGCTCAACTGTCCTATACCCCTGCAGTGTCTTCTGGTGTTCTAGTGCTAATTGGCATATATCAAGTTATATAGGTACATCCTCCAACTTTTTGACATTAGTTTTTAATATGCAATGTAGTAGGATTCCTAGGTATACTGCAACGTGAATCCTTTGCAAGGTATATTTTTCAGAAAACATGCATAATTTCTTGTAGATTTGAACTAATCTGTTGATGTAGGATGTTTGGCTGAATTTGAATATTGTTCCAGAGTGCACCTGACTTGTATCTGCCCCCCATGCCTCAGCAAACAAAATAAATAAAGGTTTTAAATTATTCACAAGGACTGCGTCCCTGACTTTATTTGATAATGCCTTGAATACTTCATTGAAAATTTCAGTCTTAAGATATTCATTTCCTATTTGAAAGTCCGTTTTATTAGATTTTTTTGTATTCATTGATATTTGAAAAGGGAAATTGTTGAATACTTTCATAAATATATTCATCAAAGTTCATTTTGATTTCCTCGCAAATTTCAGTCATCTCTTTGAAACTTAAATTTGCTCCTATTTCATATGCTTCCCTAATCCACAGCAAGCACCCTGTGGGTGGTAAATATTCCTTGGCTTTTGCTTCAATATTTTCAAATTTTTCATATTAATTTGAATTATTTTATTTATTTCATTTTTATTTATTTATTTACTTTACAGGGGTTACCAGTGATTGGTAACCCCCATAAAACCAACTTGGCGTAAAGGCTGCACTTCAGCATCCTCATCCCTATTCCTAGTTATAACTAAATTAAATATAAATAAAACAGAAAAAAACTTACTGATTGTTTCCCCTGCGGCCCCTGAGCCACAGGCGCCCCTTCAGCAAACTTCATGAGCATTTGCTGCTCCTCATTTGTTTTTCTGGGCTTGATCTTCCTTATTTTCTGTGCTACTTGTGTTTCCTTTTGATTTTTGTTTGTTGAATTCTCATTGTTTCTTGAGGCACTTCTGGTTCTTGAATGTGCTTTGTTTTCATATGTTTCCATTTGATTAGTTTCCTCTTCATTAGTATCAATTTCCTTTGAGATTTCATTTACTTCAATCAATTTGACTTTTTGAATATTCCTTCTGTTGTTTTTTGCAAATTCCCACAAGTTGTAACTTTCATTTTTGAAATCTAAACGCTTGAGTATTTCCTTTTGTAGATTTGAAACTATTTCCTTGTGCTCTTTGTTGACTATTGTTCCCAGGATATTTTTCATGGTTTTGTTTTTCTGGACCAAAGCCCTTCCCTCATTTCCCAGCTGATTTACTATGATTTCCCTTATGATATGTTCAAGCTCAACAACGTTTTGGAGGGCTGACCCTAATTTGTTTATTAAGTTATAGATATTTGACATTTTGTTTGAATTACATCAAAAAACAGGTTTTTATAGTACTACCTTCAACACATAAATATTTTCATCATCAATAATAAATTAAGAACCACAAATATAAATATTGCATTAGAATATTGCAATTAGACATCAACTCTTGATATTTTGATATTATATGCATAACCCAATGCATATTGTTTAATAAAATTTATTGTAAAGAAGGCCTTTTTCATTGTAATTTATATAAATGGACTGTGTTTATATTAGAGAGCCATTAACAATTAGTACAAATATTGATACATAGTGCATTTTACAGCCTTTATATTTACCTATTGGTAATAATTCTGTAAACCTTTTAGTTGATTTTGCAAGGTAATAATAATGTAATGGGTTAATAAATTAATGTTTATTACCATTAATTGACTGATTTTCTTTGCTATGGCAATTGTGCATTTTCTGATATTTACACACTAGTATCCAATTGGTTGGTTTTACATCCAATTGCACAGGCAATAGGAAATCAAGTTGCCACCCTGAGACCAGATGCAGTTGGGGTGGTAACCATGTTTCCTATTGCCTATGAAATTGGATGTGAAACCAACCAATTGGATACTAGTGTGTAAATATCAGAAAATGCACAATTGCCATAGCAAAGAAAATCAGCCAATTAATGGTAATAAACATTAATTTATTAACCCATTACATTATTATTACCTCTCAAAATCTGACTAAAAAGTTTACAGAATTATTACCAATAGGTAAATATAAAGGCTGTAAAATGCACTATGTATCAATATTTTTACTAATTGTTAATGGCTCTCTAATATAAACACAGTCCATTTATATAAATTACAATGAGAAAGGCCTTCTTTATAATGAATTTTATTAAACAATATGCATTGAGTTATGCACATAATATCAAAATATCAAGAGTTGATGTCTAATTGCAATATTCTAATGCAATATTTATATTTTTTGTTCTTCATTTATTATTATTACAAAAAATATTAATGCAAATAATTATATATTACCACATCAAATGTACAACACATTTTTTAAATATGGGAAATGCTAATAATATAAAAGAAATATTGTTAATTTTGAATTGAAAGAATAATATTATTTTAATAAGTTGTCACAAAGAAAAGATTCATTTTACTGGTCAAAGGACAAGAAGGGGAGGGAATGAGAAGAATGAATGCCGCCTTCATCTGCGTCTGTGAAAGGGACAGCATCAGATATAGTGGGTAGGGAATGTGTGATGGTTTGGGAGTCAGGGTTGGAAGGCAGGTGGCTTGACGAGGGGTTGGGGAGGCAGGGTTTGTTGGCTGGGAAGGGGCAGCAAGAGCTGATTGCTTAAATTGCTTGAATTCTTCTTACATCACATATGCGGGCTTGAAAAAACAAATAGATGGGCATGGGGGGAGGCGGAAGTCCTTTCTGGACTTATCACTATCACATGCATAGAAGATGATGAGATCTGATAGGTCCTGGACAAACACAGAAGGGAAAATCTCATACCCCTTCCCAATTTGGGAGCACAGTTCATTGTAGATGGCAGGCTTTGAGCTCCTGAGAGCAGAACCAAAATTGTAGAGACATACATCTGCATGATCCATGTCAGCATGGTTGTTGGGGTAGGACCAACAGGTATGCCCCACAGCCCTGATTTCTTGGGTTGCCCACTCACGCTGTTCCATCTCAGCACTCATCACAACTGTGTACACAGCTTGATGGGTAGCCCACTCCTCCAGCATGTCCTTGAGCTCCATCTGGTAGGCATACCCATCTGCGGTGTTTGATATTGCCAAGTTATTATTGACACCCAATGGGGAAACTACCAACAAAACCCCAAAAAATTGTCAAGGGTCTGGATGTACAAGCATTCTGGCTACCGCCAACCTACTTAACATCCAGCCATCACCCAATTTAGTCCCCTTCCAATATCTGTTTGACATACCAAGAATAGTAACCAAGCAATATCACCTGACTGTCCAAGTATCCAGTGGCTTGAACCCATCTTGCACATGACCAACCCCTAGGTTCAATCCAACTAAATCCCTGCCACGGCCAAGTCTATATAAGTCTAAAGTATTATCAATAGAATATACTTCTCTTCTTTCTTAATTCCATATTTGAAGCTTCCCCAAAAGGCGCTCCTTATCAAAATTGATACAGGATTGGGCCGCGCTTGTATACGTCAGATTGAATGTGCTTTTCCCCAAAGTCTTGAATATTTGCCAAAATCTTGGCATACAACAAGAAAATGACATCATTATGGGCCCTCATTGCCCTATATTTGATAAAATTAATCATGGTTGCATTGTAAGGGTTGGTATCTACCAAACTGGGGATACTGAGAACCTGATTGGACAAGATTCTGGCGGCAATCACAACTCTGTGCATCCACAAATTCACTGTTCTCTGATTGGTGAAAATGCTGTGGAGTCCCAGTTGGAGACAGACCTGGACCAGGGGCATCCATGGGTCACGCTCCATGATAGCCATCATGAGAGGGTGGGCTTTTTCACCTTCAGTTGAAGTACAGGCACCAGTTGGGGTCTTCTTGGGAGGGGGCCACAATTGGCATGGGCTTGCAGGGTTGCAGCCACAGTGGACTTTGCAAACCCCATCATGGCCAAAATTTTCCCAAGGGACATAAGCATCTCTTGCTTTTCAACCATTTCAAGAACAATTTCTGGGGTGATCAATTCTCTTTTGTGTCTTCCAGGCTGATTGGCTGGAGGATGGATGTGTTCATCTTGGGAACTGGACAGTGCCTTCTGATTGGCTGTTTCTGGATTCTGGGATCTCTGGGTGACCCTGTGGCTCACTTGGCCAATTCTGGATGCTAGTGTTGATACACAATCTAGGTTGGCAGCTGTCTGTGTGTGATGGGCAAACAGGGCCATGCTTGAGGATGCAGGAGAAAAAACACACTTTTGGGTAGTGCTTGGGGAGGAGCCTGTGGGTTGGGTGTGATCATATACAGAGGCTTTACTATTGGAAGACCCAGCGTGGACCTGCATAATTTTGTCAAGGCCAGGGAACAGCTTGTTTATTTGGTTGTTGTTGGAAGAAGACATAATAAAAAATTTATTATAATTTTAAACTAAAAAAGAGGAATGTATATTTTAGTCAATTTTATTATTATATATGGTAAGTTGGTGATCATTACAATCTAAATTTTAGCTGCCCTAAAATAGAATAGGGTGATTTTTGAGAATGTCTATGATTCCTAAAAGAATTATCACAAATCCACTCTAGATCCTTTGACTTCCTGTTTGAGACACCCATAAATTATATTTATTTCAAATTCACCTCATTTTTGATTTGAAATTTGGTTCTTGGATTTGACAATCCTGCAATTTCAGATTTGTTAAGTTTTATATGATGTCTATGATTTGCTTGAAATACAGAAAATCTCAAATTGTAAATTAGAATCCTGCATTTCTGATTCATTTATCCCGCATTTGTTTGCTGAGTTTTGTCTTTTGTTAGTTGAGTTATCTGCTCAAGGGACTCAAAATTTACCAATTTAAATAAATCAAAAAATTCAAATTAAATGGTTGATTTTATTAAATTTTTAATTTTCACTCAGCTGAGTTGCCCTGTCAGGAAATCCTGATCTATTAGGATTGACTGATCCATATCCCTATCACTGAAGCTGTGGGTTGACATTAGACAGGACACAGCCAAAGTGACACAGCTATTCTGGAATACGGAGAAACTATAATAAGATTGATATAGTTTCCAAGTCAGATGACACCTGAGACATTCTGGGTCTCAGGTCACGGGCCAATCCAGAATCTTCTATAATTAGATTCTAAGGATTCCGGATTCCAAATAGGGATGCATACCCAACCCAGAGATTGATCAGGAATTGCAACATCCTGTTTCACCAAGAAGTGAGACAGAAGACCGCCGGTGGAAATATTGCACATTATACCAAGCACAAGAGCAGGTCGGCCAAATTGGGTATCAACTTAGTTTACTGTAGCTAAGTCAAGGTATATCTAGGCTGAAGAGGAGAAATCAGCAGCCTAGAATGTTACCTCATCTCAAACTTTATTCAGGTTTTGGGATCCAACTCTAGGGGGTGAAACTAGTAGCTTGGGGATGATAGGCTAGCTAGTAAGAGTTGTCCGCAGCTAGACGCCAGTTTGGCCGCTAGCTGTCAACTATAAAGGGGCCTTCCAAGATCACTTGGAAGACAGACAATTTAATACCCTTCAACATCACTACTAGTCCAAATAGTAGCAGTGTCAAAGTACAATAAGAGTAACTTATTGATACTTGTGAATTCCTGCCAAACCACCACTGACGGTGTTGCGTCTTCAAAGGACCACAGGACTTCCACCTCAATTGGATCAACTAACAACGGAACACAGCCTGTTGTCACACCTACCTACACTAATAGAAGCACATCTGTCTTCATACAGATATCCCATCCCAACATGATTAACTCACCTAATAAAAAGAATCTCTCTTCTTCTTCAAGATCCAGAAATCTTGACATGCCCGCAAAAGTGATTCAAAATTTGGGCCAAGGATTTGACAATCCCACATTTTTACGTCCAGGCTCTGAATTTACAGTAACAACTTTATATAAACAAAATTAACCTATAATTCTCTTATTTAGCTTTGGCTGATCACCAAATTATTGTTAATATTTTCACAAGGGGCTGTCTAATGAGCTAAAAATAATATAGCAATTATGGAAGCAATGCCAACACAAAGAAAACAACACATATTTAGGTAAGCGTAAAACATATATACATAGGTAAAAAGATGGGATATTGTAGTAAACATGAAAATAAGCTGGGATAAACAAAGAGGCAATCATAACAGAATACAATAGAGTTTATTGGGGTGAAAGCTATAAAAACATATACAAAGGTAAGTAATAAATCATATGAAAGAATTGGAGAAGCTTCTGAAGTATCTTGACTTGGCAATTGCTGAGATCAAAGAAATTGGCTGCAAGGTTAAAGCAAACGTGAAGTCTTCTGTCCTTACAGGGGACAAAATCAATAAGTTGTCTACCAAGGCACTTATAATCAAAATGCCCAACACGTCAGAGAAGACAATTGAGTGTCTTCTAAATTTCCAGAAGACTGTTATGAAAGGCCTTCAGTTCAAGTCTTTTGCCCTCTCTGCACCGTCTGTCTGGGTTGATGACCCCAAGATGTATGCACATCTCAAGCCTGCATAGAACGTCAGAACAAAGGATACTGAATTGGCAGCGCAGCTGCTTGCGCCAAGAATGGCCAAGCCTTCTGAAGCCACCAGCAAAAAAGAAACCCAAGAAGGTAATCTAAAAATATAAAAAAGTTCCTAAATTCTTACCTGTTTTTTTGGAAAATATTGATGGCAAAATACGCCAGGCCCTGGTCTCCTTTGTCCCTGCCACCTTTTACGGTAATTATGCCAATCACGTGGCCAAGCAGCTGTTTCTGTCCCCTCTTGTTGTGCAGGAGCTCAAAGACAGGATTCACAGGACCTTTCCAATGTTGAGAGAGACATTAGCCAGGATGACGCACATCAAGAGAGTATCTGAGTGAGCAGTTACTGCCTACAAGAATGCCTAATTGCTCTGCCTTGATCCAGTGGTCCTTAGTGAAGTTAACTTTGTAAACTTTATTGAGCTTGTTTTGAAAATTCTGAAGACGCTCTCATTCAAGAATATACCAGGGATAGGACAGGCCCATGCGGCTTCTTGCTTCTTTTTTCTGATAGAGCACATCATCTCTTACCTTCTGGAGAACTTTGGGCGTGTGGTGTCAAAATTGGCTGTTGCAAATACAACAGCCATAAAAAAGACAAAGATTCTCCTTGCTGACTTTGGGCTGGCATAAAGCGCTTATGAGACGGGGCTTTCTCAGGCCATGAAGCTAAAATTTGCCAAGACCAAGCACGAGAAGAGAATTAGTGCCATGTATAATAAGCTTTGCAATTTTACTGAAGCTTTTGCCCAACAAAGGCTTCATCTTGTGTTTTCATTGAGTATCTCTTCTACTTCAGGATAAACACAAATGTAGAGGACCTGAACATGTTCTTCTTGAGATCAAAAAGGCCAGGCTCTCCCTGGATGAAAATAATTTCCCCTGGATACAGCTGGGTGGACCAAGTGATATAAAACTCACTGGTCCTGACTGGCATCTATAAGTTTGCAGCCCTACCAGAAAAGCTGCTCCTGAACTCACATCTTACTATCCTTCCTTTTATAAGCCGCCAAGAATATTTTGATAACAAAGTATTTACCGTGCATGGTGTAGCAGTGGAGGTTGTGTGCCACCTCTATCACCAGATGAGTACATACTGCAAAACCTACTACATGCGCCCTCAATAAAAATCTCTTCTACAATAAATCTACATTATACCTTATATTATTTTTAATTATAATTAATTTTTAAACAATTTTTTATTTAAGTGATTTATTACTAAAACAAAAATATCTTAAAGAATATATTTATACAGTTATAATAATATTTATTAATAAAAAAATCAACATATACCTTTATAGATTTACATTTTATTTTTTAATTACCTCTATATATTTATGTGCCAGTAGTGAGATGGACATATATTTATTATAATTTGCTATTAAGCGTTTGGGAAAGCTATCACAGAATACAAAAGAAAAAATAAATTGCAATACAAAAATTAAGCCTCTGCATCAGTGGTGATGTTCTATGTGATTGCAGGCTTGAAAGCTTTAAAATATAGAATAATAATTTACAAATCCAAAAGAGTAAATCAAATAATATAAAAAATAATGTGAAGTGTTAAGCCTTTAATTGATTAGCTGTTGGGCAAGGCACACAGGGATGAAGAAATCAGTGTGGTCATAGAATTTGGCTACGGTCTCACCTGAAAGGGTGTGGATCCCAGCCTGCAGCAAATCAAAAAGGTCCTCAATCCCAGTTGGGGTCCCTTGCTTGACAATTTGCTTGAGCCACCCAAAGACTTCCTCAATGGGATTTAGGAAGGGCAAATAGGCAGGGAGGAAGAGAAGGCGCAAATTTGCCGTGGCCAATTGCTGGGGGCCCACTGCAATGCTGGTGTCAATTGATGGAAATTCATCAAGAATATCTGCCACCTTGTGGAGACCAAAGTTGACTAGTACTATTACATTGATGAAGCCAGGGTTTGTTTGCCTCAGGTGCTACTGGACCAATTGGAGAAATGATAGGAAGGTACAGCTGTTGTGGGAGCCCAGTATCATTTGATAGAGCTCAACCCCCTTTGGAGCAAGGAGAGCCACCATTGAATAGACTGTGGCGTAGACTGCAGCATGCCAGCTACCCTGTCATGAGAGCCTTTTGAACATATCTATATGCATTGCGCATAGACAAGGCAAATGCCAATTTATTAATATAGTAGAATTTTACTGTCCCTTTGTTTTTGAGTGCAGTGTAGGCCTCAGTGTATCTTTTCCGGGTCTTGATGTTAGTTGGGCTATTCTGATTGTACGGAGATACCCTGAGCTTTTTTCAGAAAAAGTGCATTCTCTTTATCAGATGGTAGTAAAAGAAAATTGAAGCCTCAACCCCAAAAGTAGACTTGATCATAGCCTGTATATTTGCCAGTTTAAGATGGCAATCCCAGGTTATCCACTGGCAGATTTCCTATTTGTGCTCTTTGGTGAGCAAAGTGGAAACATGCAGAAATTTCTCCACAGCAAGAACTCAGCCAGTGTTGATGAATTTGTTGAATGTCTTAGAGGCGTACTTGAGATCCACCCCAACAAAAGCCTCAGCCTTTGTCAGGGCCCAGTAAGTCTTGACAGGTTTCCATAGGAAACAACTTGCACATATTTAATATAAACTTTTCAAAATCAACTAAATTCAACTTTATTTTATTGGGCTAAACTTAGAATGATCACAAGGGGATCATTGTGAGCAATACCTTTATATACCATTCCATTAAATTTTTAGAATATTCCTAAATCTTCTAGACAGTCTTAGGGACTCTGCTGTTGGCATCAGGCTGGGGTTTTGGGGCATCTTCTGAACAGCATAACTCATGTTTCTTTGAAAAATCCCGCACATTGGGCATTGCATCTGTATTTTGTCTAAAAATTGCACAGATCAACTCTCCTGGTGTTTGGTTTTAAAATGCGTGTTTGGACGTCCAAATCTGTCCAGTGGCTGCTGAGTTATGCTTGAATTAAGATTCACATCAATTCTTGTGCCTTGGTCACATATTTTTGTCATTTTTCACTGGTTAGGGAGTTTGGCTGGCGGCCAAACTTTAAGAAGCCATAACTCATTGTCTAGAGCAGCTAGTAGAGTCATCAAACTAGAATTAGGATTGTGGAGAACAGTAGAGTTTTCCCAAAGAATTTTTGTAACACAAGATGTGTCAGGGCGTTTCCTGGCAGCTTTCTTGTAGTCACAGATTCCTGCATCAGCTTGAGAAAAATGATGCACTAGATGCCAGGAATAGTCTTCTGGGTGGCCAAAGTTAGTTCAGATGAGCCAGGATCTTTATTGGCAACTAGTACGCAAGGCATGAGCACCTTGGTATAGAAGGCTGCAACTTTTTTAACACTAACTGCCCCTCTGTGGTTCTATATAAACTCAGGCTTGTCATTGTCTTGCTAGTTGCCATCACTGACGTAGGGCTTGTAGCTAGTGTCAAAAAAGGGCTTCACTTTCTTCATCACAGCTGCTAGGACTACTTTATGTCATTAGACAGGGTCAAAAACAAACAAAGTAAGTTCTACCTCTTTGTTGTTAACTTTCTTGATAGTGGTGACCTTAGAGGGCTTCTGGGTCAGCTTGGGAACCCAAGGTTGATGCTTTGCACTCTTGCATGTTGTGCTTCAAAAATTGATTGTGTCAGTGAAATCTCATTATTATTATCTCCTCTCCCATCCTCTTCCTGAGTAGACACTTGCGCTGCACTGATCAATTTTTTGACTCACAGGGGCAACCGCAACCGCGGCACACAACGGGTGCATTGTTACTCTGTTGTTGTGTTTCTTCCAATTCAAAATTTAATGATATACTAAATAAAACTTAATTAAGTTACACAATGGTTTTTGATTTTTGCTTTTTATCTGAATATGAATATTTAGTTATAGTTTTCCCCATCCAATATACCAATTATAGATTTTTTTATCCTTAATTAGTTATTTTTGGTTTTACAACGCCCATTTTAGAATATCAAAAATAAATTCACACTTTTTTCTAGATTTTAAGCCAAATTTAAGTACCCAACACAATATTTTTAAAATTTGCATTTCAGATTGTTCCTTATTTTAGATACCTTGGTATTATTCTTGATTATAATCCATTGCACACAACAATAAAGTGGTTTCATTTACATGTTGAGTTGCTATTGTGTTTTTTGTTTGATTTTTACTTACCATGCATGAGTGTATTCTGTCACCAATTTACATGGTAAACATGTGTACACCAAAGTTCAACTCACACCATTTTGTTTATGAATCCATGTTTGTTACAAAAGTAACAGCTTTGAGGCCCTGGGCAGGAATTGAACCCGCTCCTAGCAGCCAGGCAGGGCTGGCGGACAGGGAGATTCACCTGCACCTGGATTTTTGCTTTTCAAAGCAAATCCAAGTGCGGGAATCATTCCTGCCCTGGTGGCAGCCTAGGGTCCTGTTCTGGGCCCCAAAAGCTATGCCCGAGCCTTGGTGGGTTTGACTGGGCCTGGGCAGGCTATTTTTAGCTTCCCAGTAAACCCAGATCAAGCCCACCCTCCATTAAGTAATTTGGGGTCCCCAATTGGGGACCCCTTTTTTAATCAAGTTTCTTGGGCTCAGGAAAGCCTGTCAAGCCAGTCCAAAAATGGTGATCAAATTGGGAAAATCCCCATAACCCCAGAAGCCAAACCTTCCAGAACCAATGGCCAGTCAAGCCAAGATGGACCACCCAAAAGCCAAACAACTGTTCCTGAAACCCCCAAAAAATGACCATTAAGCAGCCAGCCAAACAGCAGAGCCTGATATGCCAAGCCTTGCCACACATATAGCACCAGAAGAATGCCCAGAGACACCTGCATGTGAGTGAGTATATAAATCAGAAGCACTTGAAAAAGCTCTGTATTGTCATCCTTACCAAATAAAGTTGTTATGAACCTTTGGTTCACCAATCTGTTTTCATACCTAATTTTGATACTCTTCCATCTGCATACACCCAAGTGTCAGTACCCATCCACTGGGATAGATAGTCAGACTACAGTTGACAAAACCAAAGCCTTTGACTACTACTGTCCACCCAACGCTCCATTTGGCCCTGTGCATTTCACTGAGTATCCCGCTAATCCTGACCACAAACCCTGGACATTGGAAGACTTGCAGTGGTACACCCGCCCAAACGCACCCAAGGAACCCTACCAAATTGTCTGTGACGGCAAAGCAATCACCATCTACCCTTTGATCTTTAACAGGAAGTACAACAATCCTGCTGCCTACCTGGTCCCCATGGAACCACCCCTGACACCAAAACTAACAATCTCAACTCCACCCACCTCTGATGCCACTGGCCAGAGTAGTCAATTCCTGGGAGTGCTTTACCTGGCACTCACAGGATTGATTGACTCTGCCTTGCCAGCAGCTGGGCCTTGGGCTGTGGCTGGGAAGGCCTTTTCCTATTTGGTAAAGTTAGGTCCCATTATCTGGTGGGCCATACCAGTACCTGCTTAGACTCCTCCCTCACCTGCAGGAGCTCCACAGTACTCTTGGTATCTTGACAATGTTTTTCAGTTTGTATTTTGAGTAGTTTTGGTTGTAATATGAGTACTTCATTGTTGTGTTGACCCATTTTGTCTATTAATGCCAAAAATACCTGTTAATAGAGTGTATATTTCACACTGATAGTCATGTTATAACTGTGCTGTTTTAGTAGAGTTACAAGGGGAAAAATATTTAGAAACTAGATAATATTTTTTTATTGGGAGATGATGATTATATAGTTAGTGTGAGTCATGAATAACAGGAACATGATAGTGTTGATCACATGGTGGGATGGTGAAGAGAGTGGCTTGATCCTGGTAATGAGTCAAGCGCTAAAACAAGGTATCCACCGTAAGGGATCATCATCTGCTCATGTTGTTGGATTTGGAAATTTGAGTTGACTTCCTAGTATGGCTTTGAGTGACTGGATAATTGGGTTGCGGGTCACAAACCTGCTTACTTGAAACCTTGTTGGCTGGTCAAGCCTGCTGTTTTGACACACACACACCTGACTGAAGATTGGCCTCCTCTGGGGGGCAGTTTTTCAGGGAGGTTGTCAGGAGCCTGGGCACCATACTGGACTAACTGTTGTTCTGTGGCAGATAGGACAGTCTCACATTGTTTTTGTCTTGCCTTGCAGGGTCTCAGGCAATTGTGGTGGAGGACCTTGTCTTGTTTACGTTTCCTGAGTCCTTGCACAAGGTAAGTGTTATTTTTGTTTATCTTTAAGATGGTTGCTGAGCCTAAATTTTTGGGTTGTAGTTTACTTTTGTCAATGTTCATGACCCAGACTTTGTCACCAACCTTGTGTCTGTTTTAGATGGGGATGAATGTCTTTTGTAGGCGCTTGTTTTCTCTTTCTTTTTGGTCATCATTGGCCTCTATGACCTGGGGATTTGAACAAGGGGGGACCTTGCTTGGAATTTCCAGCTTGGGTCCTGATAATACTTGAATGATATTAGGCTGTGTGCCATATACCAACTCAAAAGGGCTTTTCACAGTGGATCTGTTCACATAAGTTTGGCATACAAGTAGTGCAGTTGGTAGCTGCTTATACTAGTCTTCAGGTCTCCTGGCAGTGAGCTTGGCCAAGGCTTGCATGAGGCTGCCATTTAGCCGCTCCACACGTCCATTGGCCTGAGGGTGGTATGGTGTTGTCATGGTGTGCTTGACCCCTGTGACCGTACTACAGTCACATTGGGCTGTGGCTTCAAAAAGAGGTTAAATTGTGATGAATTTCATAGGTTGAAACTCAAAACAAAAGGATTGGCCTTGAAGAGACTTTCCAGTGTAGCAATAATACCCAGGAATCAATTAGGCTGTACTAATTGAGGGCCGTAATAAATAATCTGAACAATTCAGATTATGAGACTAGGTGTCTCAAACCGTCTAATTAACCATAGAGGTTAATTGATACCCAGGAATCAATTAGGCTGTACTAATTGAGGGCCGTAATGAATAATCTGAACAATTCAGATTATGAGACTAGGTGTCTCAAACCGTCTAATTAACCATGTAGGTTAATTGATACCCAGGAATCAATTAGGCTGTACTAATTGAGGGCCAAAAGAAATAATCTCAATTATTCAGATTATGAGACTAGGTGTCTCAAACTGACTAATTAACCATGGAGGTTGGTTGATACCTAGGGTAAAAAAAAGAAGGAAACCCTGATAGGAAATTGAACCTTGAACTCATTTAATTGAGCAATAAGTTTATGTTGAGCTTAACAAGTATGTCAATTTGAGTTGTTAAGATGGTGGTTTGAGTTAGTGATTATACGCCGTATAATATCTGACTCAATCCAGTATCAAATCAAAGGCTATCTGCCGTATAATTGATGGTTATAACTATGTGAATTAGTGATTATACGGCATATAATAGACAATTATACGGCGTATACTAGGTGAGTATATGGCATACAATAAACAAATATATGGCATATAACAGGTGATTATATTGCAAGTATTTGATCCAAATTCTTCACAATGACCCATGGTCTTTGGTGTGAATTAATTAACTGTGAAGGTTAATTAAGTTAATTGATAGGTTCAATTAACAGAAGGAATCTTCTAAATACAGACAATGATACCTGGGTATTTAGAATAGATCAGCTGGTTCCCAGTTGGAACACTGATAGCTTGGATCTGGAATACGTGATTCCACAGGGTTTTGGTGCCAGAAGCTTGGAATGCTTCAAGTTGAAACAAGACATTCCATTGTAAGGAATATGGTGATTCCAAAATGATTTAGGCACCTTCTCATAGGTTGAGAAGTATGAAGATCTTTTAGGTAAAGATCTGGATCTGGAATACGTAGATTCCACCGGGATTTGGCGCTGGGAGCTTAGGAAGTTCCATGCCAAATCAATACATTTCCACAGAAGTAATCAGGTGATTCTGGAATGTATTAGGACATATTCTTATAGTAGAGAGTGTGAAGATCTTTTTGGTAAAGATCTGGATTGAATGACGTTGTTATGTCATAAACCATGTGATAGGAATCCAGGTGTGATTCCGGAACTGGAGGGGTTTTCAGCTGAGTGTACCCTGATTGGTATATAATGAAAACATGATAATAATTAATAAAAAATGATACTTCTGTGTTACAATGGTTGCTTTCCCCTCAATCTTTTTATGCTTTGTGTTTTTGGCTTTTAACTGAAATAAGACTACCATGGAATGAAAGAGATGGTCTGCAGCTAATACTATGGGAAGCAAAAAACAGAGAAGTGATCACCAGATGGTGACAAGTTTAACGCCAAGATTGCTTGCCTGGAATCCAAGCTTATTGAAGCTTACATAAAGGATTCCCTGTCAAACTGTAAAAGAGTCAGACTGGGATAATGAAGAAGCAAGCATGAATTTCCTGGATCTGTCACAACCCCATTCTTGGTAAGGTATACATTGGTGTCTTTGGAGGTCAATTATTTGCCCCTGTTGGTTATCAGGAGTTCTGGCTTTCCAAACTTGCTGATGATTTCTTCCCTATGAATTGCCGCATGTTGTTGCCAGTATGTGTCTTTACTGCTTGTGCTACTGGCCACCGTGTGGCAAAGTCTATTGCGGTGATGATGTATTTCTTATCATTGTGTTTTCTGGTATAGGGCCTACAATTTCTAGGGCCCACACCTTGAAGGGTAGTTGCGTGTGGATAGGTAGTAATGACTTTGGTGGGGTTTTGCTTTTTACAAATTTCTCACATACTTTGCATTGGTCAAAGACTTCTTGAACATCACGGTACAGGGTTGGCCACCATGCTTTGTGTTTAAGGAACTTGTAGAGGCTGCAACTCTTTGTGTGCCCTAGGTCTCTATGGTAACATAAGATGGTGTCAACTTGCTGATGTGTGGGGACATAAGGGATGGTGGTTCTGTCAGACATTTTGTGATGTAAGGTTCCATACATGTCTGCAAATAAGTGCTTGTTCTTAATAACTGTTTCTTTTGTTATGTTGGTGGTGCCAGGGGAAACCCCTTTGTCCTTTGTCTGAAGTACCAAGAGGGGCCAGTCTAGGTTGAGCCCATTTTCTCCTCTTGTGGCACGGACGTACAGGCGCAAGGGTGTGTCTGCTATGGCAAGTTCTAGACCAGGCTTGCATTGTATGAGCATATTAAATCTCTCCAAGGGTTCCATCTAGCAGGCTTGACAACAGGATATATTTGCTTGGGTTTTTAAATATATGAGTGACTTGTGGTCGGTCAACGCCGTGAATTCTTCCTGTTGTTCTAGATAACAACGCCATTTGACTAGGAAGTGTATGATTGCCAACAACTCTTTGTTGTGTATAGGGTATCAACACTTGCTGTCTGTCAGTTTCTGTGATTTGTAGGCTACAGGCAGGAAGTCACCATTATTTTTTTGATTTGTAGTACTCCCCCAATGGATGTGTCTGAGGTGTTGGTTTCCATCTGGTACTCCCCATCACGTTTGGGGTATTGCAGGATAGGTGCTGTTATGAGTTTCTCTTTGAGGCATCTAAATCAGAGGTCACGTTAGGGGTCCACACAAACTTGGATTTGGTGCCAGTTATGACAGATAGGGGTGCTGTCAAGACGCCACAGTCAGGTATGAAGCGGCGTACGTAGGCCACCATTCCTAGGAATGTGCGGAGTTCCAACTTGTCCTTGGGTGGTGGCATCTTGCAGATGGCCTGTATCTTTTTGGCTGCCGGGCTTGATGCCGTTCTTTGAGACTATGTGCCCTAGGAAAGGCAGTTGCTCATAAAAAACTGGCATTTGGAGGGTTTGGCTAGCAGCTTGTGTTGTGCCAGGGTAGCAAAGACTGTCTCTAAGTCTTTGTGGTGATGTTCTACCAAGGGGCTATAGACAATAATGTTGTCCAGGTAGACTAAGGCATGATTGCCTATGTGAGGGGCAAACACCTTGTTCATGAAGGTCACAAAGGTTGAGGGGGCATTTGTCATACCGAAATTGAGTACCACACACTTGTATGAGCCGTATTTAGTACAAAAGGCTGTTTGAGGGATATATTCCTCCTTAATATAAATCTGATTGTAGCCTGCGGTTAGGTTAATCTTGGAAAAGACTGTGGCACCGCCTAAAGCGTTGAAGAGGTTATCAATAAGTGGTAGTGGGTAACAATTCTTGATGATAACTTTGTTTAGGGCTCAGTAATCTGTGACTAGGCGCAAAGTGCCATCTTTCTTGGCCACAAAGAATACAGCGGCCCCAAAGGGAGATTGTGAAGGATGGATAAGTCCTTTCTCCAAGGCCTCCTTGAGGTAGGCACATAGGGTGTTGTCTTTATTTGGATTCAGACAGTAGATGGGTTGTGCTTTGGGTACAGCTCCTTTGAGTTGAATGGAATGTTGGATGTGTTTTTCTGGAGGTAACCCAAGTAAAGCCTCCTTGAAGATTTCTGGATGATGGGCTACAATTTTGCAATCCTGAGTCGTGGTGGTGTCCTGGTGGTCTTTGAAGTGTATGATCTTGTACTGGCAGGAGTCCCAGTTGATTGTCTTCAGGTTTTCCCTTTTGTCCTGAGTCTCTATAATGTGCACAAAGACATGGTTGCGTAGGGGTTAGTCCGCTGAGTTGGGGTAGATCTGGTGATTGATACCTTCATGTTTGATAGTCAATACCAAGGTTGCCCAGTCTACGTGGGGATTGTTCTTTTGCAGCCAATCCAAACCTAGTACAATGACAAACTTTGAAAAGTCAATGACAGGGCCTTGGATGGTGGAATGCAGATTCTTGAGCATGACAGAGAAGGGGATGGTTTCCCTTGTTCTGGCAATGTGATATTCATCAGCTAAAATCGTGTTTTTAATCTTCAAAGAATTAGTGGCTAGCTTGAATTTGTCCACAAAGCTGCTGTTAACTAGGGTTCAATTCACACCTGAGTCCAGGAGTTCCAAGCCTGTGTAACTTCAAAAGCGGAAAGGGTAAGACATCAGTTTATTGGGATGTCTGGTAATGGTGTAAAGTACCAGGTCCTCTGAGGGTACTTGGATCATTGGACATTGGTCCACGTTCTTGGGTTGGTACTCATCATTGGGCGAGTCAGGAGTTGTGCAGGGAGAGCTTGGCTTGCTTAATGCTCTGCATGAGCTTTTCCCTTGTCTTGGTTGCCTTGTGTGACAGTGATATGGAAATGGGTACAGTTTGACTGGCTGTTGTTCCCATTTCTATGTCCATTTGAACCTGCAGGTTTATGGTTTGTGTTGTTTCCGTTGTTCCTAGGGGGTGGTTGATTGGAGCAACCACCTGGGTGAGAGTCTTTGGGTCTTTCTTGTTTTCTGGTTTGCACTTTGTGAAGGATGTTGGATGTTTTTTCTACTTTCTCTGCTTTGAAATACAGACTCTGTAGATTGATTGCTTGGTCCAGGTTCATGTGTCTCATTACATGCAACTTGAGTGCATCATAGTACATGAGGTGCATGGCTGGGGTGTCAAAGGCCATGTCAGAGGGTGCACGTAGTTGAAGTTCCTCATAGGTGCGGGTGAGTTCCTTCATGGTGCCTGTCTGGGTTAAATTCTTTACTTGATGTATGATTATGAGTGTGGTGTCCTTAAGCACAAATCTAGCCAAGAAGTCTTTTTTGAAGGTATCCAAGTCCTTTTTGGTATGTTCTTTGTGCCACTTGTTGCACCAGGTGTCAGTGTTGTGAGTCAGTTGGATGGAGATTTCTGCAATCCAAAATTGCTGCAGGCATTTCATTTGGACCAGTTTGCTCTGGGCGGACTGGATCCATGCGGCAGTGTTGTCGTTGTTGGCCCCGGCAAAGGGCTCCAAGGCAGCGCTACAGAGTCTTTGGGCTACATAGGCTGGCATGGTGCTTTCATCTGTTGGTTGCGGAATGGCAGCAGCTGTTTGGAAGAAACCTTGTGCAGACATGGCGTTGAAGGCGGGCAACGGGATCACCGTGTTCTGGTACAGGACAAAACCATCAGGTATCTCGGCACCAGGGGTGTATGGGGTCCAGTCTAGCAGGAGGCCAGACATGATTCTATCAAGGATTTATTGGCCGCAGCAAGTACAGACAACAGGCAGAATTTTGGGGAATAAAGTAGGATGGAAAACCTACCTGTGCTACCAATGTCGTAACTGTGCTGTTATAGCAGAGTTACAAGGGAAAAAATATTTAGAAACTAGATAATATTCTTTATTGAGAGATAATGATTATATAGTTAGTGTGAGTCATGGATAACAGGAACATGATAGTGTTGATCACATGGTGGGATGGTGAAGGGGGTGGCTTGATCCTGGTAATGAGTCAAGCGCCAAAACAAGGTATCCACTGTAAGGGATCATCATCTGCTCATGTTGTTGGATTTGGAAATTTGAGTTGACTTTCTAGTCTGGCTTTGAGTAGCTGGATAATTGGGTTGCAGGTCACAAACCCGCTTACTCAAAACCTTGCTGGCAGGCCAAGCCTGCTGTTTTGACAGTTGGAATTTGTTCAAATCTGAAATCATTTCATTTAAATCTGAAGTATTTTCAGTTGTTGCCATAGCTTTTAAAACTACTGTATTGGACAAAATTTGAAAAAATGAGATATAATAGCCTGCAAGAATCAAGCTGCAAGCTATTCTCAAAAGGAGGCTAGGTGACCAAATTCTGAGTTCCTTTTATCATTTCATCAGTAATAAGAGTAGAAGAAATTTTGTAAACTTGATAGAAATCTGAGTATAACAAAAATAAACTTTAAGGGTAAATCAATGAATTGTTTTATAGTGTATTGATTTTAAAACAATAACTTTTAGAACTAAACTGTGAAAATAATTACAATTCAAAAGCTCAGGCCAAGAATAGCAGCTTAGATTATAGCATTTTGTAAAACAAAGCCTCTAGGATACCTTTTACAATCTTAAGCTTACATCTATAGCTTCATTAATCATCAAAACAATACATAAAGTGTAGAGTATTCATTATAAAAAATATAGACATCATTGAGAGATAGTGACCATATTTCTCTTTCATCAGAACCAACTAATGGTATGTGGTGAGAGATAACTTCTTTGTTAATGTTAATTTAAATTTTCAAAAAAATTGATGTACATCTTTCTGTGCGGCATAAAAATATCTTTATAGGCCTTACCATGCCATAATGTGCTCATCATAGTTGTCTGGCCAATCATTTTTATCAAATAAATAGTTTGTCAATTAAAATATTGTTTACCCAAAAAATACCAGGTTTGCTTAAAATAGAGATTTTTTGATTTTTAAAAGAACTTATTAAATATAACTATTCAAATATTGGTAAGTTCTTATACTACTTAGGCATCTCTTGCAAAACTACAAAGTATATGTAAATACTCATTTTCGAGGTAAGTGCTAAAGCACTTGGGGATTACTTGCTTCTAGAATTAATGAGACTACGATGATTTAACAGATTTCAAATATTGCTTTCAGCATTCATAAATGGTCACATACAAAATAAGTTTTCAAATCCACAAAAGTCATACTGTGGGCAGAATAGAAGTTGAAAACACACAAATCATATATAAAACCTAAAAGATTATTAAGTTTTATGATCCAAGGATGTCGAAGCTTTAGGAAAGGTGTGTGACGTCATAAGTATAGTTTATTCGTGGGAAAGAAAATGAAGGTAACAATAAATTAAGGATCAAGCTTATCACACGCAGACACAAGCGTGGATGATTTATCGTTTTCAGCTGTCTCATGGTATTGTAGCGAACAACAAATATAAATAAAGTTGAAAATCGCTTTTTAAATGAAATTAAATCATAGAGTTCTAGTATATGGCCAGAATCCAACTACGCTTCCCCTTTGTCTAAGATTTCCGGAATGCGATAACGTGTTCAAGCCTCCACAATTAGAAAAGCTTAGCTTTGTTCCAAGCACTCTGAAGCAGCTCCCATCACCGATTATTATTATTATCAAGTGTAAACTGTCTTGATTCTTTTGTTCAATTCATAAAAATGAGAGTAACAGTAGCTGAAGCCCAAGGAGGAATCCATAATTTAGAAGTGCATGGTGATATGGATTTAGAGTCATTTAAAGCTCTTCTAGGTGCTGAAATAAATCAACCTAATGAATTGATCTCACTTTCCTTCAACAATGTTGAGCTTCGTTCCAACAAACCTTTAACTGAACTTGGAATTAAAGATGATGATCTTCTGCTGCTTAATATATTGCATCCAGTTGGTCCTAGTTCAACTAACCCCAGCAATATAGGCAACATGCCACAACAGTTATTAAACAAGATCGAGTTAATGCGACAACAAATAATCAGCAATCCTCAACTTCTAGAAAGATTGAAGAAAGTAAATACATATTTTAATGTTTATTAAATTTTTAAGGAACAACCTGACCTTCATGATTCTGCTTTGAAAGGATCAGCTGAATTCTCAGCTGTCTATACCAAATATGAAATGCAAAAAGCTCAACTTGAGATGCAAAGAAACCAAGAAATCGTAAGTTATATATTTTACACTTTTATTAAAAATTAGGCTAAACTTGAAGCTGACCCATTTAATGTTGAGGCTCAAATGAAAATTGAAAGCATAATCAAGGAGCAAAATATTATGTCAAATATGCAAAACGCTATGGAACATAATCCTGAATCTTTTGCTCAGGTATCATTTTTGTTTTATTATATTTTAAACAAATTCTTCAAGGTGCATATGCTTTATATCCATACTACTGTCAATGGATATCCAGTCAAAGCTTTTGTTGATTCTGGTGCTCAAAGCACTATTAGTAAGTTTGATATGTTTAATTTTAATTTAAAATTTAGTGAATCCAAGTTGTGCTGAAGCATGTGGGTACCAAATTTTGCCAGCCTTTTTTTCTGATTTTGAGTAGTATTTTAAGACTACTGGATACCCGTTTTGCTGGAATAGCTAGAGGTGTTGGTACTGCCAAAATTTTAGGAAGAGTGCACTCTGCACCTTTGAAAATTGGTAATCAATTTTATCCCTGCTCTTTTACTGTGATGGAGGTAAGCTTTAAGTTTGTTCTCTTGCCCAATTTTAGGGGAAAGGGGTTGATTTCCTTCTTGGACTAGATATGCTTAAGCGCTATCAAGTAAAAATAATTGGTTTTACCAATCTAAATTATTTAGGCATGTATAGATTTGAAGGCAAATGCACTTGTTATTTCTGATGAAAAGGTTCCTTTCTTGGCTGAGCATGAAATTCCTAAAGAGCTTATGGAAGATGCTGCTTCAGCTCCTTTGACTGAAGTACAACAGCCTTCAAGTTCAGGAACCAATGTCACCCAAGGTAAGGATGTATATTTCTTGTTTTCTCAATTTCCAGATAATACACAATTCTCTGAAAACTCTATAAAGCAGCTTATGGAAGTTGGTGGGTTATCCCGGGAGCAAGCTATTGCTATGCTGCAGCAGACAAGTGGAAATCTGGATTTAGCTATAGAGTTAATTTTTAATTGAGGAAAATACATGCTGGTGAGTATTTGTTCTTTTGGGAGTTATCAATATAACTTATTGTTTTTCTAACATACACTTCCATGACTCAATTCTATATTCCCAAATTTATTTTCACCTGAGGATCAAGCTAAGTGCTAACATTTAAATACAAATATAAATTCAAATAAAAGTATATATATTTAAAATATATATGAACCACAAAAGGGTTGCTCTTGCACTGCTAAAATAGCTTTAGTAAAAAAAGGCATAATATTCATGCAAAATTTCTCAGGTAAAAGCAGTTTTTAAATCATAGAAACAGTCAGCTTTTTTTATAAGCTACATACCCTAATCCACCATGCTAAAATGTGCTTTCTCTAAAAAAATGTGCAAAGTTTTATACCCAAGGCTGCTTCAATCATCTTAGCATTTGAAAAAGAACATATTTATAATAAAGTAGCTTTCAAAGCTGTGATGACAAGCAAAATGTCCTGAGCAAACCTCAACTGAAAGCAAAGTCAACTAATCTTAAAGAGAAATTAAAATCAATAAGTTCATATTGATTAACAATAGATTTGAGTTCATTTATATTTTGTTCTGAGCTGAGTTTAATTTTTTTGGTTGTTTTCATTTTGCCTAAAGGTGGCTCATTTGACTTGTCATCACAGCTTTGAAAACTACTGTATATTTTTAAACCATGCTTTTTAATATGATATACTTTGATATTATTTTGTCAAGAAGCTGAATGTACAAGCATTATGGCTACCGCCAACCTACTTAACATCCAGCCATCACCTGATTTAGTCCCCTTCCAATATACCGTTTGACATACCTGAGAATGGTAACCAAGCAATATCACCTGACTGTCCAAGTATCCAGCAACTCGAACCTATCCCACACATGACCACCCTTATCTTTTATCTGACTTAAATTCCTGCCACAGCACAAGCTATATAAGTCAAAAGTATTATCCAATAAAACTTACTTCTCTTTTTTCTTAATTCCATATTTGAAGCTTTCCCAAAAGTTATTCCTCATCACTGGTAGCAGCTACAGTTTTTTGACCACACTCATGAAAGAGAAAATGACTGAACAGTACCCACCCACCTTTGCTCACATACTAAGCCAGGCCACATTCAAGGATACCTGGAAGATGTACTTCTGCTTTCATGACATTGACAAAGATATATCTAGTGGATGCACTGTATTTTAAGGACTGGTCATTTCCAAAGCATGTGCCAAGATAATTCAATACAGTTGCTCTCTTCAACCACAAACAAACACACAACTGCCTATCACAGGCAAAGTTATCAACACCAAGTACATTGGTATCAACAAGTTCTTTGGTAAAAACAAGGAAAATATCATTAACTGGCTAGACCACCCAGCTCCTAAACTCTGCGCCAGCCACATCTCCCACAAAAAATGGGTCCAGGAAGCCAGCGAGCGCATGTATGAGGCCACAGCTAACTGGTTTGCCACCTGGGTCAGTTCACAAACTGACAACTAGCTTGAAAACTGGAAAGATTTCAACGCAGACATCACTCACAATTTTTGAGTCACCAAATCCCTCCAAGACATTGCAATACAGCTCAGCAATCTTCCTCAGAAGACCGCTGTCACAGCTTACGCCAATAAATTTGAAGAGATACACTGCAAAATCCAAAACTCAGCTCAAGCTGACAACATTCACACTAGAGCATCATTCATCAACATAATGAAACCCTCAGTTGCTGCCCTTATTCATCCAGAATCCAACACCTTCATGCCCACACTTATTGCAGAAGCCAAATGCACAGAAAAATATGCAAATATGGAATATGCTGCACACAACAACAACTGATTCTCAAAAAGGAATGACAGAGATAATTCTAATGACAACAAACGCCAAAACACCAATCACAACAACAGCAACTCCAATTGAAACAATGGCAATTGCAGCCAGAGCGCAAACCGCTTCTGTCCCAAGAAAGAGGACACCGCCAAAGTGAACAATGCTGAAGCAGCAACCCACTATGAATCTTATCCTACATTCTCTGACCTCAAAGGTCTCAAAACAGAGGAACAGGGAAAAAAGAGAGAGAAAAGGCTTAAATGCCTCTGCCTCCCCCCAGACCAACAAGAAATTTTGCCAAGGCTGTCAGGAATCCAGTCATAAGTAGAGGCATTGGGGGCTTGGGGGGGGAGTTGAGCCGGCGGGAAGGCCCACCATGAAAGCCTCATAAAATGAGGGAGTATTCTAGCTAGGTAGGGTACCAAGTGGCAACTGGAATCCGTGACGCCATCACAATGGGGTAGACCGTCATCATCCATCTGAAGACCTTGGTGTATACGTTAAATCTTCCGAAATTACCAGCAAAGTATGTAAGCACGTAGAATACAAAGGATATATGCTACGTGCCGGGTGGAGCGGGGCAACACCAGCGGGGCCAGGAGACATCTTGGAGGAGTTTAGCTACGCTGGCTCCTTGTAGAAGTACTCGTCAGGCGGTTTGTTGTATGATCCATGCTGGGGGTGTATTGGTGGCCCCCAATCCTGAGACAGGCTGTGAGTACAGCTGAGAAGATTAAATGGTTCATCTTCTGATCCTGGGAAAGGGCAGACAAAGCTTAGTGTCTTAACTTTCTTGTAGAGTAAAAGTTCTGGTTTTGATTTATGTGATACTATTGAGGGATAATTTCACTTAATGATAGCACAAACTACCATCAAGGAATTGGCTTTATTATATACTATCATCCTGATGGTGGCATGAATAGAGTAAAACACTGGACAGAACCCCAAACACTTGGTGTTGTCTGGAATTCCCTTTTGGGAGGGGAATGGGTAGTGGTTTGCAGGCAATGAATTGTTATTTCTGGGCTTGCATGGGCTGGGTGTATCATTGGATGCTTTCATGTATCCAATTTAACTTCTGCAGTTAATGTAAGAATGGGTGGGTTGGGCAGCTTGTCAGCCCCTCCCAAATTTGGTAAATTCCAAATTTGGGCAGCAGTTCCCCTCCATTTGGGCTTGAGGAAATTGCCTTTTGGGGTTTCCTTTGGCAATTTCCCCATTTGGCGGCCTGGGTGGGGGACTGGTGGCGGTGGCGGGCAGGTGGGGGCTGGCTGGCTGGACAATGGGCTGGCAGGAGCGGGCAGGCGGGTGGGGGCTGGCTGGCAGCAAGGGTGGCAGGCAAGCTGCCAGGCCCGGCGGCCGGCCGCGCGGCCCGCAGACAGGGTATAAAACCCGTCTAAATTAAAAAAAATATTTTAATTCTGGATTCCTGGCCACCTTCCCGCAGCAGTTTCCCCAATAAGGGGGAACTGCTGCCATTATCTTGTTTTTTACGCTTAAGTGTACACAAAATATCATTCTGAACCGCAGTGTTGTCAGAAATATTCCTGACAACCATAGAATGGGTGCTAACTTGATAATGTAAGATATGAATTGCCCGAGCAAGGACCAGGGTCCAGAGTTGGGAACCATGGAATCCACTAACCCTGTCAAAGTAATGTAGAGTACCCAAACAGTTGGATAGAGGTGGTCTCGGCTGCGGCAGTAGGTTTCAGAGGGCGGTCTGGTCTAGGAGTTACGGGTGGGGTCATAGGAACAAAATACACTGGCAGGTAATTGTACTTGTCTTTGAACAATCTGGGCGGCCTAACTTACCACTTTCCTTCTCAACCTATTGTTTTGGTTTCTCTAGTTCTTGCCAGGGGGTTGGCAAGGAGTATGTTTTCCAAGTTGAACTTGGCGTAGGCTGGGTTTGGAGGGTACTTGGTAAAGTGCACAGGTCCAAAGGGGGCTCCCGGGGGACAGTATAATGCCTGGGGCAGTTTGGCAGGTTGGTCTCTGGAGGGGTTGATTGCCTGGTTGTCTACTTAGCCAGAGTTGACGTGGAAGATCACTAAGACTAGATAGGGTAAGATTTGTTTGAACCAAAGGTTCATAAAACTTTATTATCAAAAATGACAATGTGGTCATCACCACACTGCCAGCGTTCTTATACCATATGATTTTGCTTCTTTGCTTTTTGCAGGCTTCAGGTCCATGGGCAGTTTGCCGGTAGGGCATGGATCTTGGCTTAGGGTCTGGAGGGCATCAGTTTCTGGTTGGGTACGTTCTAGCAAACAGAAGTGGCAGTGCTTAATTTCACCGCTTTGGTTCACCATGTCACCTGAGCGGGCTAATTGCAATTCTCTTTCTGGACTGGGGACTGGCAGCAGTTGGTGCTTATTGATAGGGCTAGTAGTGTACCTCGCCCAAGCCATGGCTTCTGCATAGGTCTGGGCCCTCAGTGGCACCGGTTTGGCGGTTCTTAGCTGAACTGGTTCTGGGAAATAGAAGTGGCAGTGCTTTGTTTTGCCGCCGTTGTTCACCATGTCATCTGAGTTGGCCAATTGCAATATCTTTTCTGGACTGGAGACTGGCAACAGCTGGTGTTTGTTGACAGGGCTAGTAGCATCTTTTCCCAACCTCCTTTAGGCAGACCACATTTCCTGTGTATGTATGGGTCTCTAGTGGCACTGGTTTGGCAGCAATCTGGCAACCATTTGGGAAATCCTCAGTATTAGGCCGGCAGGTCGGGGGCAACTTAACAATTTGAGTCTGTGACTTAACAGATTGGTGGGTCCTGGACCGTCCTGGGGGGTCCAATCTGCCTTCAGGGGACTGAGGTTTGACTCTTGGGTTTTTAATACAAGTATTGAAATGTCATTCATGACAAAGGCACAAACTTTGTTGCTTGCATCTCACGTGTCCTGCAATCTTCTATCTTTATGAATGTAAAAATTAAAGATTGCTCACAACTTCTTGCCTACCCATGCACTTATAAATCACATACACATAAAATTGTATTTGACTTGGGTGCACAACAAACCATGGTGAGAAAATCATTTTTAACCAATTAAAAAATACCAGTTGTCAAATCCAACTTAAAATATGCCAGAATGGTAGACAAATCAAAGGTTATACTTAAAGGCAAAACAACTCTCTTCATAATTGACCACCAAAGCATACAAACGTTCATCAAAGAACTTGTCATGAACAACATAAACTACAACATTGTAGCAGGCATGAACTGGTTCACTTGAGTGAATCCTAGCATATGTTTGAAAACAAAGACAATGTTCATCAAACTCAATGAAGTCAACTTCAATATCCTCAAAGAACCTAACAATCTCATCCTAATAGACACAGTATTTGTCCAAATCATAAATCAGGACAACTTGGAATGTCTAACCAAAGACAGTACACTCTACATAATGAGGTACACCAAATTCAATAGCATGCAAACAACCAAATTCAATCCTCAGAGCTTTCAGTGTATCTAAATGAATACACTCATGTATTTAAAGAAGAGCTCACAGAGCTACCCCCCAAACAGGAGGTCAAACACGGCATCAACCTATGCAAGGCCATGCCCAAACCTGCACCTCTCTACAAACTCTCTCCCACGTAAACACAAACCCTCAAAAGTCATATTGAGGAAAACCTATCCAAAGGTTTTATTTGACCATCAGAATCCCTGTGCAGGCAGCAGTGTTTTTTTATAAATAAAAAGGAAGGCTCACTCTGTATAGTAACATACTAAAAAGATCTCAATGCAAGCACAGAAAAGAATAAATATCCCCTTTCACTTATAAAAAATCTGTTTGCAAGACTCTCTAGAGCCAAATTTTTCTCCAAAATTGACCTCACCTCAGGTTATAGCCAAGTTGAAGTAAAGGAAAAGGACATACCAAAAACTGTGTTCTGTACACAATTTGGATCTTTTAAATGTAGGGTAATGACCGTTGGGATGATGAACACTCCCGCAATGTTTGTCACTGTGATAGATTAAGCACTGAACAGTCTCTCAAATACATTATGCTACCTTGACAATATTATCATATAATCAAAAAACAAAGAGAAACACCTCACACATGTCTGCAATAAACTTGATTGAATTGCAAAGTACAAACTCTATGCAAAGCCTAGCAAGTGCCAACTTATGAAAAATGAACTCTTGTTCTTGGGCCACATTGTCTCTGACAGTGGCATCAAAGAAGATCCAGATAAAATCAAAGCCATAAACAACATGCAATGCCCAACCTCTGTTAAATAAGTTAGATTATTTCTTTTAATGATAGATTACCTAAGAAAATACATCAAAGACTGTGGAAAACTAACTGCACCAATCAATGACCTAACCAAGGCTAATTCCAAAAAGAAATTCATCTGGACACCAGAATGCAACAAGAATTTCCAACTACTAAAGCAAGCTCTGATCAAAGCGCCAATCTTGAAAACCCTAATAATAACAGGTTCTACAAGCTCAATTCAGATGCCAGTGACACTGCCATAGGCACAGTACTACACATCTTCCAGCCAGGGCAGCAAGACTTCCTGCCAGTATGTTACAAAAGTAGAAAACTAACTAACATTGAGCAGAGGTACCCATTACATGATAAGGAATTGCTAGCAATATACCATGCATGCAAAAAATAATGATGTTATCTATAAGGACACTTAAACGTTTGAGTACTAACCAACCATAAATCCTTAATCTATTTCAAAACTCAGAATGCACTTGCAAGAAAACAAGCCAAATGGATGTTCCTGCTGAAACAGCTCAACCTGGACATCCAATATAAAAGTGGACAGAGCTGGTCACAGCTGATGCTCTCTCTAGGCTATGTCAGCCAATAGAGGATCATCCTGACCACCTGGACCCTGACTGGCCCAACCTATATAACACCAAGTACAAGCCAAAAGGAAAAAGACCCCTCAACACATCAACTAACCCATAATATATTAGTAGGGAATGTAAAACACTCCCATGTATTAAATGATACAGTATACTGCATCATTAAAGATAAACAGATTCCCTACATCCCACTTGCACAAAGAGTTGACACCATATTAGGATATCACCATCTACTAGGACATACAAAGGCTAACAACCTATAACTCACTATTAAAAGAGATAGTATGGTGGCCTAATATTAAACAAGACATAATTGATGTTCTGAAAAAATTCACAGTGTTCAAGAAATACTCAAGCACCAAGGCTCCTCAGCCAACATTTAACCCAGTACCAGACCCTGAACCGTTTAAGGTTTGGGAGATGGATGTAGTGAGACCCTTCCCAGAAGCTAAAGCAGAACAACACTTCCTAATTTTAGCCATTGGCTTTGGTACATGCTGGCCTATCCGCTGGGCAACTAAAGACCATAAAGCAGAAACAATAAACTTCTTCATCAACAAGGCAATTATAGCTGACTAGAGAACTCCAGACTACATCATAACTGATGAAGTCACAGAACTATCAGGCCACATAGTAAACAACAATTTAAAATCAAAAAACATCAAGCATTTCACAACCTCACCCTACAGTCCATAGGCCAACAGCAGAGTTGAACGCCTAAACAGCAGTCTCATCAGAACCCTAGAGAAAATAATGGATGGCAAAGCCAAAGACACATGGCCACTATACATGAAACATGCATTATTAGTATCTTGGGTACACACCAATAAAGGGACAGATTAATCACTATTTTAACTAACATACAGATACAAACCAGAGATAGTCACTCTGCAATAACCAACCATATGTGAAAATTTGCATGAGAAACCCTCCCACAGTAGAACAGGCTCCAGCACTACAATGCATACACCTCAAAGCTAAGATATCAGAAACCAAGAGAATCAAAGTACAAAAAGATAACCTCTGCAGAAAAATCACTCCCAATCAACTTTCCTGTCTGGATCCTGGCTGAAAACAGAAAAAAGCTGGATTCAGTACACAGGTGACCTGGAAGAGTCATCAAATACACACCATACAGAAACACCTGCCTTTTCAAGTTCCAAGGTGCCAAAAAACCCATCATCAAAAGATATCACAGATCCTGCCTTCACCTCAGCAAAAAAGAACACTCAACTTGGCTACTACCTACCAGCAAACAACTCCAGAAACATCAGGTGGCAGCTGTCAAGACAAAGCCCCCTCCTGATGTACCAGAGTAAACCCTTAAGGTTGTGTGTGTCAAAGAGCTGGATGTCCTGATACTCTGGCTGTTACCAACCCACTTAACATCCAGTCATTGCCCAATTTGGTGCCTTTCCAATATGCAATTAAACATGTCAGAAATGGAAACACACCAATATCACATGACTTGTCCAAGTATTCAGCAACTCAAACCCATTTTGCACATGACCACCCTTATCTTTGATCCAAATTAAATTCCTGCCACAGCGCAAGCTATATAAGTCTAAAGTATTATCCTATAAAATATACATCTCTTCATTTTAATTCTATATTTAAAGCTTCCCCAAAAGGCGCTCCTCATCATCAGGAATATTCCTGATAGTATATGATACACAACCAAATATTATTCAAGCCCTCACGGGGCCAAAGTTGGAAATACACAACAAAGTTCCTTCTTGTTCAGCACCCCAAGTATTACAAGTCAATAGCAATCAACTGAATAAGGAAGAGAAACACCTACAAAACATGTTTGTCCCTATTCAAGCTAGGCACAAATTCAGGGACAAGGTCTAGGTGATAAACAAAGACAAAATCAAACTGCAGCCAGAAAAATTAGGGCCCACTATCATACTAAAGATAACAACAACAACACGTACCTGGTATAAGGACTTGGTAAATGTAAACAAGATAAGGTCCTACACCACAATTGGCTATACCCCAGTAAGGCCCAACAGAGACAATGCGAGGCCTTCCTTCCCACAACCAAACAAAAACTGGTCCAGTACAGCGCCTGAGCTCCTGAAGACCTCCCAGAAGACCTTCCTTTAGATGAGGTCAACCTTTTGTAAGAGTTAAATGGCGTACTACACTGTTCAGAGAAAAACAATGAGGATAAAATATACAAATCATTAACTGCTTGAGTATCACTAAACCAAATTGGGTGGAGGGACTCATTGATTTCAAGCCTCAAGAAGTATCGCGGAAAATGGCAACCAAGTTCAAAATGAGGAAGAGCATTTGCAAAGGGAAGTCAGACGTCAAAGATGAGGAAGCAGAATATAACGCGGGCCAGGGTGCGGCTATAGAATCAATGGCAACCTTGAAGATGATGAAGGCTAATCTTTTGAAGGCAGGAGCAAACAGCCTCAGATAATCCCATGTTTTTTAGAAACTTTCTTTTTTATTTAAGTGTAATTTAGCTATCTAAAAACTTTTTTCTAGAGAGAAATGGGGAAAGTCTTAAGGGAATCAGGATGGGGAAGGAGGGGATTCTATGGCACCTGATTGGTTGGCAAGAATATTTCCAGCAGTTGGGGAGCCTGTATTGAAATTTGAGTCAATGTCATCATAATTCAAAAAATTCCGGCAACCAGCAGGTCAAGCGCTGCCATCACCAAATAATGTATAACATGTGATTATCTTGTCATAATTATTTGGATAAAAATATGGCAAATCCCAGATTTTCTAGGGCTATTTGTGCAACCCCAGCTTTGACTCATTTTTTTCAATGACAGCATTTAAATTGTCTATTTCTCTCAAGGGTTTGTTAGTAGTTCTTCACTGGTTTCTGGTCTTGCGAGAGCACATTATTCCTTTCATTTGGTTTTTTAATGTAACAGATTCAGCCAGAAGAGGGTGACAAAACAGCAGGGCCAACCTGCTAACAAGGTTTCAACTAAGCGGGTTTGTGACCCTTAATCTGAATTTTCAGTGACCTGTAGCCAAGTAGGGAAGCCAACTTGAGTTACCACAAATAGCAACATGAGAAATTATGATCCCAAAGGATGGATATTGTCAGGAAATCATTGCATAATATTTCTGTCATCAATTCAGTGATAACATCTGAAAAGAATTTGGTTCCCTCTATTAAGTTATTTAATCCTCCTAAATTGCAAGGGTTAGTGGGTAGCATTTGTTTAATTTTACCTGATATTTCTGAGCCAGTGAATTTTCTGGATTCTGTAAGGGTTAAATGGTGGGCTGTAAGATGCAACAAAAAAACAATGTGGATAAAATAAGCAAATTGTCAGTTGCTTCAACAACACTAAACCAAATTTATAAGATGGGGTTACTAATTTTGTGCCTTTGTGAGTGTAGCAAATGGCAGACATTAAGACCAAATCAAAAACATTAATTGAAGAGGTAAATTAGAGGACAAAGCCAGGGGAACTGAAGGGTACAAAGCGGGCCAAGGCGCGGTTAAGGAATCAGCAGCAAACTGAAAGAGGGCAGCCAACATACTGTCAACCACTGGGGCCAAGAGGCCAAGATACTATACCATGAGGTTTTTTGGAGACTTGTTTTGTTTATTCTTCAGGGAAATATAGCTATCTAGAAACAAGTTTCTAGAGGGGAAATAGGGAAGTCTTAAGAGAATTCAGGATGGGTCAGGAGGGGATTCTATGGCACCTGATTGGTTGGCAAGAATATTTTCAGCAGTTGGGGAGCCTGTATTGAAATTTGAGTCAATGTCATCATAATTCAAAAAATTCCGGCAACCAGCAGGTCAAGCGCTGCCATCCCCAAATAGTGTATAATACGTAATTTTCTTGTCATAATTATTCAGGGAAAAATAAAGCAGGTCCAGATTTTTGAGGGCTATTTGAGCAACCCCAGCTTTGACCCATTTTTTGTCTATGACGGCATTTAAGTTGACAATCTCTTTCAGGGGTTTGGCTGTGGTTCTTTGCTGATTTTGCGTTTTATGAGGGCATACTATCCCTTTCATTTGGTTTTCTACTGTAACAGATTCAGCATCAACGTCAACGGGATTTGAACCTGGGGTTTTTTTATGCTCAGTTGTTAACCATTTAAAAGAGAGTAGAGAGTTAGTATTTGACCAATTGTTACCTTTCAAATTGAAATTCAGCCAATCAGGCTTTGCAGCAATCAAACTGAATGATTTAACTAGACCTGATGGCAATGACTATGTATTCTTGAGCTCTGGCTCCGTGTTGGCTGCGTCGTTGGGTCCTGGTTCTGTCTCTAGTTTTGGTTCTCTTTTTTGGATTCCAGTAGGAAACAGCTGGGGATTTTTCCCAGGGTTTTAGCTGTTGGGTTTGCTGTTTGGGTTTCTGTTTACAATTATTTTAAATAATTATATTCCAAAGGTTATTTTTGGGGAAGTAATATTCATTCCCCATGTTTTAAGTCACCTTATCCCACAAATCTCTAGTAAGTTTCCCAAATATTCAAATCCTTTAAATCTTCCCTAAACTAAATTACTCATACCATGCTATATATAGTGAGTAAGTAATATTCTGTTATTTGTTCAATCAATAAAGTCTACATTCACCCAAGTGAATTATTGTCTATTTTAGCTTGACTTAAACCCTTATTAATTCTAACCATGGGATTGCCCAAGACTTCCATTATGGAGTTCTCTTGGGTCTAAATGGATATACTGGATGATCTTGTTGCAGGCTGTACAGGCCAGCATTTTTCTAGATACACGTGTAGACTCTAGTACTTCTCCCAAAGCTCACTTCCTGGATAAATCCTGGCGTCAGGTAACTCCAAGAGTCTGGTATACTGCTACCCCCTGTCCCACAACTCACCTCGTAAAGAAGAACCTCAGAGCTACCAGTCCGTGAACAAGTCCACCGAGCGCAGGTTTTTCACCCCTTGGCCTCTGCCTTCCTCTTGTGCTACTTAGGGGTGCACTTCTTTTTAGGATGATTTAATCTGCTTTTAGGCCAGTATTGCCTATTTGGAGAACTATTTCACCCTTGTATGGTGTCCTTGCCTGTGAGTTCACTGGTAACTGGTCTAAATCCCTCTGCAATCATTCACCACCTTGGAAGATTACTTCCAAGTGGGTGGGTGCCTGACAGATATCTTGATTCAGCGCTTGACTTGATATCTAGATCAAGTTGCCCCCTAACCATCCAACCAATTGATAATCACAATCATGTTCTTACTATCCATGAGTCACCCACACTATATAATTCTGATATTCCAATAAAGATAATTATTTAGTTTTCAAATATTTTTCCCTTGTAACTTTGCTAAAACAGCACAGTTATGACACTAGCTGCTCTAGATGTTGAGATATATAGTTAAGTGCTGGAATCAGGTTCATGTCATAATCAAAGGCTTGGACTCAATTTGATAATATCTAAAGTTACTTTTAATACACACTAAAAAATTAAAATCAATATATCCCAGTGAATACTAAGCCAATTTTGATATCCAATAGCTTAATTTAAAGCTGTAAATCAGCTCTACATTTTGAAGGAATTTGAAAACCAAATACTAAATTTTAAAATAATCAGTTTAGCTATACTAAACTTAATAGTGATATTACATTTATTTAGATTTAGTTTTTATTTATACTTGGAATATACAATTCTAATTTTAATTTTAAATAATTATAATTGAAATTACTTTTTAATAAAGCAATTAAATGAAACTTTAATTAAACATGTGATAAGTAATCCAAGCCTAAAAACACAATAAAATATATTTAATTGATTTATTAAATTCAACTTTAATTATGTCCTTGGACGGGGCAACCACCTAGTATTTAGATGTAATTTATAAAATCAAATAGTAAAGTTTTAAATTATCGTTTTAGCTTTAGTAAGTTTAATAGTATACTCCACTTATTTAGATTTCTATTCTATTTTTTACTTATACTTGGAATATGCAATTTTATTTTAAGTAAATTAAGTTAAACTAACTTTTTAATAAAACCTTTTCAAGTAAGATTTCTTAAATTAAATTGGTATTGAATAATCCCAGCTTAAAAATACATTAGATATATTGAATTGATATAGTAGGTGCAATTTTATACCTATCCTTGGACGGACATCTACCTAGTTGGGTATATTTACAGCCGGAAGAGATTACATCCTCCAAATACATAATTAAAACTAAAATTTGTGGTGAAGGGTGATTCATTCCGCTTTACGCAAAACTGTGTACAGCCGAACCTACCTAGAGCCAATAAAATAAACCTAGCTGCAAGGTAGAGAACAAAAGCATGGAGAAGCCGAGATCAGCAGCTTGGGCGTGGGGTGCCATGCTTTTTGATCAAAAGTTAGTGGTGTGTTAACTGATGCCAAAGGTGTAATAAGGTTGCATTTAAACTCAGCGCAAACTGGTGGTGCTGAATTCAGATAAAATTTCCAAGTCATATTTTAATCTTGAAATAAACCAGTCAAGAATGCCTGAAGCTGTAATTGAGGAACTAAAGCAGCTATCAAGTGTTGATAATTTTTCGAGCCCTTAATGTCGTGTGGCTTGATCTCAAGCTAGGTATTGCGAATACTATATTTTGGTTAATTTGCTTAGAGATTTAATCTTTTCAAAAGAGAAACAAGAATTCAGTATTATTTCAAAGATACAACTATTCCGAAAGCTCGGCCAACTGCCTTATACGTTAATAAATAATGGTTTTATTTCTAGTTAAACAGTGGGCTGATATGTCGGCCTACCAAATGCCTGAGCAAGTAAACTTATCTTTGATTCTTGGAACAAAGGTAATTTAATTGGGTTTAAAAATGTTAAACCTCGCTTAGCCAAAAGATTCTGAAGAAGCTCAAGCCGAGAACTTCTTTATTTTGCCTACAACGGAAAATGAAGATTGGTCTCTTGAAAGGTACTGGTTTCTCTCTTTACTCTTGAACTTTGAACTTTAAGTCAACTTAAAACTATTTTTAGATATCAATCGCTTTTTGATACTATGGAACAAATAGATTCCTTTCCAAAAGTTTCCAGGTATTGTAGACTCGGCGATTTAAAGGCTGTTGAGTTCCCTCTTCTGCCCATAGTTTAGTATGCTGCTAGATTATTAATCAAATCTCTCTAGGCTAACTATCGCTGTTGTGAGTGGTGACTCGACAATTGTATATTATCACCTATATCCTGGTATTCATACATCTCAAGTTTGAACTGCTTCATAATTCCTTGCATGGCCTTTTAATAGATATCAAAGCATCTTTGATACTGCAGTGAGGCTTATCTCGATATTACATAATTGCTTTGGCTTTAAGCCTGAATATCTCACTCTATTAAATTAGAATGATAGAGTTAAGTAAAGCCTCTAAAATATCAAAGAGTCATGTTCACCTGGATTAACCATAAATGGGTTTAATAATTGAAATTCCTTGGTCCAACTGTAAGCAAGCAGCCTCATTATTGCTAGCAAGTTATATACTTCTCAATCAGCAGTAACTCCCAGTGCATCCATTCTTATTTAATTGTGCTCAATTTAAGTCGTGGACTCACTTTGCCAATAGCTTTAATTCATAATTTTCGGGAAAAACAACTTAAGATTGGAATCGAGACCACTTTTAGGAAGTTAACATTAAGCACACATTCTTTATGCTGGTACTACAATTGTTTCATTAAACAACTTTGGCCTGTAGGTTTTGCCATAGAGTAATAATCAAATCCAGTCAATGTATCCTTATAAATCACACTTTATGTAAGTTTTAACTTTCCTTGCCTTTAATTATACCTCCTAATTTATACTAGGATTCTGGTATATCTTTGTCTTGCTAAATTATCCTAGTATGAATAAATAAATATTGTTGAAGATTTCTTCTTTGGAATGTTGAAATCATTGATTTGATTGTTGTGGATACACTTCTGGGAAGTATATAAAACAAGAAAAGTGGAAGATTTAGAAAAGACTGATATTTTTAAGGAAATAGAGGAGGAGCTTTATAGAGCTGTTGATATGCCACATAGTATCTATGTACGTCATGGGGCTTGTCTGGGTAATGTTCCATTTAGGACTCAAAATTTTTGATCCCCATATAACATGAACGGGTGATTTGAGTGCCACCAATAATCACTCATTGGAGAATTCCTTGGGGAGCAGTTTTTCTGAGAAGGAGTAATCATAGATGTTGCAACATCAATCACTTATTTTAAGTAGCTTTTGCACCTCTTGTTTGATTATGCAAAGGAAATCTCTGAAATGGAATGATTGAATTAGTGCCTCATAACATACCACCCTGGAAGAAAATTTCAGAGTTGGGTTGCATAATCTGATAATTTGGCGATAGGCCTCAACCAAGTATAAATATGTAGTTACAGAAATATTGCCATTATTCAGAGCTGATCTACAGCCCAGGGCTGTCAGGGATCCAGTCTCAGGCAGCCGGCCCACCGTTTTCAGGGGTAACTTGGGCCGGTGTTTTAGCGGGCAGGGCCCACCACAAGAGAGGAGCTAACTTAAAAAGGTAGGAAACAGACTTCCCCACCCAAGACCACGGGCCAGCAGCTGGTATGATGGTGTCAATCACCCCTTTGAGGGTGATGTACACAATTCTGAAGAGCTTGCCAGTATGGTCAGTTGGGAGGTCAGGCAAGGAACCAGGCATAGGTTTGGGTGTCACGGGCGGTTCCATATGGATGTTGTAAGCAGGAAAGTAGTTGAATTTTCCTCTAAACAATTTTGGTGTTGAGAATATCCATGGGCCTTGACAATTGTATCTAACATCATATTGTATGCGGGCCAAAGGATTGAGTTTGAGTATCTTTTCTGGGGTATAGTCCTTGTATTCGGGCTTCAGGGGGTAATCAGTGAAGTGAACAGGCCCAAAGGGTGCACCAGGAGGACAGAAAACGGTGGGAAGAGGGGCAGGAGGGCCAGAGGATCTCAAACTGAATTGGTAGATGGCAAATACAAAATAAGGCAGTAGCTGTATAAGCCAAAATAACATAACCTTTATTCAAAAATGGCAATAAGTTTGGAGCGTGGGGTCCTTCAGTCTATATAGCACCCCACCTCCAAACTTAATATTTTTCATGGTGGGTTCATCAGGGCATTGGAAAAGGCAGGCCTGGTGAAACTGGGTGCTTGGATCCAAAGGCAGCAAAATGGCACTTGGCCTGGGAGTTCTTTCATTGGTCAAGAATCTCAATTTGGCTACCTGATTATCTTGCTTTAGCGTTGTGGTTATGGGGTTGGGCTGCGGGCCCATGCCTCTTTCCTGGGGCGGCTCTTGATTGGCTGCTGGTGCAGACTTCAAACTCATGAAGCTAATAGATTGCCGCTTCAGTGCCTCCATTATGTGTTGTTATTGGCCTTCCATTTGGTGCAATAATTTCCTTGGTTTGGCCTGTTTCATTGCATGGGCCAACATTCTCAATATCAGCTTGCGGGAGGTTGATTTCCAAAAAAATACGGGCAGGCAGTCCTGCGGTCCACAGGCCCAGCGGCCCAAGGGAATCCAGGGTCAGGGTTCAATTCCAACTCCCGGGCCCAAGTTTCCAGAGAGGAAGAATTGTCAATCCTGACAAGGGCTATGAGATTGAAGCTACCTTTGAACAAGGTTTTGAGATCAGACAACAAAGGATGTTGAACAATTGTTTACTTATGAGAAGCTCTCTTTCTTAAGCAGGCATTATGTTTTATCTTTTAAGGACATTGGCATTTAAGAGAAAACTTTGATATGTCATCTATGAGTTAAAGTCAATGTTTCAGACTGTTTATTTACAACATTGGAGAGGAGATCTATAAGCTCATGAACTCTTTTCTCCAGGTATATGGGCAACAAAAATCTTTTGGTGGCATGTTCAGTTCAGGGTTAAAAATTCTCCTTGGTTTTGAAAGAGTTTTCTGATACTTAAATATTCATGATTCTATTCCTCTTTTAGTAATGATATTGATGGGGAGCGCCTTTTGGGGAAGCTTTAAATATGGAATTGAGAAAGAAGAGAAGTATATTTCATTGGATGATACTTTAGACTTATATAGCTTTAGCTGTGACAGAGATTTAGTTGGATCAAACCTAGGGATTGGTCATGTGCGGAATGAATTCAAGTCACTGGATACTTGGACAGTCATGTGATATTGCTTGGTTGTCATTTACAGTATGTCAAACTGGATATTGGGAGGGCACCAAATCAGGCAATAACTGGATGTTAAGTGAGTTGACGGTAGCCAGAATACTTGTACATCCAGATCCTTGACAATATCAAGAGATTAAATAAGGCTAAAATAGCCAGAATTTGCAAGCATCAAAATTGGCTTAGTTTCTAGTTTGAAAATTTGTCAATATGGGAAAATATCTGGTACTAGACTGTTGGTGATAGATTTTTTTAACTATTTGTTTTTTGATGCATTTTATTATATTTTGTCAGGCCTCAAGGGCTCTTGACTTGAATTCATTAAAAGTTTGTTCAATATAATGTTCTTTATTTAGTCAAATAAAAAAGATGATTATAATGGGAAACAAGGATAATGAGTTTTTTTGTATCATTTTTTCTGACCCAAGGCCTCTTTCAGATCATTCATGAAGGTCCTTGGATCTCTTTCTGTGGCCTTCTTTACAGTTTTCTTGATATCAGCTGACTAAAAGCAATTTTATTATGCTGATATTGTTTGCATTTTCTGCTTTATGTTTTGCTTTTGCTGATTGTTGATAAACAATGTTTTGGCCCAAAATAAGCCTGACAAGAAATTAAATAGTATCAAATTGAAGGGATACAAAGATGTGATTACCCATTTAGGTTAACAAATAAGGTTTCAGTAACTGACACCCCTATTTCCCAGAATTCAGAATCAATGCTCTGAGGATGCCTGCACCAAAAGCCCAGAAAAGTGTTGCAACCAAGACTCCATCCTTGCCTGCCAATATATCTTACAATACACAGGGGCACTCAAAGAGATACCCCACAATGTGTCTAACAGCATGAATTGACCTGACAGCAATGTTGAATTGCAGACACTATCTTCTAATTAGAAGCGTGGTCAATTCAATGTGCTGATCCCTACACAAGTTATTACACAACCCAAATCTTATATCAAACCTGCCACTGTGCCATTTCTGTGGACTTGTGTCTTTTCAATATGGTATATTAATTATGATATTCCTCAATAAACTAGGTCTTATTATTATCCTTGTTCTTTTCTATTGGGCTGCTGTCTTTCCAATCAAATACTGAACTATCATTGGTTCAGTTGTAAAATAAGCGTTGTTAACCTTCTGAAACGTTTTTAATTGGCCAAACCCCTCAGAAGTTGGGAATTTTGACTTCCAAAAGTCACCAGAAAGATCACAAAGTTTAGGCAAGTACCAGAGCTTAATAATAGCATGCTGTTTTTCCTGAGCAACCAACCAAATGATGTCAGTGCCAGAAAAACAATGACAGCTGATCATCCAGCCAATCAGGATGCCTTACCTACCCAAAAGTCAATTTCCCAGCAGTACATAGCTGGGAAAGTTGGAAATCCCCTCCTTGTTGACATCTCTAAATAAACAACTGTTAGTTAATGCAATCTGAGCATTTGATCTTTGCAGGAGTTTATTGAATTATTACAAATCTTATGCTGCTAGTACTTTCAAACAGAGAGAATTTGCAGCTTCAACATCAGGGCTAGGAGACCGCACAACTTATTGCTGCTTCAGTTCAAGCAATGTTTGCCTCTGTTCCTCTTTCCTGAGCACTGAACCTGGAATTAGTTCATGCTCCTGTGCCCCCTCTTCTTTCAATGTATTGCCCAGCCTTGCCACCATGCCCCAATCCAGCCCATAAGCTGCACTGCAGGAGAACCCCCTTGTCATTGTCAATTCATCATATTAATACAGAAAGCTTGGGTTTTCCTACCTTATCATGATAAGACTCAATGAAAAAAGTGGTTTTTCATATATAAAGATGGTGCACCTGGGCTACTGCTGCTAATTATGTGATGAGAATGACCCTCATCATTTTTTGGGCTTTTTAGTCCAGGTTCTTCCCCTAAACTTAATTATCTCCTGAGAGCAGCCTGGGTCATAAAAGTAGCTTGATTTGATTATCTTTATCTGAAGCTTTAATTTGAGTGTAAGAACATCCAAAACAATCAAAGGAAGCTTATATATAATCAATTTTGTCTTCATCCTAGTCATCATCTTTGTTGATTTAAAATCCAAGCTTGTGACTATTTTGGAAAGCGCTGATAAGCCTCTAAAAACCAATTCTTTAAAGCATCATATCTGGATCTATGATACCTAGAGAGGTCATCAGGGTGATACTCTTCCTGTAAAAAGCTGTTTTATCCACTCAAAGAAACTGGGTATGGCTATCAGCACATTGGATTTCATGGCAAGCCTTGACAGATATTTTTCTTTGGATAGTATCAGTGTCAAGCCAAAGCTAGGAAAAGCAAGCTTTAGAATTTTTTTGCATAACCTATTAAGCTAGGTAGTGTAAACTAGAAAATATTTTAGTATTTTTGAAGATATAGCTGATATAGATATGATACGGAAGATGTGAGATTCTGAAAGTACAGGGTGGCAGGCAGGAACAGGTTTTATTCAGATAGTGAATGAAGTAATTAATTTTTCCAAAGTTGTGTTATTCCCCATTTAATTGCACATTGCAAAAAATAAAACAGTTAAAAGTATAAAGCATTTATAAGATATAAAAAGTATTTCAAACTTGATTTAATTGAAATCATATGATGTACATAGAAAGTATGTTACTGTAAATTCAGAACCTGAACGTAAAAATGCAGCATTGTCAAATCCTTGATCCAAATTTTGAATCACTTTTGCGGGCAACTCAGCTGAGTGAAAATTAAAATATTTAATAAAATCAACCATTTAATTTGACTTTTTTTGATTATTTAAATTGTAAATTTTTGAATCCCTTGAGCAGATAACTCAACTAAAAAAGGACAAAACTCAGCAAACAAATGCGGGATACATGAATTAGAAATTCAGGATTCTAATGTACAATTTGAGATTTCCTGTGTGTCAAACAAATCATAGACATCATGTAAAAATTAATGAATCTGAAATTGCGGGATTGTCAAATCCAAGAACCAAATTTCAAATCAAAAAATGAGGTGAATTAAAAATAAATATAATTTATGGGTGTCTCAAAAAGAATTCTAAAGAATTTAGATCAGATTTGTGCTAATTCTTTTAGGAATCATAGACATTCTCAAAAATCACCCTATTCCATTTTAAGGCAGCTAAAATTTAGATGCTTGATTATAGAAGATTTTAAAAAACACTAATAATACAATAGAATTATATACTAAAATCTATCTTATATTGTTGTATTTTCCTTGATGTGTTGATAGTTAATTTTCTGTTGATAATGTGCTTGCAATTAATTGGATAGTTTCACCTCCAGTTGCCTTGGTGATAGGAAATTAATTCACCATCCTGAGACCAGCTGCGGTCACAGAGGCAACTTGATTTCCTATTGCCAAGGCAACTGGAGATGAAGCTATCCAATTAATTGCAAGCACATTATCAACAGCAAATGAACTATTAACACATCAAGAAAAAGACAACAATATAATATAGAGTGTAATATATAATTCTATTTTATTATTAGTGTTTTTTAAAATCTTCTATAATCAAGCATCTAAATTTTAGCCGCCTTAAAATAGAATAGGGTGATTTTTGAGAATGTCTATGATTCCTAAAAGAATTAGCACAAATCTGATCTAGATCCTTTAGAATCCTTTTTGAGACACCCATAAATTATATTTATTTTTAATTCATCTCATTTTTTATTTGAAATTTGGCTCTTGGATTTGACAATCCCGCAGTTTCAAAAAACATAGTAAACTTAATGAAAATAGTTGATGAATGTGAACACTTCAAATCTGATTCCAGTTAATTCATTTTGTTTATAGGAAATATGCTGTTTGACTTGAACTTTGCAAAGTGTCTATGAGTTCCTGAATTTTTAAAAATCCAAATAAAAATAAAAAGAATTAAATTTAATTAAAAAAGGCTATCCCACAAAAGTGAATCAAAATTTGGACCAAGGATTTGACAATCCCGCATTTTTACGTTCAGGTTCTGAATTTACAGTATTTGAGGTTTATATTACATTTAAAAATATGGGATATTTAATCACAAGTTATTTAAAAGCGTTTAAAAAAGGAACTTGATTTTCTTTACAAATGTGCCCAAGGTCATGAATATTTCTCTGCCTATAGTTTGATTTTCAGGGGTAACAAAAAATTACTTAACTATTAAAACTAGTGGCTAATCTTAAGGCTTAATGTATCCTCTTATTTCCGGTACCATCATTTCTAGAAACCAATTTGTGACAAAATGACATCTTTTCCACAATTTTTGACCAAAGATCTTATTTAAAATTTCAGAAATAATATCATTTTTACAATTCAGTTCCTAGAAATGATGGGGTCAGAAAAGGGAAGTGATGATTTTAAAAATAGTGTCAGAAAAAGGTGGGTAATGAGTCAATTATTCAAAAAATTAGGATCAAGTTGCCTGCTTTTTGCATCCTGATGATGGGCTTCTTATTTGATGACTAACTATTTAATAGTTAAACTTACATCCACAGAAAATCAAAACAATCATTTCAACCCTATTATCTCAAAAATGGTTTGAGATAATAGGTTTAATGATAGGGATTGAAAAGGCTATGTATACCTTTAAACACTCTTATATTAACAATATAATTAGATGATTTCATATATGAAAACCTTCTGTTGCGCTTTTTGCATTACAGCGCTACAATTATTTGAGATTATAGGGCACAGGACTTTTTCCAGAATACAGTCATATATGAGGATATGAGTAGTACTGTATCAGAAGAGCCAGGGTAGAACAGAACCATGATTATTGCCCAGCAATGGCTTCTGATTGTGCAGAAGCACTTAAGGATTAGGATAAAGGTCAACCAGATTAAGGATAAAATAAAGATAGTTCAAAGATTAATTTTATTGTAAATGATTAATTCTTCTTATACCTACTACCAGGGTAATCTCTGGGCTAGTAGCAATGTCTTCTAGGACATTTTAACACACCCCAAATTTGGGTAATTATTAATCTAGGTTTGGCGCTTCTTGCACGTCAACCAATAGAATATCTTCATCTTCACCCAGCACAGATGATTCTTGCTGGCGTGAAATAATTTAGTTACTTCAGGATCACTTCCTGCTTTCTTAACATACTGCAGCTTAATGCTTATTAATGTGTCAATTAAGGGAATTCAAGATTATGGGAAATCAAACCCAGCGCCTCGGCGCTCGATGTAAAGGTAAGGTGGCGCCTGCAATAATTTTCAGTTGGCGCGGCGGTGCTTGACGTAAAGTATTTCGGCGCCTTGGCGCTTAATCCAATTGCTAGGCGGCACCACGGCGCTTTGTGTATTTATTAAGTGCTGCGGCGGCAAATCATGTGTCATTAATTGCCGTGGCGGTGCTTGTCATTGGCTAGTATTAGGCTTAGGTCAGCAGACTACTGCTAATCCAATTTGCATGTAGCTTATACTACCAATTTATGTTATTTGGTAGCTGCAATTCATATCCGCAAGCTCCGTCATAATTAGTGTCATTGTATTTTGTACTACTAATTTATGGATTTGGTTGTAGCAATCCCAATCCATGAGCTCTGTCATAATTGGCATCATTGCTTGGTCAAAATTCCCAACACCTTCACTGATTAGGAGAGGTGGATGCATCCATTTGTCGATAGTTGGAGTTATTATGCATGGTATATTTGTTGAATGTTGTGATGTTTCTGACTAAACAAACATGTTTGATGTTGATTAATTTCAAAAGACCTTGACCCCTGATATTAGAATTTCTAGTTCTAATGCTATTCTGTGATTGTCTATCTCTTATGAGTACACCTTAAGCTTCAGCCCTGGCGCTGATTTTGCAAAATAATACCACTAATTAAATCTTAAAGCTAGGGTTGGGAGGGTCACAACAAATATAACTTTAATCGAGAGTAAATCATTTTGAATTAGAGATTGTTACCTTACTAAAATAATCTTGCTTTAGGTGGGTATTTGGTTAAATAGCCGAGATAAACCATGAAAAGTAACTTAGGACTAAGCTTCACTGGATTCTATACTATATCAAAACTATAGTTTTAAGCTTTAAACAGATCTAGACAGCAGCTACTTTTTGAATTGTCTTGAAGAAAGTGTTTTAAAAATTTATATAGATAATTGATGTTGTAAAGGCTGTAATAGAGAAGAAAATTGTTCTTAGAGTTATAAGGCTCACTATTTGTGCTTAGCTAGTATTGTAAGCTAGGTTAGTATCAAAATTAATCATTGTACAGAATGTAAGATATAATAAACCAAGAAGAATCCCGGAAATAGGAACAAGAAATTAATCAGGGTACAGAGATATAGCATGGCTAAAGAAAAACCACCTTTATAAGTTGTGGCACTAGATGCCACGTTCCAACTAAACAAAAATATGACTAGTGCTTGCTGTTCTTTGGTTTAAAAACTCTATAGCGCTGGGCTTCCTCTATCCATGATATTCTAGACCTTATTTGACTTTTCCAGCCGCTGACGCTTCATTTCAGCTATGCGTTGTCTGTCCTGTTCAAACTCTTGGCGAAGACGAGCAAGACCTTTGAGGCAAAAGTTAGTTTAAATAATCTGAAGGGTATGTTAAATTTTTTAAAAAAGCAATGGTATATTGTTTGATGAGATATAAAAATGCAAGAACTTACGAGTTCGCTTGGTTTCATGGGCCTGTAGCTTGTAGAAGTGCATTATTTTATCTTCGCCGAGGAGTTCCTGTTCGCGACGCTCGTTCGAAATTTTCATGCTAAGCTGCTTCGCTGCTGCTTTAGTCATAGCTCTAACAGTAGCGCCATCCCCAGATGTATTGGTGCTACGGCCTTTTACAACTTTGACGAAACCATCTTCGTCGGCAGCATCAAGTGTCAGGGATTTTTTTGTATTGTTGTACTTCCTTGTGGTGTTTATATTCGCCCATATATTCATCAACGTATCCTTGTAGTTGACTCGAATCTGGTCTCTGAGTATCATATTGGCTTAGCCATCCTAAAGAACAAGTAGATTATGAAATCTGAATACAAAGTATAGCCAAGCTAAAGAAATACACACTTTCAGGCTGATATAAAAATGAAAAACATATACTCAAAAGGTTAAATAAAGGAGCAGAATAAAGAAAAACCATGTTAATCTGAATACTTACTTTCAATCCCACTGCTGGGACTTTTAGAAGCCAAAGGGCGGAGTTGAACAAGACTTGAACGAGAAAAATTGGTTTCAGAATCAAGGGAATCGGACTCAGCATCTCTGGGCGCCTTTTTAAGGGTGTAGTTAAAAAGTTTCTCGACACCTGCAACTTCCTTCAAAACAACATATGCATAGTTAGGATAAGTCAAAAGCGTATCCTCTAAGCGTCCAGTTGCCAATTGGATCGGCGAAGGAAACAAAGAGCCAAGATTTTTCGAAGCAGGGGTCGCTGTCTTTTTAAAAAAGTTACTTTTGTCCAGACTTTCACTTCTGGGAACCGTGCATAAAGAATTGGGGGTACGAATCAACACCTTTGCCACACGGCACCCCCGCTAATACTAGGGTTCGAAAATAATTGTATAAGATCTTGTTCTTTACAGTCTACAGGAAGATTTGTTACGAAGAGGGTTCTTCCAGGCGGTAACAACTGGCTCTCATCAACTTCAGTCGATCTTTCACTTGCAATAAATTCACTTTTAAGATTGACAAGGTGCTTTTTAAAATATAGATAATGAATCGTTTCTATGGAAGAGTTGCTTTCTTTGTTTGAGTTGGGATTAGGGACCAGAACAGGGAGAACATTGAATCCTTTTATGACTTCAAGGCTAATACCATCTTTATCTTCTTTAGAATCATTGAGCGTCTCCTTCTCTGTATTGGCTTTTTTGGAAGCCTTCTTTTTGGGCTTAGATGTTACAGAATCTTCAGATTTTTTTTGTCGTAAGGTTGATATCTTTTGAAGGCATTTGGGAAATATTCATTGAGTCTTCTAGAGACTGTTGATCAAAAGTACTTTGTTCCTTCTTGGATTTACTCTTTTTGCCCATCTATGCACTTAATGATTCTAAAAGAGTGTATGTATGCGTATGTTAAGAATTATTGTAGATGCAATGAGGAAATCTAGTTCTAAAAAATACTGTTTCAAAGTTAGGCAATTCTAAACTCTAGCACTTTTATTTAAATGCGCGAGATGATTGGTTTCTTCAAGCCTTGATTAAGTCTACTTGGCCAAGCTTCAGTCAGCCGCGGCCAGTTCCTGGCCATAAGCCACTCGTCAAAGAATGTTTTAAACCTATTTGAATACTGGGTGGTTCCCCATCCAGGGACAGGTATAAACTAGAACTTAATAAATCAATTCAATATATCTAATGTATTTTTAAGCTGGGATTATTCAATACCAATTTAATTTAAGAAATCTTATTTCAAAGGGCTTTCTTAAAAGCTCCACAACCTTTATTTAAAATAAAGTTGCATATTCCAAGTATAAATAAAAAATAAAATAAAAATCTGAATAAGTGGAGCATTACTATAAAATTTACTAAAGCTAAAGTAAAGGTTAATATTGGATTTTATAAACCCCTTCAAAATATAGTGCCAATTTGTAGCTATAAAACGAGCCATCAGACATCAAGATCCGCTTAGTGTTCACAGAGATATGTTGTTTTTGATTTTTTATGCCCTCTTGAAGCACTTTAGACAAATCATATGAATCCAAGCCATGTGATTATGACACAAGCCCAATCCTGCACTCCACTCTATATCTCAGCATCCAGAGCAGCTAGAGCTATTACATTTAGCATCATTCATATTGGAATTGTTACCATAACTGTGCTGTAAGCTGCAGTTACCCAAAAGAAAACAAGGAGAAATCAGTTCAAGACAAGATTCATTGAGATAGAGTAGGGGGTTTAAACCCTGTGATAGACCACCAGTGAGTGGCTCATGGAAAGGGGATGTCACATGTCAGGGATCCATCCCATGGGGGGTTCCTGAGAACTTGCGGGCAGACGGCCCACAGGCCCAGAGGGTAGGGCCCACCATAGAATAGGAGCTAACTTTACAATATAGGATAAGTATTTTCCAAAGATGGCCCAGGGCCCGTTGGAAGGAACCATAGAATCCACAAGCCCAGTAAGGGCGATGTACATCACTCCAAATAGGTGTTGAAGTGGACTCACTGGCAGCCACAGATTTCTGCGGGCAGTTGGACCGTGGGGTGAGAGGCGGGGTCATTGGAACTTGGTAGGCTAGCAGGTAGTTGTACTTATCTCAGAATAGCAGTGAGAGCACGGTGACCCAGGCTCCTTCTCTGCCAATAATCTCAGTCTCTCAAATTCTGGCTTCAGGGTCGTAAATCAGGATTTCTTCTATAGTGAACTCTGAATATGCCAGGTTGGGAGGATATTCTGTGAAATGTACTGGGCCAAAGGGTGCTCCAGGTGGACAGTATAGCTTGGGCAAACAGTCCATGGTTGCTTGGGGCTGTTAGACATGGGAAACAGGGCCACAGAGGTTAGTCTGAAAATGGAATAAAACTAAGATCAAATATGAAATGACCTGGTTGAACCAAAGGTTTATATCACTTTATTTCAAGAATGGCAATGGGCAACTTCCTGGCAGCCCAGGGTATAAGTATGCCCATCTGCCATGGAAAAACTTTTGTAATCCCCCTCAGGCCGGGTGGTACCATTTACCAGGGGTTGACAATCCTTGATGGCATCCTGCACAGGGGACCTTTCATTGACTGGGTTTGAATGAGAAGACTCAAATTACCTTTTTGAGTTGCAGGATTGGTCATCCTTGGGCAGCCTGCATTCCACAGGAAGTTTCTTTGATTCCCAAGCTGTGGTGGCCCCAGTTATCTTGGGATCTTTGGCCAGGCCTGCACTCTCATTGGCATGACTAACAGGATCCTTTTTCAGGCAAGGAATTGGAGCAGGTAACTCTAGATTAATAGGTCTCAGGAGCTTCACCAAAGTCAAATTTGGATCTGGTTTGAGCCAAAAAAAACATGGGCAGCTGGGCCTGCAGACTGGCAGCCTGCAGGATGTTGGGGGTTGAACCATGTAGCTGAGATTATTCCATGAGCATTGTTAACAGGAGTTTGTCATTTGTGACATCACAGCCCATATTATTTTCCAGCTGGACTCCTACAGAAGAGAAAGGCCAGGCCTGAAAGGCCATATAGACAATAGGGGCAACTCTGACCAGGTAGTTGACAGCAGTGGCCCAGCAACCCCAACTACCAGTGTTTAGTATAGCCTGATCAGCTAGCTCCAACACTGTAATGTAGACAACCCCTAGTTTACTAAGATTCTGGGTTTAAGGGGCCTCTGGTGAGAGGGGAACAGTAGAGATTTTCATCATTGGCATTGAAGACTGGCCTTTTGAGGTAGCATATGAGTGGCCAGGAAGATGGTGTAAAGTCACTCCCCCTTTAGCCTTGAATAGGAAAATCTTTCCTTATTGTACAAAGAAATCTTCTCAGAAACCAGCTAAGCCCCTTAATTCCCTTGAGGATTTAGCTCACACAATTAATGAGAGATTTTTATTGGTGTACCCTTCCCAGGTGGCAACCACTAATGATTTGATTTGTATCCCTACATGGGAAGAATCCCTTATAAACTTGGACTAATTTTTGGATTGGTTTTGTCCCCATTTAAAACAAATGAAGTGGAACCAATCAGGGTGCACTTCTGTTAAATTGACTGATTCCACTCTAACTGGATAAAATGCTGCCCTGAACCATTCCAAAGGCACCAGCCCACCAGAGTTGAAGCTGGAAATTATTGGGAAACCTTCCAACTCACTGGATTCTCCTCTGCAAAATTTCTCCTGTAGCCAATCAGATCTACGCCTTGGGTCAGATGACCCTGAATTCTAAAACTCTATCCTTATAGCATGACAGGGGACTTTCAGTCCCCTTTTTGCTCATTTTATTCAATGAAAGCTTTAAACTTTTCAACCTTTTTGAATGACTTTAATTTTTGGTTCTCTGAGGCCCTTTTATTTGGTCCTCTGATATCCTAAAGTTTGTTAATAAAGGTAGTTATCATTCCTCACCTTAGTTGTTGTCCCCTGGGTCCTGTTGTCCTCTTCAAAGTTGCTATAGTTAGTGTTAGTATTATTGTTAAGCCTTACTGCTTTTGCTTTTGAAACCTAGTTTGAACTCTGAAAATTAGTATTGAAAATGAATATTTACCTATTTTAATTTGGTTTTTGTTTTTCTTTTGCTTTTGCTGTGTCCCCAACCCATATTCACTTTCATTGCCAGTTACGCCTTGACTAGCATCTTTGTTTTTGGGGTTCTTAGTTGCCCAGCTTGATTTCCAGACTCAGAAAGTTCCCCTTTTCTTCTGGGGTGGGTTTTTCCTGCTTTGAATCCTGCACTTTGAGACAGAAGTTGCCATTTTTGGTCTCATCAAGTTTTTTGATACTAATCTTTAAGTTTGTTGTCTTCATATTGTCTCCAGTCTTACTGCTCATCTGGTCCACTTCTCCTAATCTCTGAGGACAGATTTCCTCCTTGGTGCTGAGAGTGAGTGATAACCCATCTCATCTTTTGTATTTAATGGAAGACCTTCCTGGAAGGGCACAGGATCTCCTCATCTCTGGTGAACACTTGGTAAAGAGTCTCACCTATGATGATTTGGATCCGTCTCTCCTTGATTTGTTGCCAGGACTTTTCCATGAAGAGGACTCCCTCTCATATGCACTCCCAGTGGAAGAACCCCAACCCATTTCTTGGCCTTCACCTGCTCCTCAGGGCTATAGCACTCAGCATACTCCCTGGCTGCTTGCAGGGATGGCTTTAATGGGGTTCAACTCCTATTTCCCTCAACTTTCCTCCACATTCTCTCTCTGGACTCCTGTTTGAGCAACCATCCCAGTGTTGCACTGGATGGTATCCTGGTGGATCTTCCCCCTGAGATGGGAGCCAAACTTAGTTAGTTTAGCACCCCTCTCTTACAGGCAGTAAGACTTTGAGTCTGGGATGTGAGCAGATGTAACCAGAAGGGATGGAGAAGATCCTGGCAGCAGCTGATGGAGGAAGGAATATTGCTGTTGGGCTTTGCATAAAGAGGCAAATAAAACATATAAGTTTCCAACAATATAATAAATTTCTGTAAGATAAAGATGTCACATTGCATCAACATTTATTAACTACAATTTCAGCAATGAGGCAGGCTACCCTTCTAATCTTTTATACTTAGTGAATGGGTATCAATTTCTTGTGCCACCAGTTAGCTGGTGGCATTATTCCCAGTGCCACTAATATCTAGTTTGGAATCATGAAGGTTTGTGCACACAGGGGGCAGCACATTGGTTGCTGTCATACTGTGGTAAGTTTGCTTTTGCCTGCCAAGGTGCTACAGCAACTATTAAAGCCTGCAACAATTTGATTGCCCAATTGTGCAATCAATTGATTACTTTTACATCTTATCATTTCATAATAGGTTTATGGTATAACTTCACTTATGTCATTAGTTTAGGGGTTTGAAGCACATGGGTCTTGCAAATCCTGAGCCACTTAAGGTTGCTGAAGGGTGACTTTGCATCTGAAAGGGCATTTTTACAGGTTTTCATGCTTGCTCTGGTACTAAAGCAATGAGTACTAATAGCTTGTAAGAGAAATCTTGGGCCTTGACAGGGGTCTCTCAAGGTTGATCCTCAGTAACATGTGGTTGATTCTATTTGGATAGTATAGGTAAATTGTTATATGTGGTAATCAATTAGATTGCTGTAATGGTGGAGTCTTGCTGAAATTTGGAAGTGTTGATAAAATGGGGAATGAAAATCCAAGTGCTGAAAACATTTAATAGCAACAACATTCTGAACAACAAAATTCACAAATGATAAAATCCAAGTAGAGGCATTGGGAAAAGAAAACCAAGAAAAGCTCAGGCAAAAATAAGGAAGGCAACAATTTGAGGAATGAGACAGGATTTTTCAAATAAATGAGTTTGTAAATTGGCTTAATCATTCCCTCAATTTTGGGCTTGGGGGCCGTGTCAGGCAGTGCAGAGACTGTGTACACTACAATATCAACTCTGTGACTTGCAAGAAGTTGTATAGGAATATAGATGAGCAAATTTCCATTTACATGAAGTCATTTAGGCCAAAAACTGCTAACTAAGATTTTTCAAATACTTATGGTTTTATTGAACTACTGGTGTAGTTCTGAGCTCCAACCCAACTCATATGGGTGTTTGGGAGGGAATGCTTGAATAATCAAGGGGATTTTTGAAACTGAGCAATCTGAATCAACTAAAATTTTATGACACCATATTTGATTTTGGGGCCAAAAAACTCCAAATTTCCTGATTTCTGGGGTTTAAGACTTTAAACAGCTTTTTTAACTTTTTTTTCAAAATATTCACTTTTTTGGCCACAGCCCACTTCTTGTAAATTTCTTGGTTAATGACCTCATAATGTTTTAAAGACTTTTTTGGTCCTGGCCTTTTGATGTTTAAATTTCTGAGAGCAGGTAATTCCAGATAAGATAGGACCATCTGTGACAGCTAGCCCAAGAAGGAGCCCAGCTTAGATTAGCACAGATGAGCTGCAACATGAATTGACATGATGCTTGGGACAGTGTAAATGTACTCCCCCTTTGGCCTTAGAATAGATCCATTCTCCTTTGAAAAACCAAGAAATTCCCTCAAAATTCCGCTAAATCCTTGAATTTGTTAGAGGATTTGACACACACAATTGATGAGATATTTGTCCTGGCCTATCTCTCAAAAGTTCCTATCCCATTATCCCAACCTCTCCTCTCAACTATGGAAAAATAATAGTTAGTTTGGATTGCCTGTTGGCCTGGGCTTGCCCTCTTTTGAAGTTGATCTGCTGCAATCAATTGTTGATTGTCACATTGTTGCCTTTATTTTTCTCTAAATTAAAGGTACTGCCCATATCAAATTGCCCAGACATCCACAATCAATCAGATATATTTTCATAAACCATTATAAAAGCTTCCAATCCCATGATACAGGGTTAAAAATTTATCAATTGAAAAAACAGGATTGTCCCTCACTCCTGATGGCCCCTCAGCTACTGTAAATTCAGAACCTAAACGTAAAAATGTGGGATTGTCAAATCCTTGGTCCAAATTTCAAATCACATTTTCAGGATGTCCTTTTTTTAATTAAATTGAATTCTTTGAATTTTTATTTGAATTTTATAAAGTGCGGGAACTCATAGACACTTTACAAAGTTCAAGTCAAACAGCATATTTCCAATGGACAAAATGAATTAAATGGAATCAGATTTGAAGTGTTCAAATCCATCAACCAGTTTCATTAAGTTTACTATATTTTTGGAATTGCAGGATTGTCATATTCATGAACCAAATTTCAAATCACTTTTGAATGCCACTAGTAAACTCAGGTGTTAATTGCAGGAACTGGGATCCAAATTGAATGTACAGTAAGAAACTGGGAAAAATCAACCCAAACCAAGAAGTTCTACTCTGGATAAAATCAAATGAAAAATCCAATCTCAACAACCATGTTTAAACATGAAATTAAGTGAAATGTAAAATTTTCTAAACCTGGAAATGATACAATATTATGCACTCTGTCACAAATGACAGTTCTCCCAAAATGAGTGAAAAACTCCAATTAGGAGAATCAAACTTGGGACCTGATTCTGATGGTTGTGAGGATCCTGCAGCCCCTTGGGCCATCCACCCATGTTTTTTGCGGCTAGCCAATGAAAGAGCTGGAAAGAGCTGTGATTTGAACCTGGTTAATCAGGGAAATTTTCAGGTATCCAGGCCACAGATTTGCAAAGTATGGAGGAATGTCATAGGGTAGTGATTAATCCGGGCCAGTCTAGATTGCTAAAAGCACTGAATCAACATGCTGTCACTCCTATATTGACTGATGGGTCATCTGGGGAGGGATTTGCTGCTCAGCTTGATAAGTTGAAGTCTCAAGAAAACTCAGATGATAGGTTAGAAGTTCAGGCTGCCAGGCCATGTGATTTCTGGGCCTCTGATGACCTTGAAGTGGCTCCTGGAGATGTTCAGACCATGGGACCAGGGTTGACCTAGCTTGGGGTTTCTGAAGGTCACTTGGTCCATAATGACAGGAACATCAGTGGCAATGATGAGGCCATGAGGATATTATTGTTAGACCGTCAGATGGAAGCCATTCTATCAGAAGAAATGATAGGCCAAAAGATCCAGGATGGGGCCAGAGCTCTCAGGCTGAAAGAAACTGAGCAACTTAGCAATCCAGTGATGGGCTAGATTCTGAACTTAGCATTTGAAATGGTATTTAAACTCCATAAAGTCTTGACAATTGGTATTGCCATTCTGAAATAAAATAAGATTATGGGACTTTGGTTCTACCAATTTATTCCTTATTTTTTCTTGGTTGTTTTCCATTTTACTACTGTTCCAACAGAAAATCTTGGGCTGATGGCCCACATTCCTGAGGAAGCTCCCAAAACCCAGCCCACATTTTATTGTCCACCAGGAGCACCCATTAGACCACTGCATTTTTATGACTATCCACTTAAACCAGAGTACAGGGAGTTTACTGTGAAGGTGACCCCCCTCTCAGACCACCTGGCCCAACAGATAACCCCACAAACAGCCTTTCAAAAGGATACCTGGTGCCAGCAACCAGCTTCCAAACCCCGTGTGGAATACAAATATTTGACTGCCTACCAGACAGATATGCAAGCACCCCTTACACCCAAACCTGACCGCCTACACCCCACCCCAGGTCTGACTCCTCCCACAGCCAACCAATATGCGGGCGTTGCCTATATTACCTTGGCTGGGTTAGTCAACACTATGATTCCAGCCGCTGGGCCCTGGGCTCTAGTAGGGCAATTAGCATCTTATCTCATTGGGTTAGAACCCCTCCTATAGTGGGCTTTACCCTCTACCCAGAAGAGCAAGTTGGCAGCTGAGACTAACAGTTCTTTCCCTGGGATGCAGTACCCTGACTCACTTCAAATCACTAATATAACAACCAAAAACCTATATAATGCTATATGAGCCACCCTACTGATGATGCAGAAAATTTTTAAAAGTTTTTTAGCCCCCGGCAAAGCCAGGGGCCAACAAAACTTAGAAAAAATTTCAAGAAAGAAAGGAAAGGTGAGAAAGATAAGCCATCAATGTAAAGTTACGCCTCTTCCTTAGGCCTCTGCTCCAATCCCTGCCAAATTCTTGGGAATTTCTACCAAATTATGTTTGAATATTTATCCAAAAGATTACTAAAAAAGCCCAAGAAAAGCCCTCAATTTAAAATTTTAGAATTATTCTGAAGATGCCCCCACCTAAACCACCCAAGGGACACCCCTGGTTAAATATCATGTGCAAGAGTGTCCAGGAGCAGTGGTAATTGCATCCAAAACAAATTTCCCAATGTTAGTTGGTTTGGTTTTCCTTTTGATTATGTCCATTCAAAAATTTGTCAAGATCTTCCTGCCTCAAGAAATGCACTCATATCCGCTCATATCATTGATTGATTGGGTTTGTAACATTCAATCTACCACCCCAATCTCATCTCATCCCTTAAATGAATGCAAGAGTTGTAAAAGACCTTACTTTGTCATAACTGTGCTGTCCTAGCAGAGTTACAAGGGGAAAATATTTAGAAACTAGATAATATTCTTTATTGAGAGATATGTATTATATAGTCACTGTGAATGATGGATAACAGGAACATGATAGCGTTGATCACATGGTGAGATAGTGAAAGGGGTGGCTTGATCCTGGTAATGAGTCAAGCGCCAAAACAAGGTATCCACCATAAGGGAGCATCAACTCTGTTCATGTTGTTGTTTTTGGAAATTTGAGTCGACTTCCTAACTTGGCTGTGGGTGACTGGATAATCAGATTGCAGGTCACAAACCCACTTACTCAGAACCTTGCTGGCAGGTCAAGCCTGCTGTTTCAACACTCCCCAACTGAAGCTTTGGCCTCCTCTAGAGGTAGCTTGTCAGGAGCTTGGGCACCATACTGTACCAACTGCTGTTTGGTGGCGGGTAGAACAGTTTCACATTGTTTCTGTCTTGCCTTGCAGGGTCTCAGGCAATCATGATGGAGAGCTTTACCTTGTTTACGCTTTCTGAGTCATTGCACAAGGTAAGTATTGTTTTTGTTTACCTTTGGGATGATGGCTGGGCCTCACCTTTTCTGGTTATAGTTTACTTTTGTTGGTATTCATGACCCAGACTTTGTTGCCAATCTGGTGTCTGTCTTGGATGGGGGACAAAGGTCTTTTGTAGACACTTTTCTTCCCTTTCTGATTGATTGCTATTGACCTGTATGACCTGTGGATCTGAGCAGGGATGGAACCTTGCTTGGTATTTCCAGCTTAGGTCCTGATAGTGCTTGAATGATGTTGGGCTGTGTGCTGTAAACTAACTTGAAGGGGCTTTTCCCAGTGGATCTGTTCACACAAGTCCAGCATACAAGCAATTTAGTCAATAGCTGCTTTTACCAGTCCCCAGGTCTCCCAGAGGTGAGCTTGGCCAGGGCTTGCACAAGTCTACCATTTAGCTGCTTCACACGTCCATTGGCCTGAGGGTGGTAGGGTGTTGTCACTGTGTGCTGGACACCATTATTAGTGAGGTAAACATTGGTATCTTCAGAGGTCAATTCTTTGCCTCCATTGATTATCAGGAGTTTTGATTTTACAAACTTGCTGATGATTTCTTTCCCTATAAATCACCACACATCATTGCCTGTATGTGTTTTACCTGCTTGTGCCACTGGCCATTGTGTGGCAAAATCTAATGCAGTAACAATGTACTTCTTTTCATTATGTTTTCCTGACATGGGGCCCACAATGTCTAGGGCCCACACCTTGAAGGGTAGTTGCATGCAAATAGGTAGTACTAATTTAGGTGAGGTATTTCTCTTTTGCAAATTTCTCACATACTTTGAATTGTTCCAAGACTTCTTGGATGTCCTAGTATAGAGTCAGCCACCATGCTTTGTGTTTGAGGAATTCATAGAGGCTGCAGCTTTTTGTGTGTCCTAGGTCTCTGTGGTAACGTAGGATTGTGTCAACTTGCTGATGTGTGGGAATATAAATGATGGTGAGTCTGTTGGTCATCTTCCAATGTAAGGCTCCATATACATCTGAAAATAAGTGCTTGTTCTTAATAACTGTTTCTTTTGTTACATCTGTGATGCCAGGGGGAAGCCTTTGTACTTTATCCAGAGCACCAGGAGAGGCCAGTCTGGGTTGAGCCCATTCTTGCCCCTTGTGGCCCTGACATATAGGCACAAGAGTGTGTCTGCCATGGTGAGCTCTGGACCAGTCTTATATTGTATGAGCATATTAAACCTCTCCAGAAGCTCCATCCAGCAGGCTAGATGACAGGATAGGTTTGCTTGGGGTTTGAAGTATATGAGTGAATTGTGGTTGGTCAATGCTTTGAACTTCTCCTGTTGCTCTAGGTAGCAACACCATTTGACCAGGCAGTGTACAGTTGCCAACAACTCTTTGCTGTGTATAGGGTATTGCTGTGACATGAGGCGCGGCACAGATACATAACAGGGAATTCTAACCTTAGGATTAGACTTGTACTAAGTCTCAGTTAGAATGGAAGGGAAGGCTATGTGATTACCTTGTAGCCCTGATAGAATAATATCTGCTAGAAGTGGCTAGAGAGGCGCCAAAGTAGGTGAAGACACAAAGACAAAAATGTGAAATTGATACACTTTCATGGAGCAGCAAAAGCTTAAGGATGTTGAAGCCTCTCATCCTGACTCAGGAATCATTTCTTCTATGTTTACTAGCATTTTCCAGGGCTTGACTCAACACAGTATGTTGTCCATTCAGGCAGAAAGCAAAACATAGTGAATGGCGGCATTCAAAACATTGCCCCCCTCTAGATTAGCCTTAGGGGATGGTACTTGCAGAGGAACTTGACATGCACTCAGACAAACAGTTGACTACTAGAGAGGAGTTTCACAGTGTACTCTGACCCTCACTTGAAGGTCACTTCTAGAGGTCCAACCCACAATGTATCTAACTTGTGAGCACGTCCTCCTACTCTATGCTGATAGTAGAGAATGTGGTCCCCAATATTGAACTCAGCCAGGGGAGAGCATCCAGCATTATCAGGAGAGAGCTCAAGCATCTTGGTCTTGTACGCAGAGGTATATGCAGTAGCCTGTATATCAATGATGCGGTTGACTAGATCTTTGATATGGTCATCTGGGTTCACAGACTTATCAGAGGAGAGGAGGGGAGCCCCTAGGAGCAAAAGAGTGGTGGCCTCACGCCCATATAGCATAGCAAAGGGGGAATACCTGGTGACACAATGTTTGCTAAGGAAATAAGCAAAGAGAGTAGCAGGTAAGTATAGATCCCAATTTGAAGCGTCAGAGTAAGTGAGTTTCCTCATGATAGAAACCAGAGTCAAATTTGCACACTCAACTGCCCCATTGGTAGAGGGATTATAGGGGGCGGAGAAAGACTGGTGAGACCCCAAGGCTTCAACAACAGAGATTACCAAATTGGCGTTGAAGTTAGTCCCATTTTCAGATAATAACACTTGAGGACAGCCATAGCAAAAGAATACATCTTTCAACAGAAAGATGGCGGTTGTCTTGGCAGTGATGTCCTTAGTAAGGCAAGCTTCTACCCACTTGCTAAAATGATCAACAGCAATTAGGATAAAATGGCAACCAGAGCAAGAGTGGGGGAGAGGCCCCACAGCGTCAATGCTGACAGTATGAAATGCATGTTGAGGGGGGACTAGCTTGAACTTGCATGAGGCAGCTCGAGGTTGCTGGAGCTGGCAATCATGGCAACTAGCAATGACATCTGGAATCAACAGGCAAAGATTCTACCAGACATAGTTTTTCTGGAGCCAGTCATAGGTCTTGGTAATGCCTCCATGTCCCGTCTCCTTATGAGCTCAAAGCACCAATAAAAGGCAAAGACTAGGCTGTACATAAGGTAGATAGCAGTCTTGTAATTTCTTGAAAAGCTGGTTGTTACAAATGAACATGTCTTTAGATAGCTTTGATAGGGCAATACAAACTTCTTCTGTCTTGTTCTCCTGGGAGGAAGAATATCAAATTAGTTCATATAGTTGATCTGCCTCAGCAGAGTGTAGCGCAAGGATGGACATTCTGGACAATCCATCAGTGTTTTGATATTGAATCCCAGGATGGTGTAGCACAGTAAAGCTGTAGCCTTGCAGGCAAAGAGCCCATCTAGCTAGTTGTACTTCTGGTTTCTTAAGCTGTTTTAACCACTTAAGTAAAGCATGGTCAGTGACTATTGTGAAATGGGTGCCATCACATAGTGGCAGAACTGCTTGACGGTATGCAACACAGCAAGACATTCTTTTTCTGTTAAACTGTAATTCTTCTCTTGCTTGTTGAGGACACAAGTATAAGCTACAGGATAAGCAACACCTTCATCATCTAGTTAAGCCAAGATGGCCCCAATAGCCAGATAACTAGCATCAGTATATAGGATGAATTTCTTATTGTAGTCAGGATATACTAAGATGGGAGCCTCTTTGAGTTTTTGCTTGAGGGTCTCAAAGGCTTGTTGTTGGCTAGCAGTCCATTCAAAGGGGACATTACTTAACAGTTGGACCAAAGGCTCACTAGTGTTGGCAAAGTTGGGGATGAACTGTCTATAGTATACCATCATACCCAGAAAGATTTGAACCTCTTACAGATTGGTGGGCAGAAGCATTTTGTCAATGGACTCAACTTTCTTGGTCATTGGGAAAATCCTGGTCTGGGTTACCTCATGACCCAAGAATTCAAGGCGTTCCTTGAAGAAAGCACACTTAGATGGTTTCAACTTAAGGCCAGCCTCCCAAATCTTTATGAACACTTCTTTGAGGTGAGCCAGGTGATCTGTAAAGGTAGCGCTGAAGACTGTTATATTGTCCAAGTACACTAGGACACATGAGAGCTTTAAATTGCAGATGATGGAGTCCATGGCTTGTTGAAAGTAGCCAGGGCATTGCAGAGCCCTTGCAGCATGTGTATAGGCTCAAACAGTCCTTTAGAAGTGATGATCATGGCCTTTTGTCCATCCTTAGGAGAGAGATCAACTTTCCAGTATCCAGAAGCTAAATACATAGCAGAGAAGAACTTGGAGCCACCAAGGCGGCAGAGAGCATCATTAATGCTTGGTAGGGGATAGGAATCCTTTTTGGTTAAGGAGTTCAATTGTTGGTAATCCATCACAATACAATGACCTCCATCCTTCTTCTTTAGTATGAGCAAGGGGGAGGCCCATGGGCTTTGTGAAGGAGCCAATAGCCCAGCGTCTAATAGTTGTTTGAGCTCTTTAATCACTTGAGCGTCTTTCACACAACTGCGGCAATATGGTTTAGTGTGGAAGGGGGGAGAGTCACCAGTATCAATCTGGTGAATGACTCCTTTGGCTAGACTGTAGTCAGTGCTATCTTTAGCAAAGATATCTGAAAATTGATCTGGAAACTCAAGCACCTCCTTCTATTGTACTGGGGATAGTTGCAGGAAATCTTGAGCAGTGAACAAGGACAAGACTTGGGGCTTGTCCTCAGGTAAATTAAAATCCTGAAACGTGGCAAAGAAATGTAGCAATAGGAAATCAGGAGCATTCAACAACTTGCCATAGCCAACAACCTGCCCTCTAGACACTTTTATGGGGAGAGCAGTTAAGTTGGCAGCCAGCAATCGAACAGGGTCTTTATGAGAGACATCCAAGATTCCTGGGCATAGGTAGGGTTTGTTGCATCCTAGTGAGGGAGGAGAGTACAACTATAGAAACATGCACTCATGCAACTCATATGATATTTGGGAGTCTAGGATAGCTTGAGACCCAGGGGGAATGGTTACAGCAGAAGTGGCCAAGAGAGGAATCCCTTCAGACGCAGGGCAAGCCATAGGAGGACACTTTATATTGAATGAATATGTACAGTATTTTAGGGTGAAAACACCAGTAGGATACTCTAGGGCACACATCTTGAGGCACTTCCCTAGATCTTTAACAGGCTCTTTAAAGATCAGAGGGACTTTGTACCCTAGGATGGAGAGGTAACCATCCTTCAAGTTGATGATCCCATTGTATTCCCTAAGGAATTGAGTACTGTAAGAGAGGGGGGCTAAACTAACTGATTTTGGCTCCCATCCTGGAGGGAGGATCCACCAGGACACCATCCAGTATAGGACTGGTATGGCTGCTCAAAGGGGCGTCCATAGGGAGGACACACCAGATACCTGGGGAAAGTAGGAGTCCAAGCCCATCAAAGCCATACCGCTAAGCACCCAGGATGTCCGTTTGGGGGTGAGCTCTGTGGTCCCCAAGCCTTCCTCTGGAACCAGGACAAGTGGATCCTCAGAGGGGGGGCGTAGGGTAGGCCAGACTGGGGGGAACAGCAGAGGGTGCCTTGACGGCAGGGAACTCTAGGTCATTGCAGGTTAGGCTCCTCACCACATTCTCACTAGTGGCATATATTCCTGAGCGCGTGTGGGGATATCTTCAAACATATTCAAGAACTGATTGGGGTTTGTGCCAATGTGGAGGAAAGAATTGGAAATACAACCCCAAAGATCTGGAGAGGTAGACCAAATCATTATCAGAGCTGGCGCCAAGGTAAAAATTGCAAACTTGACTAGAGGAACCAACATTTTTAGGGTCTGAGAGTGGAGCCCAACAAAATGCAGATAATTCTTGTTGTTTTGAGTCTTAAACTCAGAGCAGAGGGCTCAAGGGCAAGCAGAAGATCTCTTAAATGTAACAGAAGGACAAAGAACAACGGATGCGGACCAAATTGGTTTAAAAGCGTATATGAAAGCTTTAAAAGATGTATCCAAAGTCTAATTGTAAGCAAAAACAAACCATGTGTGAAATTGAACTTAAAGTAGGTAATTATACTAATTTCACTACTAATTTTAAAAATTGAATTGTTTCTTTCAAAGAAAAAGCAATAAGCTTCAACTTTGACGTTAACAATGTCTTTAAGGACTTCAAAAAGCGGCAAGAAAGCCCAAATGAAAGGGAAGTAGGTAAGGATAAAGAGAACCAATACTAACACTTTAGATGATCAAAAGGGGCCAAATAAGGGACCCAAAGGATAACCAAAATTCCTAAGTGAGAAAAGGTTCAAACTTTAATTTTAAGAATGAGCAAGCAGGGGACCAAAAGTCCCCTGTCTTGCTTTAAGGGAAGGCTATTGAAATTAAAGGTCATGTGACCTCAGCCAGTCATTTGATTGGGTGAGGTAGAATTTTTGCCAGTAATTTCAGGGAGTTTGGATGGTTTCTCATCAATTTCTGGCCCAACCTCTGATTGGCTACTACCTAAAGAACACTTCAGAATGTCATCAATTCCAGCTGAGTTGGGATTTAATGATTTGGCAGTAGCGCAACCTGATTGCTTAAGCTTAATTAATTTCAAATGTGGTTGAACCCAAGCCAGAAGATAGCCCAAATTAATCAGGGGTTCCTCCCAAGTGGGGACAGAATTCAAAGCACCATTATTTACCACTTGAGAAGGGTATGTCAACACAAATCTCTCATCAATTGTGTGGGCTAAATCTTCAAGGGAATTGAGGGGCTTGGCCGGCTTCTGAGCAGATTTTTTTGTGCTGCACGGGAAGATTGTCCTATCCAAGGCTAAAGGGGGAAGTGACTTTACAAGTACCAACTAGGAGGCTATAACTCTCATTCTCCAAGACAACAGCCAGCTTGGCCAAGAGTAGGTTGCCAAACTGCATGGGAAGAGCATAATAAGCCCATATAGTGCAAGTCATGGATAGCACAGCTGTGCCATACAACTGGTGATAGTTAAGGTTGGGGGCAAGTTTGAGCTTTTTGACAAGTTTTGAGGAGACAACATTAACAGGAGACCTCATTTCTAAGATGGCCTTGATTTTCACCTTTTGAATGAATATTTCCACATGAGTGGTAATACAACCAAAGGGTGGGAGGGCGTCTAGGATGTCCTTGGCTTTGGCTAGCTCTTTGTCCCATTTTTCAATCATGCATCTCAAGCCTGGAAACTCCTTATAGACAGTCTGGAGAGGAAGCAAGACCAAAACATTCTTGAATACAGTGTCAGCAACCTCAGCAGCTTTCTTGGATGACTCTACAAGCACAGGGGACCTCTTAGATTGAATAAGGTATGGGCAAGAGACAACCTCCTTGGCTTCAGGCAGCAGTTTGGAGTTTATTATAGATTTCCCAGAACATAACTTATAAAGGACCACAATGGTTTCAGGGAGAGCAAGAGCTGAATACCCATAGGCGTCAGGATCTTTCATATCTGAATCATCCATATCAGAATTATCAGAGATGTTGTGGAATAGCAGCAGAATGGGAGGAGCCTCAGTGTCAGCAGGCCCAGAGTCAGCAATGGAGGGGGATTGAAGGAGACTGGGAAGAATTGTCAAATAAGAGCGTTGATAAGGAGCACCTTTTGGGGAAGCTTCAAATATGGAATTAGGAAAGAAGAGAAGTATATTTTATTGGATAATACTTTAGACTTATATAGACTTGACTGTGATGGGGATTTAGTTGGATCAAACCTAGGGGTTGGTCATGTGCAGGATGGATTCAAGCCACTGGATACTTGGACAGTCATGTGATATTGCTTGGTTACCATTCTACAGTATGTCAAACGGTATATTGGAAGGGAACCAAATCAGGCAATGGCTGGATGTCAAGTAGGTTGGCAGTAGCCAGAATGCTTGTACATCCAGGCCCTCAACACCACCCTTAAGGGGTTACTCTGGTGCATCAGGAGGGGGCTTTATTTTCATGGCTGCCGCCTGATGTCCCTGGAGCTATTTACTAGTTGGAACCAGTCTGGTCAAGTGTTCTCCTTTACTGAGGCAGAGACAGGTTCTGTGGTATTTCTTGACAATTGGGGTTTTGGCACCTTGGAATTTTACTAGATAGGTGTTGTGATCTGGTTTGTACTTGATGATTCTTCCTGGTCCCCTGTGTACTGAGTCTAGCTTCCTTCTGTTTCCAGCCAGGACCTAGACAGGAGAGTTGATGGGAAGTGGTTCCTCTGTGGAGGTTACCTCTTATGTTTTGAGCCTCTTTATTTCTGCTATTTTAGCTTTGAGGCGTATGTGTTGTAGATTTGGTACTTGTTCTACTGTGGGGGGTTTCCCTAGGGGGATCTTTATGTATGGCTGCTTGTTGCGGGTAATTATTTCTGGTTTGTACCTGTAGGTTAGCTCAAACAGTGAGTAGCCTGTTCCTTAATTGGTGCAGACTCAGGATACTAGTAATGCATATTTCACATATAGTGGCCATGTGTCTTTGGCTTTGCCATCCATTATTTTCTCTAGGGTCCTGATAAGGCTGCCGTTTAGGCGTTCTACTCTGCCGTTGGCCTGTGGCCTGTATGGAGAGGTTGTGGAGTGTTTAATGTTTTTGGATTTCAATTTGTTGTTTACTATGTGACCTGATAACTTGGTTGCTCCATCAGTTATGATGTAGTCTGGAGTGCCTTAGTTGGCTATGATCACTTTGTTAATGAATCAGTTGATGGTTTCTTCTGTATGCTCCTTTGTTGCCCAGCAGATGGGCCAGCATGTGGCAAAGTTGATAGCTACAATTAAGAAACATTGGTTTATTTTTGTTTCTGGGAAGGGGCCCACTATGTCCAGTCCCCAAACCTTGAATGGTTCAGGGTCTGGTACTGGGTTGACCGTTGGCTGAGGAGCCTTTGTGCTGGTGTATTTCTCGCACACTGTGCACTTTTTCAGAACATCAACTATGTCCTGTTTGAGGTTGGGCCACCATACTATCTCTTTTAATGTGAGGTATAGGTTGTTAGCCTTTGTATGTCCTAGTAGGCGGTGATGTCTTAGTATGGTGTCAACTCTTTGTGCAAGTGGGATGTACAGGACATGTTTGTCATTAATGATTTGGTATACTGTGCCATTTGATACATGGAAATACTTTTTGTTCCTTACTAATGTATCATGGGTCAGTTGATGTGTTGAGGGGTCTTTTCCTTTGGTTTTATACTCAGTGTTGTACAGGTTAGGCCAGTCAGGGTCCAGGTGGTCAGGGTGATCCTCTCTAGGCTGACATAGTCTAGAGAGAGCATCAGCTGTGACCAGCTCTGCCCCCTTTTTGTATTAGATGTCCAAATTAAGCTGCTCCAGCAGGGACATCCATTTGGCTTGTTCCCGTGTGAGTGTGTTCTGAGTTTTGAAATATATTAAGGATTTATGATCAGTTAGTACTTGGACGTTTAAATGTCCTTCTAAGTAACATCTCCATTTCTTGCATGTGTGGTATATTGCTAGCAATTCCTTATTGTGTATTGGGTATCTCTGCTCAGTATTGGTTAGTTTTCTGCTTTCATAACATACTGGCAGGAAGTCTTGCTGCCCTGGCTGGCAGATGCGCAGGACTGCGCCAATGGCGGTGTCACTGGCATCTGACTCAAGCTTGTAGCACCTGTTATTATTAGGGTATTGCAAGATTGGTGCTTCAATCAAAGCTTGTTTTAATAATTAGGAAATTCTTGTCACATTCTGGTGTCCAGATGAATTTCTTTTTGGCATTAACCTTGGTTAAGTCATTGATTGGTGTGGTTAGTTTTCTGCAGTCTTTGATGTATTTCCTTAGGTAAGCTACCATACTAAGAAAGCATCTAACTTGTTTAACAGAGGTGGGGAATTGCATGTTATTTATGGCTTTTATCTTGTCTGGATCTGCTTTGATGCCACTGTCAGAGACAATGTGGCCCAAGAACAGGAGTTCATTTTCCATAAATTGGCACTTACTTGGTTTTGCATAAAATTTGTGCTTTGCGAGTCAATTGAGTGTCTTGCGGACATGCGTGAGGTGCTCCTCTTTTGTTATTGAGAATATGATGATATTGTTGAGGTAGCATAATGTATTTGAGAGACTGTTTAGTGCTTGGTTCATCATGGTGACAAACATTGCAAGAGCGTTGGTCATCCCAAAGTTCATTACCCTACACTCAAAGGATCCAAATTGCGTACAGAACACAGTCTTTGGTATGTCTTTTTCCTTTACTTCAACTTGGTTGTAACCTGAGGTGAGGTCAATTTTGGAGAAAAATTTGGCTCCTGAGAGTCTTGCAAACAGATCCTCTATAAGTGGAAGAGGGTATTTATTCTTTACTGTGCTTGCATTTAGTGCTCTGTAGTCAGTTACTAGACACAGAGTGCCTTCCTTTTTCTTTACAAAGAACACTGCTGCCCCTCCACGGGGATTCAGACGGGCAAATGAATCCTTTTGCTAGATTGTCCTCAATATGGGTTTTAAGGGTTTGGGTCTCCATGAGAGAGAGTCTGTAGAGGGGTGCAGGTTTGGGCATGGCTTTACATAGGTCAATGCCATGTTTGACCTCCCGTTTGGGGGGTAGCTTGGTGAGTTCTTCCTTGAATACATGGGCGTATTTGTTTAGGAGTGCCGCAAGTTCTGGGCATTGGATCTTGGTTGTTTGCATGCTATTGAATTCAGTGTACCTCATTATATGGAGGGTACTATCTTTGGTTAGATGTTCTGAGTCATCTTGGTTTATGACCTGGACAAATACTGTATCTCTTAGAATGAGGTCATTGGGTTCTTTGAGGATGTTAAAATTGACTCTGTTGTGTTTGATGGACATGGTTTTTGTTTTCCAACATACGCTGGGGTTCACTTGGGTGAACCAGTCCATGCCTGCTACAATGCCATAGTTTATGTTGTTCATGACAAGTCCTTTGATGGACGTTTGTATGCCCTGGAGGTCAATTCTGAAGGGGGTTGTTTTGCCTTTGAGTAGAACCTTTGATTTATCTGCCATTCTGGCTTATTTGAAGTTGGATTTGACAACTGGTATTTTGTACTTGGTTACAAATGGTTTGCTAACCATAGTGTTTTGTGCACCAGAGTCAAATAAAATTTTATGTGTATGTGATTTGTAAGTGCATGGATAGACAAGAAGTTGTGAGCAATCTTTAATTTTTACATTCATAAAAATGGAGGATTGCAGGACATGTGGGATGCAAGCAGCAAAGTTTGTGCCTTGGCACAGTTTCTTGTCAAGTTGGGGGGAGACAGGGGCACTTAAGCCTGTTCCCCTTCCTCTTTTCCCTTTTCCTCTGTTTTGAGACCTTTGAGGTCAGAGAATGTGGGGTCAGATTCATAGCGGGTTGCTATTTCAGCATTGTTTACTTCAGCGGTGTCCTCTTTCTTGGGACAGGAGCAGTTTGCACTTTGGCTGCAATTGCCATTGTTGCAATTAGAGTTGCCGTTGCTATGATTGGTGTTCTGGCGTTTATTGCCATTGGAGTTTTCTCTGCCTATTGCCTTTTGAGGAGCAATTGCCGTTGTGTGCAGCATATTCCATGTTTGCGCATTTTTCCGCGCGCTTGGCTTCTGCAATGAGCGCAGGCATGGAGGTGTTGGCCTCTGGGCAGAATGAGGGCAGCAACAGAGGGTTTCATTCTGTTGATGAATGAGGCTCTGGTATGTACGTTATCAGCTTGTGCTGGGTTTTGGATTTTGCGACGTATTTCCTCAAATTCATTGGCGTGAGCTGTGATAGTGGTCTTCTGAGGAAGATTGCTGAGCTGTATTGCAATGTCTTGGAGGGATTTGGTGACACAGAAATTGTGTATGATGTCCGCTTTGAACTCTTCCCAGTTGTCAAGCTGGTTGTCAGTTTGTGAGCCAGACCCAGGTGGCAAACCAGTTAGCTGCGGCCTTGTACAGGCGCTTGCTGGCTTCCTGGACCCATTTCTCATGGGGGATGCAGCTGGCGCAGAGTTTAGTGGCTGAGTGGTCTAGCCAGTTGATGATGTTTTCTTTGTTTTTACCAAAGAACTTGTTGATACCAATGTCATTTGGCGTTGGTAACTTCACCTGTGATAGGTGGTTGTGCGTTTGTTTGTGGTTGAAGAGAGCAACTGTATTGAATAATCTTGGCGCATGCTTTGGGCATGACCAGACCTTTGAATACAGTTGCATCCACTAGGTATATATTTGTCAATGTTGTGGGCGCAGAAGTACGTTTTCCAGGTCTCCTGGGATGTGGCCTGGTTGAGTACGTGAGCAAAGGTGGGCAGGTTTTGGTCAGTCATTTTCTCTTTCATGGGCGTGATTGAAAAGCCGTAGCTGCTATCAGTGATAAGGAGCGCCTTTTGGGGAAGCTTTGAATATGGAATTAGGAAAGAAGAGAAGTATATTTTATTGGATAATACTTTAGACTTATATAGACTTTACTGTGGCAGGGATTTAGTTGGATCAAACCTAGGGGTTGGTCATGTGTAGGAGTGGATTTGAGCCACTGGATACTTGGACAGTCATGTGATATTGCTTGGTTACCATTCTTGGTATGTCAAACGGTATATTGGAAGGGCACCAAATTGGGCAATGGCTGGATGTCAAGTAGGTTGGCAGGAGCCAGAATGCTTGTACATCCAGGCCCTCAACAGCGTCTCTGCCTCTATGTTGACTGTTCTTTTCCTGACTGTTCCTTGGGATCAGCCCCTTCAACCTGAGGGTTGGTGCAGACTCAAGAATGGTGACCTATCTAGCCACAGTTATGGCAACCTTGGCGTCAAGGAAGATTTTGAGAATTCATGATGAGGATATGTGGGCCACAGGAAGACAAACCAGAGTTAGAGGCAGAACAATTCTCCCGCACAACCACCCCAGAATGGGTAAGGTGCATATCCTGCAACAGTGTCTTTATGCTCTTCATAGAGGAAGCATTGCTTTATGAGCCTTAAAATGAAGGCACAGCAGCTGATTAACCTTGAGGGCTTGAGCCCAAGCCATGTAAGCTTTGTGCTCTGTCAATTGTCTGCTAGTTATCAATTGTTGTCCTTCCATGTAGAACCTATCCACAAATTCAGCTAGAGTCTCTTTAGGTTTAAAGGCAATGTAAATGGAGGCGTCCTTTTTCACTTCCAAACTAAGGTCACCACCAAATTCATTGATCAGAAGCTGCTTCATTTCTTCCCAAGTATCAATGGGGGCAAATCAGGAGCTATCACCTCCTGACAGGTCAGGTGCAGATAAGTTAGGACATGTTCCTTCTTAACCTCATCAGAGGCCCTTCTCATGGATGTTTTGTAGATAGTTAGAAAAGCTGCAATGGTAGAAGTTTTGGGGTCAAATACTTGTTTAAAGGTGGGTTTGAAGTGTGCTCCTGGAGTAGGACCACCATTGTTGCTATTGAGTACATTTATGTGCGGGGAGAATTCTGCTTCAGACTCAGAGGGGGCTGTCTGGCCCACAACTGACAAAAACTCTCCTCTAGAGTTGTCAAGGTCTCAGTAGTGTAGGCACTTGTATTATTAGCTAAGGCGGTTTATCACTCAGTAACGTCTAGGCGCTGACCCTGTGTTGTTACTACTGTGGAAAGTTTAGCCAGTAGGGAGTTAAGGGACGGACCCACTGAAAGGCAAGGAGCAAACCTGTCATTCACCAAATTGATTAACTCACTATTTTTTGTACATCTTTATCAAGTTCAGAGTGGTCTCATTTCATAGTGGTCCACCTCATTAGCTAGAGCTATCAACTCTCTAGCAAAGTGAATGCAGGGAGCTCTTGACAAGCCAGGGCAACAGCCATCTTTATTGACAACCCCAGTTGAACTAGTAGCAGTTGCCATCATGCCGCATAACACAGCAACCTCTTGCTTTAAATCTGTAACTTGAGCTATTAAAGCAAGCACTTGAGGATCTGTCTGAGGTACTTTGGCAGAGAAACCTTAACTACAAGTGTTTGCTCTCAGTTCTCAAATGGCATCCCATAGTCTCTGTTCTCTCTCCATCAAACCAATCAGATGGAGGGGAAGGCGGGGCATCTGGCTTGGATGTAGACAATTCATTAACTTGAGTCTGGAGTTTGGCAATGGTAGCAGCAGTGGCAACCCTTTCTTGATCAAATTCTTCACCAAGATTTGCAGAGGCCTTTAACAGCAAGGTCTGATACTTGTTGTAGTTAATCAAAGGAATAATCACTGAACTCATTGAACTGCTGCACAAGCCATTTGAAATCAGTGAGATAGGCGTTCAGGGTGGAATCTACTTGAGTTTGCCAGGGTTTTTTCACAACTGGCAGAACTCATGCAGACACACTCTGACATATTCAGGAATGGACAAGCGCATTTGCTTGATGGAATCAACCAAGCAGGTTTGAGAAGTGAAAGAGTCATGCTGATTGTCTGACACCAAGGAAAACAGGGAGTGAATTCATTGTTGATAGGCATCGAATTGATCCCATGGTTTATGACAGCTGCTTAGAGGGACAAAATCTCCTGAACATGGAGCCCCAACACCATTTGATGGTGGGCTAAGGAAGATTGTACAGAGGAAGACAATAGGTGCTCAGCAGAGCCAGCTGCTGAGAGGAGATGCTGTGGAAATTGTGGAGCCACAATCAATTTGTAGTATTCTGTTTGACTGAACTGTAGCTGGAGGCAAGGGATGGCCCCATCACGGGCTAACCCCAGGGCTACTGCCATGACTTGTTCCAAGTCAGGGGTACCCAAAGGGTAGGCCACTAGGCAGGGACCATTCCCAAGGTTCAGCACAGTAGGGACAATAGGTGGGTCTGCAATGTCTTCCTCAATAGGAGGACTGGTATTTTCAGGTGAAGTTGGCTCTTGTATAGGTGGAGGCAAAGGACCTGAAAACGTGGTTGTAAAGGGAGTAACTGAGGAGCTTACAGCCCCTGTAGTGAGCACCATTTTTGTCGTGACCTGAGGCACGGCACAGATACACAACAGGGAATCCTAACCTTAGGGTTGAATTTTGTATCTAAGTTTTGGTTAGAATGGCAGGGAAGGCTATGTGATTACCTTGTGGCCCTGATTAAAAAATATCTGCTATACATGGCTAGAGAGGCGCCAAAGTATGTGAAGACATAAAGATAAAAATGTGAATAGAACTTAAGTTTATTGAGTGAAAATATTGGGAATATATACTGTGCAGCTTTACTAAAAAACAGTACATGGACAGTAGGATCACTTGCCACCAGCATGAGTGGGGCAAGTGAGTTGTGCAGAATCAGGCAACTGAACAATTGAATTTCCCAATTTGGAGCCAGACTCATTTCTAAGAGCAAAAGTGAAAGAGAGAGATTTGTCCTCAAAATAACCCATTGAAGGAAAAATAAAAACACAGTGAATGGTGGCATTCACAACAGGTATTAGCACTTGCTGTCTGTCAGTTTGCGTGATTTTTAGGCTACAGGCAGGAAGCCAATATCATTGTTTTTGATTTTTAGCACTCCCCCAATAGATGTGTCAGAGGCGTATGTCTCCATTTGATATTCCCCATCATGTTTGGGGTATTGGAGAATGGGTGCTGTTGTAAGTTTCTCCTTAAGATGTCTGAAGCAAAGGTCACATTGTGGGGTCCATACAAACTTAGATTTGGTGCCAGTTATGGAAGATGGGGGTGCAGTTAGGACGCTGTAGTTGGGTATGAAGCGTCATACATAGGCAACCATTCCCAAGAATGTACGGAATTCTGAATTGTCTTTTGGAGGGGCATTTTACAGATAGCTTGAATTTTCTGGTTATTGGGTTTAATGCCATCCTTCAAAACTACATGTCCCAAGAAGGGTAACTGATTACAGAAGAAATGGCAATTGGAGGGCTTGACTAGCAGCTTGTGTTGCGCCAGGGTAGCAAAGACTGCCTCCAGGTCTTTGTGATGTTGTTCTACCAAGAGGCTATAGACAATAATGTTGTCCAAGTATACCAAGGTGTGTTTACCAATGTGGGGGCAAACACCTTGTTCATGAAAGTCACAAAGGTTGACAGGGCGTTTGTCATTCCAAAGTTAAGTATCACACACTTGTATGATCCATATTTAGTACAAAAGGCTGTTTTCAGAATATCTTCTTCCTTGATGTGGATCTGATTGTAGCCAGCAGTTAGCACAATCTTGGAGAAGACTGTGGCGCCGCCCAAGGCATCAAAGAGGTTGCCAATGAGTGGTAGTGTGTAAAAATTATTGAAAGTAACTTTGTTTAGGGCTTGGTAGTCTGTGACTAGGTGCAGGGTACCATCTTTCTTTGCTACAAAGAATAAAGCAGCACCAAAAGGAGACTGTGAGGGGCGGATAAGTCCTTTTTCTAATGCTTCCTTGAGGTAAGCACATAGGGAGTTGTCTTTGTTTGGGGTAAGGCGGTAGATGGGTTGTGCCTTAGGTACAGCTCCCTTGAGTTGGATGGAGAGTTGGATGTGTTTCTCTGGTGGCAACCCAGGTAGAGCCTCTTTGAAGATTTCTGGATGGCAGGCCACAATTTTGAAATCATGAGGTGTGGAGGTATCCTGGTGATCCTTGAAGTGTATGATCTTGTACTGGCAGGAGTCCCAGTCAATTTTCTTCAGGTTTTCCTTTTTGTCTAAAGTCTCTGTGATTTTTACAAAGACGTGGTTGCGTAGGAGCTGATCCACTGAGTCTGGGTAGATCTGGTGATTGACGCCTTCACATTTGATGGTCAATACTGAGGTTGCCCAGTCTACATGGGGGTTGTTCCTTTTTAACCAGTCCAGTCCCAGCACAATATCAAACTTGGGAAAATCAATGAAAGGACCTTGGATGGTAGAATGCAGGTTCCCAAGCATGACAGAGAAGGGGGCAGTTTCCCTTGTCACAGCAATGTGATGTTCATCAGCTAAAAGCACGTTTTTAATCTGCAAAGGATTAGTGGTTAGCTTGAACTTATTTAAAAAGCTGCTGTTGACTAGGGTTTGATCTGAGCCCAGGTCCAGGAGTGCTTAACCTGTGTAACTTCAAAAGAAAAAAGGGTAAGACATCAGTTTATTTGGATGTCTGGCAATGGCGTAGAGTACCAGGTCCTCTGAGGGCACTTGGATCATTAGACACTGGTCCACGTCCTCAGGTTGGTATTCATCATTGGGCAAGTCAGGAGTTGTGCAAGAGAGAGCTTGGATTTCTTAGTGCTCTCCCTGGGCTTTTCCATTGTCTTGATTTTCTTATGTGGCAGTGATACAGAAATGGGTACAGTTTGACTAGATATTGTTCCCATTTCCATGTCCATTTGAGCCCACAGGTTTATGGTTTGCACTGTTGTTGTTGTTCCCAGGGGATGGTTAATTGGAAAGCCCAGCTGAGCAAGAGTCTTCAGGTATCTCTCTTTTCCCAGTTTGCGCCTTGTGGAGAGTGTTGGATGTTTGTTCTGCTTTCTCTGTTTGCGGTACAAACTTTTCAGGTTAGTTACTTGGTCCATGTTTACGTGTCTCATTACATGCAACTTGAGAGCATTGTAGTACATGGGATGGGTAGCTGGAGTGTCAAAAGCCATTTATGAGGGAGCACATAGTTGGAGTTCCTTATAAGTGCAAGTGAGCTCCTTCACTGTGCCTGTTTGAGCTAGATTCTTCACTTAGTGTATGATCACAAGTGCAGTGTCCTTCAGCACAAATCTTGCCAAGAAGTCTTGTTTGAAAGTGCCCCAATCCTTCTTGGTGTGTTCTTAAATGCCAATTGTTGCACCAGGTGCCAGCGTCATGAGTCAGTCAGATGGAGATCTCTGAAATCCAAAATTGTTGCAGGCATTCCATTTGGGCCAACTGGCTTTGGGCAGATTGGATCCATGCTGTGGTGTTATGGTTGTTGGCTCCAGCAAAAGGCTCCAATGCAGTGCTTCACAGTCTCTGAGCTACGTAGGCTGACATGATGCTCTTGTTGGTTGCTTGGGGCATGGCAGCAGGTGCATGGAAGAACCCTTGTGTTGACAGTGCATTGAACGCGGGGAGTGATATCACCATGTTCTGGTACAGTACAAATCCATCAGGTATTTTGGTACCTGGCGTGTATGGCGTTCAGTCTAGCGGGAGGACAGACACAATTCTATCAAGGATTTGTTGACTGCAGCAAGTACAGGCAACAAGAGGAGTTTTGTGAGATAAGATAGGATGGAAACCCTACTTCTGCTACCAATGTTGTAACTGTGCTGTTTTAGCAGAGTTACATGGGGAAAATATTTGGAAACTAGATAATATTCTTTATTGAGAGATATGTATTATATAGTCACTATCAATTGTGGATAACAGGAAAATGATTGTGATGATCACATGGTGGGACAGTGAAGGGGGTGGCTTGATCCTGGTAATGAGTCAAGCGCCAAAACAATGTATCCACCATGGGAGCTCAACTTTTGTTCATATTGTTGTTTTTGGAAATTTGAGTCAACTTCCTAACTTGGCTGCAGGTGACTGGATAATTGGATCACAGGTCACAAACCTGCTTACTTGGAACCTTGCTGGTGGGTTGAGCCTGCTGTTTCAACATCTTCATCATTATATGAGAATTTGGGAGCAGGTTAAGAGCGAAATAAAATCAAGCATTCAACCACAATAAAAATTGTGATTTGACAACAACTGAAAGGTTGTTGCCAACAATTTCTGGGATGCCACAGGGGGGAAGGAATCAACTGAACATCAAAAGCAACAGAGAAAACCAAATGGCCAAATTAGGCTAATAAATTTTGAACTTTATTAGAGTAGAGAATGATGGAGCAAAGTCTTTTACAACTCTTGCATTCATTTAAGGGATGAGATGAGATTGGGGTGGTAGATTAAATCTTACAAAACCAATCAACTAATGATATAAGCGGATATGAGTGCATTTCTTGAGGCAGGAAGATCTTGACAAATTTTGAATGGACATAATCAAAAGGAAAACCAAACCAACTAACATTGGGAAATTTGTTTTGGATGCAATTACCACTGCTCCTGGCCACTCTTGCACATGATATTTAACCAGGGGTGTCTCTTGGGTGGGTTAGGTGGGGGCATCTTCAGAATAATCCCAAAGTTCTAAATTGAGTGCTTTTCTTGGGCTTTTTCAGTAATCTTTTGGATAAATATTCAAGCATAATTTGGTAGAAATTCCCAAGCATTTGGCAGGGATTGGAGCAGAGGCCTAAGGGGGAGGTGTAACTTTATAATCAGTTTACTTCACTATGATTTTAGCTCATTAATTTACAAATTGTTACTCAAGGGCTTCAATTATTTTGGGCAAGTTCCTTAGGTTGAAGTTCCTAAGGTTGAAAGTGCAAAAATTGAAACACTATGTAGGGTGCAAAAATCAAAAATATCAAAGACCAAAGTGCAAAAATCAATTTTCCAGAGGTTAACCTTGAAGCAGAATAAAATATAGTTTAAAATAAAACTATATATTTTAAAATCTATTCTAGACTAAAGAGCTCCCAAGAAATTTATTTCTGCAATAAAAAATATATGTTAGATAATAAAAAAGTTCTTAAATTAGCTTTTTTAAATGAAAGTTTATTTTAGTTTCAAAAGCAAAATTAGACTAGGATTTATATGTAACTGTATCCAATTGAAAATAAAATATGAAAATACACAAAAAACTGCTTTATAAACTATAAGTTTAATAAAAAAGGTTAATTTAATTTCCAGCTTATGTAAAGCTATAATAATACTTCAGTATAAGCAAAATAAAGGATTTTACCTACAAGATACAAGCATATGATTTTAGGTACTTTGGTTTGTTAGTGATTTTATTTCAATGATAAAAGTTATAGAAGACTATCATTAAAATAAATTAAAGTACATTACTTTCTTATTAAAGATATACTATACAATTTTATACTTAATAAAAGATATAGTCTTATATCTTATTTATAAGTCACAATATTCAAAGATATCAAGAATCTGCCACTTACATATCATAAAATGAAGACTTGAATATTTTTATGTTAAAAACACTGTACTTCCACTAAAAATGATATGGATAATTCAAAGTTGAAAATCAAAAAGAAACATTTTATACATCTTATTTTACTCTAATACATAGAGTAAAAAGATAAAGTGGAAGAGAATTGAGGTTAATAATGAAGAGAGGATAAAAAGAGATAATCAAGGGTAAGACTGGAAAGAGGAAAGTATAAGATAATTGAGGGTAAGAAAGGAAAAGAGAAGAAGATAATTGAGTATAAGAATGGAAAGAGAAAAGAAGAGAGAGAGGGAGAAGAGAAAAGGAGAAGAGAAGAAAAAAGAAAGTTTTGCTACTTAGTATCAGATTTTATATAATCCACCCTCTTGATGACGCAGAATTTTTTGAAAGTTTTTTGGCCCCCAGAACAGCCAAGGGAATAAACAAACTTATTTTTGAGGAGGGATGAGAGGTAGAAAGGAGAGGTGGGAAAGGAGAAACTGTTACGGTAGAAAATCAAATGGAAGGGATAGTGCACCCTCATAAAACCCAAAATCAGCAAAGAACTGCAGCCAAACCCCTGAAAGAAATTGACAACTTAAATGCTGTCATAGACAAAAAAATGGGTCAAAGCTGGGGTTGCCCAAATAGCCCTCAAAAATATGGACCCGCCTTATTTTCCCCCAAATAATTATGACAAGAAAATTATGTGTTATACACTAATTGGGGATGGCAGCGCTCAACCTGCTGGTTGCCGGAATTTTTCAAGTTATGACGTCATTGACTTGAATTCAAATGCAGGACCACCAACTGCTGAAAATATTCTTGCCAGCCAATCAGAAGCCTTGGAATCTCCTCTTGCCCCATCCTGAACTCCCTTAAGACTTCCCCATTTCCCCTCTAGAAACTTGTTTCTAGATAGCTTAATTTACCTCAAAATAAAAGAAAGTTTATCCCAAAATGATGGCTCATTTAGGGCTGTTTGCCCCTATCCTTGAAAGATTAGCCTCCGTGGCCATCAAGGTTGTCATTGATTCCATGGCTGCAACCTGGCCTGCGCTGTACCTGTTGACACCCTCCAATTCTCTCTCAAATTTACCCCTACAAATCATTTGCCTACTGACAATTTCTCTCTCAATCTTCTGTTACACCACCATTGGATCCAAGATGCTGAAGCTGTCCTCCCAATTTGGTCTCCTGCTAGTCAAGCAACTTAAAATTTGTTTATTATATCCTCATTGTATATCCTTGAATCATGCTGCATACCACTTTGCTCTAACAGAAACCTTCAAAAAACCAGGAGCTTATTGCACTTTGATTTAGGCACTTTGATTTTGTCCCCTGAATAAAAAAAAAAATATTAATTAATTTATATTTTTGAAATTGCCCCAAAACACATTTATAATATTGCAGTAAAATAAAAACCTACTAAAAAACTTCTCTTTTATATATTTAAATACAGGCTTAAAGAACTACAAAGGAACAAATAAATTGTGTAAAATTTATAAGCTGAAAAAGTGTGACTAAACTAAAAACAATGATTCCTCCCTTGTTTGAGGAACTTAATAAAAATAATGAATAAAAATTAGTTTTGTAAAAATTTAAATTAAGTGGATGAATTTGGACCTGGATTTTGATTTGACTACTTTTGATTTCTGCACCCATAAGAAACTATAGAAATTTTAAAAAATATGAGACAAAATTTGGCTTAAAAAGAAAGAGCATAATAGTATTTTATATTGATATTTGAACAAAAAAATTAAAAAATTTGCCAAGTAAAAAGCTTTAGCCTGATTTCTTTTTACATATAGAATTTTTAAATTTGAGTACAAAATAAAGATATTTTCACTTGATTTTACACTTCAATTTTTTCCCCTCTATTAAAAGGGGCAAATAAATTCTATTTTAAAAGCTAAATTAAATTTAGGTGTGTTTTAAATTGCATTGATTTGGGCACTTCAAACTTGGTTTTTTGATTTTAGCTACTAGTACAGTAGTTTTAAAAGCTATGGCAACAAGCAAAAAATATTCAGACTTAAACAAAATTGAAATGAGTTTCAAATCTATTGTAAATCAATATAAATTGGTTTATTTTTAATTTTTTTTAAATCTGAGTTTATTTTGTTTAAATCTGAATTGTTCTTGCTTGTCGCCATAGCTTTTAAAACTACTGTAAAAACATTTTTTAAAAAGTCAAATTTAAGAAGAATAAAAAAAATTGGGGACATTTTTTATTGAAAAAAGTGCAGAGATCAAAAAATCCATTGATTTGGAGATTTTGATTGCTACACTTTGACTTTAGGCACTTGCCCAATTATTTTATACACATAAATTTTCTTTTTTACTTCCTACTATGACTTAAATCAGGGCCTGCTGCTATAAAAATATGTGTTTTTGTATTGCTATTAAGGATAGTTAATTTTAGAAAACGCTAATAATAAAATAGAGTTATATATTAAAATCTATTCTTATCAAGTGGTTTGTAATATATAATTATATTTTATTGTTAAATAATTCTAATTCAGTTAATATTAGGATCTAAATTTTAGCTGTCCCAAAATAGAACAGGATGATTTTTGAGAATGCCTATAATTTCAAAAAGAATCAGCACAAATCTACTCTAGATCCTTTGACATCCCTTTTGAGACACCCATAAATTATATTTATTTCAAATTCGCCTCTTATTTGATTTGAAACTTGTTTGGATTTGAAAATCCTGCAATTTCATATTTGTTAATAATTTCATGTTGTTTATGATTTGTTAGACTTACAGGAAATATCAAATTGTACATTAGAATACCACATTTCTGATATATGTATCCTGCATTTTTTTGTTTTTTTTGTCTTTAGTTAATTGAGTTATCTGCTCAAGAGATTTGAAATTTTCAAATTTAAATAAATCAAAAAAGTCAAATTAAATGGTTAACTTTATTAAATATTTTAATTTTTACTCAGCTGAGTTGCCCACAAATGTGATTTAAAAATTTGGACCAAGGATTTGAAAATCTCACATTTTTACATTTAGGTTCTGAATTTACAGTATATAAAATGTATCTTAAATGGTAAGCAGGCCCTCTCAGGGACCCTGCTTGTTGCAACTGAACCTATTAGAGTTCAGTATTTGACTGGGGAAGACAACAGTCCAATAGAAAGAACAGAAATGAATAGAATAAGGTATTGTTTATTATAGAATATCGTGATTAATATACTATACTAGGTGGTTGCCCTAAGGAAGAAAAAGTTGAATTAAAAATCAAAAATTTATTTTATTGTCTTTTAGGCTTGTATTACTTATAGATGTTAATAAAATATATTTAATTGCTTTATGAAAAAGTAATTCAATATAATAAATAAAAATAAAATGTATACCCAAGTATAAATAAAAACTAAACCAAATAAGTATAGAACATAAGTTAGTAAGGCTAAAAATATGAAATTAGAATTGATTTTTATGTCTGTAAAAATGTAGAGCTGATCTGCACAAATAAGCTATTGGACACAAAATCACTAGTATTCACTGAATAATGATTAGTTAGTGTATAAAAGAAATTTAGATAAAACAAATGAGTCTGAGCTTTGATTATGATGTGAACCTGACCAGACGATCTAGACTGACAATATCCACACTAGAGCACTAGAGCACATGTTTGTACCATTTTGATCAAATCATCTGAAAAATGATCATTCCCAAATATGAAAAAAATTGAAAAAATAATAGCCTTTTACTTCTCTGATGTTCTTTTGAGATGAAGCTGTGGCAAGCAAGGTTTACTCTGAAACAATAGCAGCCACTTGGATCAAGTGATGTACCAATAAAAAGTCAATTCATTTGAAGAATAAAATCAAATCCAACCAACCACCTGTACAAACTATATTAATTATGATTAAACTGCATCACAAATTGACCAAGCTCCTGTCAATCAACCCACACAAGATAATATCTGATATATAAAATAACTAAAACAATGCGCTCTCTCAGTAACCACCCATCTAGAGAGGTAATCTAGAAAGATAAGCCACTTTGATATGGTTGAATAGGGTAGCCACTAATTTAACATGCAAGTAATCAAATAAAATTAATAAAGCAATGGCATAATCAGCAACATGATTACCACCCCACTGAATTCAACGTGTACTTTCAAAGATGCATGTAAGGGATTGAATGTAAGGATGAGAAATTGAGCTTGTGGCTTAACAATCAACTTTAAAAAAATTTAATAAAAATCAATCACAAACCTTACACTTGAGCCCACTTGAGGTGACATGACAGACAGACAGACAGACTAACTTTTATATATATTAATGGGGAAAGCAACAAGGCCACAGGAGTGGCACAAAGGAAGGTTTGATATAAGGTTTGGGTTGTGAAATAACTTGTGCGGGGATCAGCAGGTCAAATTGATAGCGCTCCTAATTAGGAGAAAGTGCCTGAAGTTTGATACTGTCTTTGGATTGATCCATGTTGTTAGATATGTCAAGGTGCAACTCTTCAAGCACCCCCTGTGTATTGTAAGATACATTAGCAGGCGAGGAGGGAGACTTGATTGCAACACCCCCCTTGCCTCCTGCTTGTTGTCAGACACCAGGATCAGAGGTTGCAGGAGATCTGGGAAGGTCCACACAAACAACTTTTGTGTGGTGATGGTGAGGCAGGGGCACAAGCAATCATGATGAAGCTTCTTAATGTTCCCTTGGGCATCTTCAAGTTGGTAGGTGTGGTTGTCATAGACAGCGGCTATCTTGAAAGGCCCCAGGTGGCTTGGTTCCAGTTTGGCTGAATTGGGGTTGAAGGTGTAAACAGGGTCACCTACGGCGTATCTGGCCTCAAGGTGTTTTGTTCCTCCCTCAATTTACTTGTGTTCAATGTCTCAAGCCTTGGCACACCACTGGCTCAGGGAGAGGGTAGGCAACAAGGGGGGTTTCCCGGGAACCTTAGACCATAATTTTCCTTGTTCCACCCCAGTCAAGCTGTTGGGTGCTCCAAAGGCCAGGCTTCTGGAGCTGAACCCAGTGCCCCTGTTGATCCTTGCTTGTAAGATGAGTAGAGCGGAGGGAAAGTGTTCAGTCCACATAGTATTAAGATGTTCCTGTGAGAGTTTGGCAATCAGTTGGACCAGCAAACCATTCAATTGTTCCACACGTCCAATGGCTTGCGGGTGGTATGGGGTTGTGACTATTTTCTGAAGGGCATTCTTGGTGTAATATGCCTTCATGGCATGCCCAACAAGCTTAGGGCCACCATCTGTAATGAGGCGTTTGGGCTGCCCAAAGCGGGCCACAATCTCTTTACCAATAAAGCAGGTGATTGTGGTGGCAGTGTGGTTTTTGGTCTCCTATTCTATGGGCCAACAAGTAAAGTAGTTGATGGCTGTAATGATGTACTTTTTTCCTAGTCTGTCCTTGGGAAGAAGCCCCACAATGTCAAGGGCCCACTGTTTGAAGGGTTCCATTGCTTTGATGGGCAGTATAGACTTGGAGGGTGCAGGTTTCAACATATTCTTCTTGCACAGCACACAGGTTTCAAGTAGGTCCAAGATGTCTTGGCGCATATGAGGCCACCAAACTTTATGCTTTATTATTTCAAAGAGTTTATGTCCTCTGATATGCTCCAAGGTGCAGTGGTAATGCAGTATGGTATCTTCTTTCTGGGGTGGTGGGAATGTACGGCGTCTTCTCACTAGTCTCTGCCTGACAACAAACATTGCCAGCATCACTGCTATACAGCTTTCATTGTCCTTCAGTTTAGAGATAATTACCAAATTAAGACCTTCATAGCAGGTTGCTTCAGGTCAGAGGTAGAGCATTGGCCAATTGAGGTCCAAACTGTTGTCCCCAGTGATGGGCGCCACATAGAGACTTGAGAGGGCATCTGCTGTGATGAGCTCTTTCCCAGGCTTGTACTCTATATACAACTGGTAAGGAGATAGATGTTTGACCCAGCCTGCCTTGCAGCATGTCAAGTGGGACTGTGTATTGAAGTATTGGATCAACTTATGGTCTGTCAAGACACAGGGTGAAAAGGTGTCTCCTTCCAAGTAACAGCAACACTTCTCAATGCTGTGCACAATTGCTGCTAGCTTCTTGTCATGAATTGAGTAATTTTGTTCTGAGTCAGTGAGCTTCCTGGATTTGTATGCCACAGGGAGGAAAACACCCTTGTCAGTTTCTACCTATAACACACCCCCTATGGCCCTGTCAGAGGCATCAGTCTTTAGTTTTTATTGTCAGTTTCAATTGGGAAACTGTAATACAGGCGCTGTTGTAAGTCTCTGCTTCAACGTCTCAAAGGATTAATCTCAGGCAGGGGTCCAATGGAAGCGCTGTTTAGTGCTCAGGAGTTTGATGAGAGGTGCAATAAGTTCTCTAAAATTGGGGGATGAACCTGCGCACATAGGCAACCATGCCCAAGAAGGTACAAACCTGAACAACATCAGTGGGAGGTGGCATGCTGGTGATTGCCTTGATTTTGGCAGGGTCAGGCTTTATCCCTTGGGCAGAGATGGTGTGCCCAAGGAACAAGACCTCTGACTTGAGGAATTCACATTTGTTGGGCTTAGCCTTCAACTGGTTTTTCCAAAGGGTGTCAAGGACAGCACAGAGGTGTTAAAGATGTGTGGTTTGATCTTGACTGAAGACAATAATATTGGCAAGGTACACAACAATACACTTTCCAATCAATTCCTCAAATGCTTTGTTTATTAACATGGCAAAAGTGGACAGAGCGTTAGTTATTCAAAAGTTCATGACCTGGCACTCAAACAACCTGTAGCATGTGCAGAAGGCAGTTTTTGCCTCATCCCCTGGTGCAATGCAGACCTGGTTGTACCCTGCAGTGAGATCAATCTTACTAAAGACCTTTGCACCCGTAAGTGTGTCAAACAGGTTGTCAATCAACAGAAGGGGTACTTGTTCTTGATGGTTACTTTGTTTAGGACACATTAATCAGTTACTAAGCAAAGGGACCCATACTTCTTGGCTATAAAGACAACTGCAGCCTTGTAGGGTGAGAGAGAAGGGCAGATAAAGCCCTTGTCAAGTGCATCCACAAGGAGTTGACAGAGAGTTTTGTTCTCTTTGGGCGTCAGATAATAGAGGGGGCGCGCCTTGGGTAGCAGCCCTTATAATTGTACAGCATGTTGTATCTCCTAGAAAGGAGGTAGTTGGTCCAGTGTCTCACTGAAAACGTCCTTATACTCCTTGAGGAGTGAGGCAAGTGTTGGTGGGGGAGGAGTGACCAAGGGGGGAGCCGCAAGTGGTTCAGCGCAGATAACTTTGACTGAACATTGATTGAAAACCAGTTTCCCCCCTTGAAATTGTACATACCTGTCTCTGTAATTCTGAAAAACACAGTATCATGCAATTACATGCTCATTTTGATAGGATAGATCAGGAAGCCCACCCCATTCCTGTTAAGGGTAATGAAAGACATATCCCAGTCAATATAGAGATGGTTGTATTGCCAAAGCCAGTCAAGACCAGCAAATGATGTTGTGGCTAAGCCCTGCCATGATTGGCCCAGAGATCTTGACCTGGACTTTCCCCACTCTCACAGAGAAGGGTACTGTCTCATGGGTAATTGCCACTCTGCAGGAGTCAGCTACTTGAACTGCCTTGAAGCAGTCTGGATACTTGGTCTAATTGTTGGGAGTCAGAAAACGTCTGGTCAACCATAGTGTGGTTGGCCCCAGTATCTACCAAAAATATGTGGGTAATCCCACAGAAGCAGAAGGGATAGGCCAGGTGGGTTACTTATTTGAAGAATGGCTTGCTTGGAGAACAGGGCCATTGCTAGGAACCTGGAAGATGTTGAGAGTTTCAACATCATGAACATTGTAATGCCAGGGGTTCTTTGCAAGGAGAGATTTAGGGCAAGGGTCAAGTGGGGTTGTAGAACCTCTCATATCTAAAACCCCCAGGCTTTTCCTGGGTCCTCAATTTGTGCTAATTAGAGCTTCCCCTTTCAGGAACGCTTAGCCCCATTCTCTTGTTGGTGGGGCTGATAGCGGCCCACCTGACTGTGGCCACTGCCGAGTGTGGGGCAAGGCTGGGGTGGAGCGTTGCTAGTACCGACGGAAGCCCATAGAGGCCTAGTTATTGGCCTCCACAATGGCTTTATAGCAGTTTTTGATGGAAGTATGGCAACCCATAGGGACCCACTTGCAGATATGGGGTTTTAGCCCATTGTCAATGAGAGTGAGTAGCATGGTGTTTCCAATCTGTAGGCTTCTGGGGGGCAGCAAGGGTGTTAAAGCTGCAAGATATTCAGGGACAGACCTGGTCTGTTTGATGGCTAGAAGAGGAGTTCCCACCAAAATGGGGGAGAAGGTTTCACTGTAGCGGGACTTTGCTGCATCCTTGGAACAGCTGCCTAGGTAACGTCTGAGTCTCCTGGCTGGCCCAGTTGGTGAACCACACTGGCGGCAGGCCCTGTAAGGCGGCCTAGAAGCGGTGGCAACCCACATGGGCTCAGGGACACTGACAGACACAAAGGCAGGTTTTGGTTGAGTTAGAGCCAACTGACAATGATCGGCTCCTTCAACACCACCCGCAAAGGACTCTAGCTAGGAGGTTTAGCATGCATTGTGACAGGTCCAATTGGGGTGGGATGACACTTGTGATGCTCTGCCCAAGACAGAGTTGATTATACACACTTTTGAGTACCAAATGGTCTTGGTAGATAACATACCCCTTGGGAATGTCTCCCTCAGGGATTGAAAGGAAAGTTTTGTGATGAAAAGTAGCCATACAGCCTGTACTCCATCCTTTCTTGGGGGAGTTTTTCTTTTAGGTAAGTTGTGAACCTACTGCTGCTACCACTGTTGCAACTTGTTGTAGTTTACGTATAGTAAATGAGTAACTGTAATTGCTTAACTCAAATATGACCTTAATTATTACTAAAGATTAAGCCAAGGTAAATATCTAGCCTAATGCATATAATAAAGTATAAGTTATGTAAATTCAATCTTTTATTTATAAATCAAGGAGAGAGTTATATAGTATTTGAGGGATTAATAGGAACCACAGAGTGCCAGGATCCTCTGTTCTGCAGCCAGGTTTATCTATCACTTAGCCCATTATTAACCTAATGATTGGATGATCATTAGTTAATATAACCTTGGAGTGCAACTTAGTTGATCAATCAGACTAGTTATCATCCAGTACAAGAGTATCATTGTTCTATTGTTCACCGAGCTTAATGGATCAATAGTTGTTATAGTGAAGGCTAGTTTACAACCAATCACTTCACAACATTTCCCCCACCAAACTAGGCATTCCTGTAAAAGTCTATCAACCTCTTTCAGTATGGTGAATTGACCAAAAAGGAACATAAATCCAGTTGTACGCTACACAGATGTTCCAAAACAGCGCACCAGAAGGCCCAAAGGGGAATAAACCAGAATTCCTGTTGATAACATACTGGTTCACTCACCTGTTTTAGTCTCAGAAGAGACTGATTTAACCAAAATTTTAGGCAATGAAATAGACACAGCTCTTTATAGTTCCTCTAGTACAGTCTCATATAAACCAAGCACCCTGTCAAGTAGCTCTGTAGCACAAGACTCAGGCATGCCTACTTCTCACAACTTTCCACTATTGCTAAGAAAAGGAACTATATTAGTAAGAGCAAAACTCCTACACCTGTGTCCACTAATAGATCCAATGAACCTGGATCAAGCTTAACCAATCTTCTTCAAGAGTTGAATGAGGATGAAGTAGACCATTCTTACGGAGTAATACACAGAGGATAGTCAAGGTTCATATATCAAAATGGTTGCTATCCTTTGTTGGGAAAAGATTCCTACTCTGCATTTCCGTGGGCCATTGGTTATGTGGTCAACACTTATGTTAGCTCTGGAGAACCCTTACATGATCTCCACAATAAAGGCTTGAAGTGGGGAATAATATTCACTGGTGTATACCTTGGGTAAAACCCATAAGATATGCCCAGTTGTGTCTTCAAGACTTCTTTTTTGATGGGATATGCTTAACAGACAATCAGATCTCTTGTGCCCTTGAACTTCTTGAGCTAGTCTTTACAGTGTGGTCCAATCCTAGGTCTCCTGTTGGCCCTGTGCCTTTGTGGCATGGTTCAGATAGTCACAAATATTGCTTGTGGCGAGCTATGAGTACTACCCTGGAACTTTCTCAGTTATAATCAAGCAGGAAGCCATCAGTCCATGATGTTAGTTGGAAACTTGGTGCTTAGTGGATCCAAGGTTGTTTATCATCAGAGACTGCATCATATGCCCAAGTATATTGAGTGGCTTCTTAGAGTCATGTACTCTTTAGGAGGTAAGACACCAGAGGAATATGCCCAGAGAGAGAGTCTTCTCTGGGAATACATCTTGTTTAGACTTGTGTTCCATTATTCTATTGGCATAAACTGTGTCAATTTCCTTTCTATAGATGAGTCTCCTTTTCTTCCTTTTGCATTCTGCTGGCTGCTAGTGTCTGGTTAATCTACACAGCAGCTGCCAAGGTCCTCATTCAATTGTTTCTGGGTCTAGAGGCAATTGCAACTAATAAAGCGCTGTTTGCCTGACCCGTCCTATTCTCCCTTACTATAATCCTTATCTCTTTCTTGATGAAAATAGGATAACAACCCTTGGATTATTTTCATTGGGTTTTTCTTTTTCCAAATTTTTATCTATAAAGGGGCTTATGCTTGACCACTTGGAGCCTTGCACATATATTGCACGTGGACTCAAGTGATCAGTTGGCCTGTTTTCAGATCCTTGAGAGTGTAGCTATCTACTCCCACTTTCTGGACTACTTTGACCAGACCTTGCCATAGTGAGGCAAGTTTGCTTTTGCAACTGTACCCTTGGTTGCTATACAAGTATACCAAGCTTCCTATCTTGTATGCAGGGAGGGCTGGGCAAGATTTTACCGCACAATCCATATCTTTTCCCTTTGTTGCCAAATTGGTAGAGTATACCTCAGACTGTAGCTTAATTAGAGTCTGTATTAATTTCTTCAAATAAGCGTTGGGAGTGAGAGGATCATTGGTTTTAACTAAACTGTAGAGATGTGGAGGAGGACTTGGTTGTCAACTGTAAAGAAGCTGGAAAGAGCTTTTTCACCTTGGCCCTGTGAAATCCTATGTTGTAAGCAAAAGTAGACGCTGGGAGATAAGTATCCCATTCCGTTTTGTGCTGATGAATCAGCTTCCTTAAGATCTGTACAAGACTTCTGTTTTTTTCTTTCTACCATTCCATTTGTTTGAGGATGATATGGTGTTGACAGGGTACCACAAATACCCATAAGTTTGTTCAGCCTGGGTATCATGTATCCCGTGAAGTTTGTCCCATTATCTGTTAGCAATGCCTGTGGGCAGCCATGTTTGTAGAGTATGTTCTCTAGAATAAATTTGGCTGTGGTCAGTGCCAACTGATTGGGAATTGCCTTTGCTTCCACCCATTTGGTGAGCTGATCCACGGCTACAATTATTTACTTATTCTTGCTAGCAGTGAGTGGAAGGAGCCCTACTACATCTATAGCAATGTTGTGGAATGTAAAGCCAGGTTAGATTAATTGTTGTTGGTAGTGCAAGACCTTTGGTTGCTCTATGGTACAATCATGACAAGAGGCAAGGGTTTCTGCTACATTCAAATGCATTCCTTCCCAGTAGAAATGCTGCTGTAGCAGATTGAGAGTCTTCTGGATGCCTCTGTGACCCACAGTACAGTGAGCTGATACTACTGCATCTGTATGTACTGATGGTTAAACATAGGGTAACCACTTTCCATTTATACATCTTAAAAAGTTTATTATCCTTGACACAAGTGTCCACTGCAAGAGCCTTCAGAATTTTCTGAATCTTGAGCAGCTCCTCCCCCCCACATAGAAGGTTTCAGCATCAACTTATCATAAAGCTCGTCTGCTGCAGAGGAAACCAAGGCAATGGTAGGGAGTCATGAAAGACAATCTTCATTCTGGTGCATAGCGCCCACACAATGGATTATCTCATAGTCATAAGCCTGTAGCTTAATAGCCCATTGTGCTAGTTGTCCTTCCGGGTCCTTCAGGGTTTTCAACCATTTAAGTGAGGCATGATCAGTTACCACCATAAAGTGTACTCTGTGGAGGTACACTCTGAATTTTTGACAGGCATAGATAACTACCAGACATTCCCTCTCAGTGACTATGTAATTCCGTTCATAGCTATCAAGTGTATGGGAACAATATCCTACAGGATGGTCTTGATCATCATTGTCCATCTGAGAAAGGACAGCACCAATTGCTGTCAAACTAGCATCCATGTACACAATGAAAGGTTGATCAAAGTTAGGATATGCCAGTACTGGCTCCAATACTAATGTGGCTTTCAGGTCCTCAAAGGCTTGCTGGCATCCTGTTGTCCGTGAAAATTCAACTTCATTCTTCAACAAGTGAAAAAGTGGACCTCCTAGTCCTGCAAAGTTTGGGATAAACCTTCTTTAGTGACCAATCATTCCTAGGAACACCTGAACATCTCTTTTTTTGTAAGGCGTTTGCATGTGTATTATGGCTTTGACTTTGGTGGGGACAGGCTATAAGCCATCTTTACTGATGATATAACCAAGGAATTCCAAATGTTCTTTAAAGAAGTTACACTTCCTTGGTTTCAGCTTGAGGTTAGCTGCAATAAGTTGTTGGAACACTGCCTCTAAATGTTCCAAATTTTGGTCAAAAGTCCATGAAAAGACATTAATGTTATTGAGGTAAACCAGTAAACAAGTTAACTTAAGGTCTCCCATCACAGAATCCATGGCTTGTTGGAAAGTTGCAGGGGCGTTTGCAAGTCTTTGTGGCATCCTAGTTGGCTGGAAAAGGCCTTGTTCTATAATAATGGCGCACTTTTCCTGGTCTGCCTCCAGAAAATCAATCTACCAGTAACCACTAATAAGATCCATTGCACTGAAGTACTTTGCGCCTCCTAAATTATCTAGCGTGTTGTTAATGCAAGGCAACAGGTAAGAATTTTTTTGTGACTGAGTTCAACTTGCAATAATCCATTACCACACAATTTGCCCGTCTTTTTTCTTTACAATTAAAAGTGGTGAAGACCAAGGACTCTTGCTGGGAGCCAAAAGGCCAGCTATGAGGGGTTTCTGAAGTTTTCCATTGACAATGGCTTGGTTGGCCAAACTGCGTCTTATTGGTCTTGAGTTTATAGGGGCAGTCCCTTGCGTATCCAGCACATGTTCAACTCCCAGAGCTTTCCCTAGGTCATAATTGTTCTCCAAAAAGACGTCCTTTTATTTCTAAAAGAGGCATATGGATTGGTCTTTCTGGTCTTCTGTCAGACCATTTAGAGAGTCGCGCATAATTAGCAATAGAACACTAGGCTAATTGCATAGTAGCACAAACTTTCTAAATTCACCAAATGGGATGACATCCGTGAGGCTAGAGTTTCCTTCCAACTTCATATGGCCCAGAAGCTGATGTTTTTTACCTTCAGTACTTTATCAGAAAGATTTCCCAAGAGTACCAGGATCTCATGTGAGGGTGGCATGACAATACCAGGTGGAATCCATGGTTCTAGCCACAAACCATTGTGGAGCCCAAATACTTCACCATGAATCCCTTTTGGAAAGCTGAGGCTCAGGCCTGTATTGTGAATTACTTGGGATCCACTTGGAATGGAGAATTTGCTGGAAGAATATAAGGGGATCCCTTTATACTCCTTATTAGCCAGCGTTAATACCTTAATTTTGCGCTATCGCAAAGGTGTACACTAACTAGCATATCTCCATTGGCATATTCAATATTGATATAGTGTACCTTTTTATAGGAAGATCTTTTGGTCTTTCACCGTGGTAAAACATATATACAGAGTGGCCCAAAATGCTGAAAGTGCTACCCCAATGATTAATGATAGTTCCATAAGTTGCCATGAAGCTTGTTCCAATCAAAATATTGTAGCTCTCATTGTGCAGTAGTATTGCTGGGGCTTTCACCACCAATTTACCAAAGCGTAATGATAAAGATGAGTAGGCTCCCAATTCCTTTTTTCTGTCAGGTCTGGCAGCTCCAAATTCCTTGTTGTAGTTCAAATCTGGCGCATGTTTCAGCTTCTTGACTAGCCTGGTTGAAACAATGTTCCCAGGGACTCCAGAGTCCAGAATTGCTCTTACTTGCAGTTTATAAACCACTAGTTCAATTTATGTACAGTCGTGTCTTTCTTCATAACAAGGAGAGGTGATTTTTATAACCTTATTAATATCTAACCCTTTAAACTGGGCAAGAAATAATTCCAGCTCAGTTGTTAACTTGGGCTTTAGAAACTTTAGGGTATCCAAGTTTGTGGAGACTTTCAAAGACCTCAATAGTTGAGACAACTTCTTAACACTGTCACTTTTTTGGGTGACCTCAGTGTAAGGCATGGAAAGCTGCTCAGCATAAGGTATGGAGAGAGTATCAACAGCTTCTTGGGAAGGTAGGCTTTCCATACAAATTGCCTGTTTCCTGATGACCGCATTGACAGCTAAAACTCTGTGAAACAAGTCTTCAATTATTTCTTCCTTATCAGGTAAGTATCTTTCCAGGAAGGCTTCTTAATCCAGCATGCAGTTGTTGCAATCAGGAATGTTGGGGTCTGGGTCAATTGGTGGAGAGGGTTGGTTACAACTAGCAGTCAGGGTTTTCTCCTCAACCTGACTGCTTAGCAGTTTTTGAATCCTCCTCATCTTTTTCTTGGTCCTTGTCTTCATCTACTGGCTTGTCCTCTTTGCTGTCTTCCTGGTCCAAGTGCCAGACATTAGCCTTGGGTTGTTTGCAATCCCAAGAAATATGTCCTAATTGCCTGCACTTGTAACATGTGTGAATGATTGTAGTACTGTTGGTTGAGGGTGTTGCAACAGTTGTTGAATTTTTCAAAGGATCCTTCTCCCAAGTCTTGCCTTTGGGTTTGTTAGAAGAGAAGAAGGTGGATTTCTTATAGTCCGGGAAAGGAACCTCAAACTGCTCTTTGAAAGATCCCAGATGATGCATGAGTTCAGGTACCGTTCTTGCACCATAGATTCCAGACTTTAGAGCAATGGAAAGCTCTCTGTTAGGACATACATAGTTAAGAAGGGCTCCTTTTACATCAACAAAAGTATCTGTACCCATTGACACTAGGGCTGTTCTTCCAGGTAGAAGATCTCAGAGAAATCCATTAGGCTTTCCCCTGTCTTAATTTTCCCTTCTGTGAACTCTATTTTGCGGCAAAGCAGAGCTTCCTCACTCCCAAACTCTGCAACCAGAGCCCTGGACACGTTCTTCTAGGTCCAGCCTTTCTAAGGCAGTCTTGGCATTATCATAGTCAGAGTTTTCTGAATCCAGGCAGTTGAAAATGGCAGTGTTCTTCATGGCTTTGTCTGCACCATACATGGAGTTATTATACAGATGGAGAAACATATGAACGTTTGCTTTTTTGTCAAACTTAAGTAGATTGGTAGGCGTCAAAATTCTGGATCACAGAGGAGGTGCTAAAGCTATAACTTCTTCTGGGCGGAGGCAAGGTATTCCTCTGGTTCAAGGCGCAGAACTGTGCTTCAGAAGCTGCCTCCCTAGTGTTGTTACTGGTCCTGGAAGTTGAAGCTGCAGCACCAGGAAGGGGAGTCTTGCTGCTATCCAATACCGGCTCTGCCACATAGATCTTCCTAATTGTCTAGCCTATATTGTCTTTGTTGCTTTTGTAACTATGGAAAGAGCTATGGTCCTCTGACATTGCCTGGCTGGTGGTAGATAGGACGCTTTGGCTTCTTCTGGTAGTTACCTGTGTTCCTGGCTCCAACACAGTCTGGACTACGTTTACCTTAAGTAGCTGCTCTACTTGGCCTTGTTGCAGCAGAATATTGCTATAATGCAATTGAACTTTGTGGGTCAGATCTTTAATTGTACAGTTGGCCATGTGTAATTTGTCTTCAAGTCTCTCAATGCGCAAAACTTGCTTATCAAGCAGCACATCATTCTTTTCCTGTATAGCCCAATGGCTATTCCTTAATATTTCCAGGTTATCATGATTCTCTTCTGTGCAGTTGTGATTATTCTCAATCAGTTTGCCAGCTTTGAGAATTCCATATAAAAATGACTAAAATCAGCAAGGGATTGGCAAAGGCCCTTCTCAATCTTGCTGACATGTGCAGATAGCTCCTACATGTCCCTTTGGACTATGACAGTGGCTTCCTTGTTGGGTTTGGTGGAAGGCCCATCCTTGATCATTCTTACCAAGTGATGGAGCGACTCTACTTCACTGCATAGGAAGCGGGAAGTGGCTTCTGCTCCTTTGACCTGGTGTGGGACCGTTTTAAGCCAATTATTATCCAGTCCTTTATGTTCAAGCATGGTTCCAACCATTATGACCACATAGTTAGTCAATTGTTCTTCTAACTGTGCTGACTATTTTGCAATGAAATTCTGCTGTCCAGCCAGACTATGTAATTGATGGCTAATGTTGGATATGGAGCTTACATGCTCATTGTAAAGTTGTCTGAGGAATGTTTGCTGATTGTTTATCAAGTTTACCTGATGTGAAATAAGAGAAAGTTGCTAGCCCAAGTGGATTTGGTTGTGGCAAATGGCCAGATGCGCAAAGCTGTGGATATATTTTTTGCTTGTTTGACTGTCTTCATCTGCAACCAAAGCTGGTTGGGAGTAATCCCTGTAAAGTTTTGGAACTTCTCCTTGGCTATTGTATCATATGATAGTAGTACCATCAGCTTCTCATGGACTTCCCTGTTCTGGTATGCACCGCAGTCCATACTGCCTATGGTCTGCTCCAGCTGCTGCTGAGTAGGTTTGGCATTCCCGTCCACTTCCAGTGGAATTGGGACGTTGAGATGCAAGGGGGACTGATCCTCAATCCGGTGGGGGTGTTGTATATCAGTCATAAATTGACCAAACACAACAAAGTTGTTAGGCAGACCATCCCTTGTTCCAGAAAGGCAATTGATCTCTGTAAAGAGCCCATTGGAGTGTTCCTGCAGGTGGCAAATGAAAGCATGGAGAAGGTTATCTCCATCTCCTCCCTGCACAAAAGACAAGTCCCCAATAGGACAGCAAGTACCGTTGGGCTGTTGCATGCTAAGGTGAGCACCAAATGTTGTAGTTCATGTATGGTGAATGAGTAACTGTAATTGCTTAACTCAAATCTGACCTTAATTATTACTAAAGATTAAGCCAAGGTAAATATCTAGCCTAATGTGTATAATAAAGTATAAGTTATGTAAATTCAATATTTTATTTATAAATCAAGGAGAGAGTTATATAGTATTTGAGGGATTAATAGTAACCACAGAGCACCAGGATCCTCTTTTCTGCAGCCAGATTTATCTATCACTTAGCCCATTATTAACCTAATAATTGGATGATCATTAGTTAATATAACCTTGGAGTGCAACTTAGTTGATAAATCAGAATAGTTATCATCCAGTACAAGAGTACCATTGTTCTATTGTTCACTGAGCTTAATGGATCAATAGTTGTTACAGTGTAGGATAGTTTACAACCAATCACTTCACAACACAACTGAAACTATCAGAGTTCAGTATTTGAGCTGGGGAAGATAACAGTCTAATATAGAGGACAGAAATGAATAGAATAAGGTATTGCTTATTATAGAATATTGCTGATTAATATACTATATTGAGAAGTCACAAGTCCACAGGAGTGGCACAGTGGCAGGTCTGATATAAGGTTTGAGTTGTGGAATAACTTGTGCAGGTATCATCAGGTCAAATTGGTAGTGCTCCTAATTAGGAGAAAGTGCCTGCAGTTTGATACTGTCTTTAGATTGGTCCATGTTGTTAGATATGTCAAGGGGCAGCTCTTCAAGTGCCCCCTGTGTATTGTAAGATATGTTAGCAGGCAAGGAGGGAGACTCAGTTGCAACATGCTGCTATATTCTCAATTAAAACTTTAAATTCAAGTGCTGCTAGGATTACTTCCTGGAGTTCTTCTCTTTAAAAATACTGTAGTTAGAGAAGTTTTTAGTCCTTATTACCTTTATGTTCTGGTTTGCTGCTCCTGGCTTTTTGCTTTTTCACTCAAACTTAATATATATCTGTTTTAAATTTATTTTACATATTTATCTTTTGTTTTTGTTTGAACCTAGCACTCAAAATAAAAATATTGTATAAAACTTACTGCTGTCTCCTTTTAGTAAGATTTAAACCAATAATTGTTTTTTTTGCAAACTCCTGCTTTGTAATCAAAACCTTTCCTGTAATTTACTTGGCTTCTGGCACTTCTTTCCATTGTCAACCTCCTTCTGGACCTTGCAGTACCCCTGTTCCCAGTCCAGTTTATTAAATTGTTGCCTCCCCACCCCTCAGAAAACCCAGAAAACCTGCCAGGCCCTCAAAAACACTGTTCTCTTTAGCAAAGTTTGTTGTCCTTGCCATACTCCAGGTTACAACTCTGCTGTGATGACTGTACATCAGTATCTCTTTCACCCATTAGATGAAACATGACTATGTCTCTCCTTGCCTCTATTAGTCATCAGGCTTACAAGATGTAAGTTAGTCTGGACATTCCTTTCCTCTTTCCCCTTTCCTGTACATATATTCATGTTCAGGAACAAATCATAGTATTAATTGAATCTCTTATTACACTCAATAAAAACAATTACTACTTTTCTCTGTAATTAGGCTTATCTTCTTGACTTTAAGAATATAAGCATCCTTCCAGACTCTTAAAAGACTCTGCTCTTCTGTTGCCAACACACTACCAAAGATTGCCAAAAACCCCCCTTCTGTGTTAACATTCTAGACTTAACACCCTAGGACCAATAAAAAGTGCTCTGTACTGTCCCCTGCTTTTGTAGCTCAGACCAGTAGATTTCCTAGCTCCTTGAATAGTAGTTCCCTCAAGGCTAAGTTCCTTACTCTTTTCACCCTTGAGCACCACATCTGCTGTGGACCACATCACCAGATTTGTGGTCTTGTTAGCCCTTCTCTACCATTTTGTAGAAGAATATTCTGATAAGCCTCTTTACCTGTTGGATCATCTTCCTGGCAGATCTTGTGTCCTGTTGTCAACTGGGGAGTCCTTGTGAAAAGCCTCATCTCAGATGATGAAGGCCTCCCCTCTACCATAGAATTTCTTGGCAATCCACCCTGTAGTAGCCCTGGCTTCCTTGCTTTCATGCTTGTGAAAGTACTTCATCCCAAGGCTCCCCTTTTCAGGATACTACTTCACCAGGTCCCACATCTTGGCTGTTGTCAGGCATGCTGTTAATGAGAGTATATGTCTAACTTCCTCAACTTTATCCTACCTCGTCCCTGTGGGCTACTATCTGAGCAGCCATTCTTTTTATTCACTGGATTGTGTCCTGATGGAACCTCCCCCAGGATGGGAGGCAAACTTAGCAATTTTAGCTCCTCTCTTACAGTCAGACACAGGTGGTGGCATGGAGAGACTGCCTGTGTCAGGCACCCACCCACCCAATAGGAAGTAATCTTCCTAGGTGGTGAATGATGGCAGAGGGATTTAATCTGGTTACCAAGGATCCTACAGGCAAGGACATCATTCCTAGATGGAATAATTCTCTGAAAACTTGATATCTGCCTAGCAGTTGATTGAAACATCCCAAGAAGAAGTATGCCCCCAAGTAACACAGGAGAAAGGCAGAAGCCAAAGGACGGAAGACTTGGGGTTCAGGGATCTGGGATGCAGATTGATAGTTCTTGGTCTCTTCTCTGAGAGGTGGGTTATGTGATAAAGGTGTAGCAGTATACCATACTCCAGGAATAACCTATCACCAAGAGCTATCCAGGAATTGTGCTTCTGAGAGAGGTACCCAAATCTGCACACAAACCCATTAGAATGCTGGCTAACACAGCCAACAGCAAGATTATCCAAAGCAACCATTTATACCCAAGAGACTCCATAGGAAGAGTCTTGGGTAATCTCATGGTTTTGGATGTTAAGGCTTAAGTCAAGCTAAAAGGGTAAGCAAATGATTCATAGTGGGTGAATGTAGACTTTATTGACTGAGAAATTAAGAGATCATAAATTACCAGCATCATATAGAATGGAAGGTAAATGATAATCTGGAGATAAAATAAAGGAGATCAAATCTCTTGGGGATGGAAATGGGGAAATTTGGAGGGAATCTGGGGATCATGGGCAGTTAACTCAATACTGGAATTATTTGCAGTACTGGAGTGATAAGATGGACCTCAGCAATATAAAAATAATAATTGTTATGAAAATTACTTGCCATTAAGGCAGGAAAAACAGGCCAAACCATGCTATTCCCCAGCTAAAACTGGGGAAGAGGAACCAAAGTTAACAACAGAACCAGAAGTCAACTGGGCAAGCCAAGGTACATGACAAGGTCAAAACAGTTGCTTTTGTCATCAAATTGGTTAAAAGAGTCCATTAAATTGATTGCTGTAAACTTTGATTGGCTAGAAGTAAGCTTGAAATGTAACAATTTGTTGTTTACAATATTACTAATTGTTTCTTTAGGTTGAAGAGCATCTAGAACTAAAGAAGACCCGGTTTTAAATCCTGTAGATGATAATACTAGCTCAGGAAGCAATTCCAGGTCCAGTTTAACAGGTAATAAAGAAAAGATGTTATTTACTAACCCATTCCCTTTAGGAGCTCCAAAAGAAGGTGAAGGAGAACACAAATCTCCCCCTTTGCTTAAGAGTAATTTGATGTCAGAAATGTCTGAAAAGGCATTCCTGACAGCCTAACACTAAGATGGTGTTAAACTGGGTGTGGGAACCAGTAGTCTGTCTCTGTCAGAAATATTCCTGACATTGGACCCAAAAATAACGTCATTATGGTATGGCAGGGGAAGGAAGCTTCAAAATACAAGCAGCAGCTCCCTTTACTGGGGGAACCACCACAAAATCCAACCCTCAGAATTTGGATCAAAAACAGATTCCTGAATCCAAAACTTGTCCACCTGGGGCTCTGCCACCAGCCTGCCTGCCAGCCAGCACTCACTCTCACCCCTGCCAGCCAGATAGCTGACATCCACCAGGACTGCCCAGCCCAGGGTCCACAGTCTAAACAATTGTGCCTGGGGCACCTTTGGGGCCGCTAAGTTGGGACACCAAAAGGGCTAACTTTAAACAATTTCTGGGACCCCAACTGTGAGCACATTCTGGCAATTAGCTAAATCCAGAGCCCAGCCCCCAGGCTTGAACAATTTTGGACCTCCAAATATGGTACATCTTGGGGTTTAAATCTGGCAAGGGAATCTGGGTGCATAGGAAGACTCATCCCAACCGGAATGATACTGAATTAGCCACTGGCCAAGCATCTGGGCCTAGCAAGCTCTTAAACAAACATAGAATGTAGATCTGCTTAAGATTCAGATTGTAGGGGGCTGGGTCCAGCGTCTTGATTTGTTTCTAGCTTGCAGCAAAAAGCTGTATAATATGCTCAGAGCTCCTGGGATATTTAATGCAATCATTGGGAGGATCTCCCCTTTTTATTGCATAACCCCATCTATATTCTCCAGGTAAAATTAACAGGCTATACACTGCGCCACTAACCACATCTCCTGACCCAGGAATAAGATAAATCATCCCATCTTCTCTGGTGAGCTCATATAGGCCTACAATACCTGGCCCAATCATCAACCCCTGCTTCCCCAGAACCTCAAGCAGGAGACACAGATGACCAGATCTTCAGAGAGCCACTGTAACTGAACCCTTCAAAGGTCACTTTCAAGCCCACCCTGGCGTTCCCCCGTTCCACAGCTTCCTTGGCCATATAAACTACTGAGTACTGTATCCTGCCAGACTTTTCCAGGGAATCTGGCTGGTCTAACCCCCATTCAGGGGGTTCTGGTTGGCTGGTAGCGGTGACCCTATTGTGGCTGCCTTGACTAGGGTTTGATCTGACAGATGGCCTCTGTGCCTTGCTAAATCAACCCCACATGTCCTTGAAAGATATAGCTTTAGAGGGGCAAGCCTTCTGGAACCATGGTCCCCAAAGTTTAGGGCTGCCACCTTCTGGGGTGAGCCTTTATTGTCAATCAGTGACATGCTTATGGAGTTCCTGTCCATCAGTCCTCAAAGTGTGTCATGGGTCATAGCCAGGGACCAGCTGGAAGGGATTATCATTCTCCAGTAAGAAAAAATGTATCTCAGAAATATTTATAGGGGTAAAAATGGGCGTTTATTCACTCTCAAAAGGAAGATCCCTCAGAAACCTTCTGGTATATGGCCCAGGGAGTCAGGGAAGCAAAATGGATTTGCCAATACTTGGAGTCCTCCAACAGTATCTTGGACTCCTTGTACATGGTCTTAGGTACCTGCACCTTAGTCTTAGTCTTAGTCTTGGACTTGTACTTGTTCTCTTTCTTAGACTTGGACTCCTGCTCCTTAAACTTGGACTCATACACCTTAGAATTAGACTCCTGCTGTCAGGAACCAATTCCTGACATCATTAATTATCCTCAAGGGATTGTTAAATTGTTCACAATTATGGTTTAGGATTTCCTAAGGACATCTCACCAATTTCCCTGATGATTGTTTCACCTCCAGGGTATTGTGAAACTCTATATTATTCATTAACAACACCCAACTGCAATGTTTCACACTTGTGATCAACTGAGCTCAACTCCTTGCTCCTGATACGTAATAGATGTGATTGAGATCTCCTGATGTTAGTCCTTATGGTTATTTAAGTAAATAATGTCCTTCCTTGATTCTTGTTTGTTTAATAAAACCTTTATCCTGTTCCCAATTCCCAGATTTACTATGTGCTACAATAGTTTGAGATAGGAAACCTAGCTAGTGCCTAGAATGCTTACTACTAATATTGGTGGTGGCTTGGGAGCATTAGCTTTACTACTATGTATGACCCTCTTTTGGATCTCCTACAACACTGACTTTGTCCTCTTGGTTGTGATTTCTGCTATAAAGAATGCAAGCACTACTTCTGGGTTGATGAAAATGGCCACCTTGCCTGAAATCAATATGGAATACTGGATGGAGTACAGAGACCTGATCCCTGTGAAGTGGGTCCCTGACACCTGCACTGTGCTTAGGATCCAGCTCCTTATCTCAAGCTCCAGCTCCTTTATCTTGGGCTTCATATCTCTGTACAGATCTGGTGGCCTTGGTATTCCACTTTTATCAGTCCAACCAAGCTCCTTCTGGAAGTCAAAATGCTTTCAAAACCCCTTTGGAAGAAACCCAAAAGACCCAGAAAAGACCCCGTAAAAGACCATGTAACTTTCCATCTAGCCTCCTTCTTATAGTGTCCTTTTCCCAATGGCTCTGCCTTTAAAATGACTCTCTTCAAAAGCTTAAACCATTGCTGCTCACTTTTTCCTATGAAAAATTAAGCTTACATACTTACTTTCTCAAAAGCTTAAAGTATTATTTCATTGTTTTCTTGCTTATACTTTAAGCTTTTGGCTTCCAACCAAACATATTCATCAGAAAGCCTTCCTGAACTCAACCAATGAATGCAGAGCGCAAAAAATACCATTTTTGAAGTTCCACTAGGGATCAAACTAGGAAATCTAATTCCACTGCTCAAACCTCTCAAATTGACAGCTCTTTGTGAACCAAAGTGTTAACTGATCCATTATTATGGCACAATTCCACTCAACCAGCTTCCAATAAATCTACCGTGCAAACACTGAAAATTATTTCTTCTTTTCCCTTCTTCTATTCATATGATAATTAATTCCATCTTTATATCATATCTTTTGGCAGCATTAATTAATTCTTTTAACTCTTCTTTCTTATAAACATCTACACTTCTAAGAGTCCAAAACAAGCATCCTAGCTCCTATATCCACTTCTGTCAGTCCTTCTTAGCCAACTTTTAGTTCCTCAGCTAGTCCTGCACCATGATCTTCTGGTCCTTTAGCTAGTTCTTCTCTATCCATCAGCTAGTCCATCAACTAATCCTGCGTCATGCTCTTCTAGTCCTTCAGCTCATCCTGCATCATAATCAGCTACTCCTTTACTTTAACATGATCCAACAGTTCCTCAGCTAGTCTTCACTGTCATCATGCAGTCTCTTCTTACTAGTTTTCACTCCTGATCCCACACTATGAACCGCCTTGGTTCTCAATCTCAGTCCCTGTTGCCATAGCCTGTAGACCCAGGCATGAGTCTACATTAAACTGGTGTTTAACTGGGCCCTTGCAAGTGGCAATCACTTAGGCCATCCAACCATAAATCATTAAATTCTATGCATTTGTTTTTACTCACACAGGTGATTAATTCTGAACTTTCAGTTACAAAGTAATCAGCTTTACTTCCCAGAGGCCTGATTATATCAAGTTCTGCAGCAGCTTCCCCAAGCAACAACCTTGGTGGGATCCTCCGAGCATATCTATGCCCTCCAATGCTCACTTTGGGATCTCCCCCAAAGCTCCCATAGGGACATAAACAAGGACACCCTACTGTAAATTCAGAACCTGAACGTAAAATGCAGATTGTCAAATCCTTGGTCCAAATTTCAAATCACTTTTGCAGGCAACTCAGCTGAGTGAAAATTAAAATATTTAATAAAATTAACCATTTAATTTGAATTTTTTTTGATTGATTTAAATTAGCAAATTTCAAATCTCTTGAGCAGTTAACTCAACTAGCTAAAGACAAAACACAACAAACAAATGCATGATACATGAATCATAAATGTGACATTCTAATGTACAATTTGATATTTCCCATAAGTCTAACAAATCAATAAACAACATGAAATTATTAACAAATATAAAATTGAAGGATTTTCAAATCCAAGAAGCAAGTTTCAAATCAAATAAGAGGTGAATTTAAAATAAATATAATTTATGGGTGTCTCAAAAAGGATGCTAAAAGATCTAGAGTGGATTTGTGCTAATTCTTATAGGAATCATAGGCATTCTCAAAATCACCCTATTCCATTTTAGGACAGCTAAAATTTAGATCCTACTATTTGCAAAATTAACTGTCAGGCACCCACCCACTAGGAAGCAATCTCCCTAGGTGGTGAATGATTACAGAGGGATTTAATCCAGTATCCAAATATCCCACAGGCAAGGATACCATGCCTAAATGGAGTAATTCTCCAAAGATTTGGTATCTGCCTAGCAGAGGGTTGAAGCAACCCAAGAAGAAGTACACTCCCAAATAACAAAGTAAGAAAGCCAAAACCAATGGGCAGAAAAGTTGGGGTTTGAGAACCTGGGTTGTGGAACCATAGATCTTGGTTTCTTCTTGGACAGGTGGGTTGTTTGATAGGGGTGTTGAGGTATACCAAACTCCAGGAATAACACGGCGCCAAGAGCTGTCTAAGAATTGAGATTCTGGTGTTGTACCCAAATCAGCGCACAATCCCATCAAAGTGCTGGCCAACACTGTTGTCAGCAAGAATATCCAGAATAACCCTTTATACCCAAGAGACTCCATAAGAGGAGTCTTGGGTAATCTCATGATTTGGATTTTAAAGGCTTAAGTCATGTAAAAAGGTAATTGAAAATAATTCACTGTGGGTGAATGTAGACTTTATTGATTGAACTAATACTGAAATAGAGCTTACCAGCTTTTTATGGCATGGTAGCAGAAAATAATATAGGAAGAAGAGGTTAGGGAATTTGGAGATGAAATGTGGAGATTTGACAAGTTAGGATCTTTAAACTGGGGAAGGTAAATTATTTCCTTGTGTTTTTAAAATTCTATCAGCAAAAATAAAGTATATTCCTTATCTATTCTTCTCATTATCAGGCATGGCTTGGGGCGTCTGTACTTAACCCCACAGAAGGTGGGGACCAGAAGGTTGGCTTGGGCACAACACCAGCAGGAACAGCAAACAACAGACCCAAAATCAAGCAGAAAAGGTTACCTGCTTCTCCAATGTTGCCAATGTCACCAAGCGTAGCACCAAGGTGATTTGAATTAACTTTTATCAAAACTGTGATTGGCTGGGGGCCTGTGCAGAAGGTAATGATTGGCTCAAAGTCAATTTAACGCTTGTTTTGAATAGGTCTGTTTTAACTGACTCAAAAGACAACCCAAGTTCAAAACCTATTGATGAAAACAATGGCTCAGAAGCCATTTCTGGGCCTAATCCAAAAGGTAATAAAGAACAGATACTACTTACTAACCCATTCCCTTTAGGAGGTTCAAAAGCAGATGAAAGGAAAAAACAAATCTCCTTCTTTAAATAAAAGTAAATTGATGTCAAGAATGTCTGAAAAGGCATTCATGACATTAACATACTTAACAATAAAATTAACTAAAATGTACACTTCTCTTTTTGAGTTAAGTTTTTAATATAAAATTTATTTATGCCTCTTTTAATAGCAACCAAATAAACAAGCTGTTCCCTGGCCTTGAAAAAATCATGCAGGGCTACGCTGGATCTTCCAACAGCAAAGCCTCTGTCTATAGTCATTCCTAACCTGCAGGCCCTTCTGCAAGAACTACCCAGGGGTTTGTTCTTTCTCCTGCGTCCTCAAGCATGGCCCTGTTTGCCCATCATGCACAGGCAGATGCCAACCCAAATCACATATCAACAATGGCATCTGGAACCAGCCATTTGAGCCATGGGGTCACCCAGAGAAGCCAGAACCCCAGAAACAGCCAATCAGATGGCATTGGCCATTTCCCAAGATGGACACATCCCTCCCCCAGCCAAACAGCCTGCAAGACGCAGAAGAAAATTAATCACCCCAGAGATTGTTCTTGAAATGGTTGAAAAGCAAGGGAAGCTTATGTCCATTGGGGAAATTGCAGCCGCAATGGGTTTTGCAAAGTCCACTGTGGCTGCAACCCTGCAAGCCCACGCCAACTGTGGCCCCCCCACCAAGAAGACCCCAACTGGTGCCTGTACCTCAACCAAAGGTGATACAGCCCACCCCCTTATGATGGCCATTATGGAATGTGACCTGTGGATGCCCCTGGTCTAGGTTTGTCTCCAGTTGGGACTCCACGGCATCTTCACCAACAAAAGAACGGTGAATTTATGGATACACAGAGTTGTGGTTGCTGCTAGAATTTTGTCCAATCAAGTTCTCTTTGGCCCTAGTTTAGTGGATACCAATCCCTATAATTCAACTACTATTAATTTTATTAAAGGGAGGGCAATGAGGGCCCGTAATGATATCATCTTTTTGTTGTATGCTAAGATCTCTGGCAAGTATTCAAGACTATGGAGAAAAGTTTATCCAGTCTGACGTGTACAAGCGTGGCCCAATCTTGTATCATTTTGTTGGGGTTTTATTGGCAGTTTCCCCATTGGGCGTCAATTATTACTCAACAATATCAAACACCGCAGATGGGTATGCCTACCAGACAGAGCTCAAGGCCATGCTGGAGGAGTGGGCCACACAACAACGCCGTGCACACAGTTGTACTAAGTGCAGAGATGGAGCAGCAGGAATGGGCTAGCCCAAGAAATCAGGGCTGTCAGGGCACACCTGCTGGTCCTACCCCATCAAACTACGCCAACATGCATCTTGCAGATGTATGTCTCTACAATTTTGGGGTCCGCCCTCAGGCGCTTGAAGCCTGCCACCTACAACAAACTATGCACCCAGATTGACAAGGGGTATGAGCTTTTCCCTTCCATGTCTGTCCAGGACTTATTTGATCTCATCATCTTCTATGCAACTGATAGTGATAAGTCCAGAAAGGACCCCTGCCTCCCCCCATGCCAGTCCATCTGTTTTGTCAAGCCCAGTATATGTGACAGAAGAAGAATTCTGAGCAATTGAATCAATCAGCTCTTGCTGCCTCTTCCCAGTCAACAAACCCTACCTCCCCAACTCCCTCATCAAGACCAAGCCACCCTCCTTCCAACCCTGACTCCCAAACCACCACACATTCCCTCCCCACAATCTCTGATGCTGTCCCTTTCATAGACACAGATGAAGGCAACATTCATTCTGCCCATTCCCTCCCCTTCTTGTCCTTTGATCAGTAAAATAAATATTTTCTTTGTGACAACTTACTAAAGGTGATATTATTTCTTTTTGTGCATAATTAATAACATATTCTTTTTACATTATTGACATTCTCATAATCAATAAAATACTTGTATATTTTAAGATTAACATAAAATTTTTGCATAAATATTTTTTTTATCATAATAAATTAAGTGCCACAAATGAAAATATTGCATTATAATATTGCAATTGGACGTTAACTCTTGATATTTTGATATTATGTTCATATTTCAATGCATTTTTTTAATAAAATTCACTGTAAACAAGGCCTTTTCCATTATAATTTAATGAAATGTACTGTGTTTATATTAGAGAGCTATTAACACTTAGTACAAATATTGATACATAGTGAATTTTACAGCCTGTATATTTACCTATTGGTAATAATTCTGTAAACTTTTCAGTCAGATTTTATGAGGTAATAATAATGTAATGGGTTAATAAATCACTGTTTATTACCATTAATTGGCTGATTTTCTTTGCTGTGGTAATTGTGCATTTTCTGATATTTGCACACTGTTATCCAATTTGTTGGTTTCACATCCAATCACACAGGTAATAGGAAACATGGTTGCCACCCCCAACCACATCTGGTCTTAGGGTGGCAATCATGTTTTCCTATTGCCTGTGTGATTGGATGTGATACCAATAAATTGGATAACAGTGCGCAAATATCAGAAAATGCACAATTACCACAGCAAAGAAAATCAGCCAATTAATGGTAACAAACAGTGATTCATTAACCCATTACATTATTATTACCTCATAAGATCCAACTGAAAAGTTTACAGAATTATCACCAATAGGTAAATATACAGGCTGTAAAATTCACTATGTATCAATATTTGTACTAAGTGTTAATGGCTCTCTAATATAAACACAGTACATTTCATTAAATTATAATGGAAAAGCCCTTGTTTAAAGTGAATTTTATTAAACAAAATGCATTGACATATGTACATAATATCAAAATATCAATAGTTAATGTCTAATTGCAATATTATAATGACAATATTTAAATTTGTGGTCTTTAATTTATTAATGATGATAAAAAATATTCATGTGTTGGAGATAGTACTATAAAAACCAGTTTTTTGATGCAATTTAAACAAAATGTCAAATATCTATAACTTGATTAACAAATTAAAGTCAGCCCTCCAAAAGGTTGTCAAGCTTGAACATAACATAAGGGAAATTGTGATAAATCAACTGGGAAATGAGGGAAGGGCCTTGGTCCAGCAAAAAAATCCACAAAAAATAGACTGGGAACAATAGTCACCAACAGAACACAAGGAAATAGTTTTAAACCTTCAAAAGGAAATAATCAAGCAGTTAGATTTCAAAAGTGAAAGTTACAAATTGTGGGAATTTTCAAAAACCATCAGAAAGAATACTCAAAAAATCAAATTGATTGAAGGAAATTAAAGCTCAAAGGAAATTAACACAAATGAAGAGGAAACTAATCAAATGGAAACAGATGAAAACAAAACACAATAAAGAAGCAGAAGCGCCTCAAGAAACAATGAAAATTCAACTAATTAAAATCAAGAGGAAACACAAATAACACAAGAAATAAGGAAGATCAAGCCCAGAAAAACAAATGAAGAGCAGCCAACACTCATGAAGTTTGCTGAAGGGGCGCTTGTGGCTGAGGGGGCTGCAGGAGAAACAATGAGTAAGTCTTTTTATGTTTTACTTATATTTACTTTAGTTATAATTAGGAATGGGAACAAGGTTGCAGAAGTGACAGCTTTCACACCAAGTTGGTTTTACGGGGGTTACCAATCACTGGTAGCCCCTGTAAAGCAAATAAATAAGAATGAAATAAACAAATAAATTAATTCAAATTAATATGAATAATTTTTCAAGTAGTGAAGCTAAAAACAGGGAATATTTACCACCTGCAGGGTGCTTGCCATGGTTGAGGGAAGCATACAAATTAGGAGCAAATATCAACTTCAAAGAGATGACTGAAATTTGCGGGGACATCAAAATCAACTTTGATGAATATATTTATGAAAGTATACAACAATTTCCCTTTTCAAATATCAATGAATATGAAAAAACCTAATAAAAACTGACTTTCAAATAGGAACAGAATACCTTAAAACTGAAATTTTTAATGAATTATTCAAAGCATTATCAAATAAAGTTGGGGATACTGTCCTTGTGAATAATTTCAAGCCTTTATTTATTTTGTTTGCTGAGGCATGGGGGGCAGATACAAGTTGGGCGCCCCCCAGAACCACCTTCAAGTTCAATCAAACATCCTATATCAACAGATTAGTTCAATTATACAAAAGATTATACATGTTTTCTGAAAAATATACCTTGCAAAGGATTCACGTTGCAGTATACCTAGGAATCCTACTACATTGCATATTAAAAACTAATGTCAAAAGGTTGGAGGATGTACCTATACTGTAAATTCAGAACCTAAAGGTAAAAATGTGGGATTGTCAAATTCTTTTGCGTGAACTCAACAACTTAATGGAGTAATTTTCATCCCAGAACAACTTACTTTTTTATATAAAAGGATGAAAAATATTCCAGTAAGTTGGTGAGTTCATGCAAAAAAATGTGACAATCCTGCATTTTTACCTTTAGGTTCTGAATTTACAGTACAACTCAATATATGCCAATTAGCACTAGAACGCCAGAAGACACCGCGGGGTATAGGACAGTTGAGCATGTCCTGTACAACTCCTTTGCACTGGCATTGCTTTTTGGGTATTATGCACCTCCCAAAAAGAACTTATTAACTCATTTGCTTACCTGATTGTCTTTTATTAAGTGTTCAGCAACCACCAGGGTGCTGAGCACCACCCCTCTAGCAATTGTATCCAGAGTTGTCCACCACATACAGAAGAGTACATGAATCCAATTAGACGCTCTAGCTGATAATTTGATTTTGGGGTATAATTACCTGGAATAATCACATTCAATTTACAATTTGCATCTCCCTAATAAATTATATTCCCTTGCAATTTAACTTTTTAATTTTAATTTTTTAATTTTTTATTTAATTTTATAATTAAATTTTATAATTAAATTATAATATTTAAATTTTAAAAGTTAAAATATAATAGTAATATATCTAGATATATTATAAGACATTAGTTATAGTTGCAAACATGTCAGGGCCCAAGGTTCCCAACTCTGATCCATTTAAACTATAGTCTAAGAGAAGTCCTTTATTTATTATTCAGACCAAGAATGATCACAATGGGGAAAAGGGGAACTAGGTTCTTTTTATACCATTTACATTGGTCTTTGATATTCTTCCAGATTCTTCCTGAAGGTTCTTGTCTCTCTATCTGGAGAGTCATGCTAAAAGTTTGAAACATCAGCTGACTAATTCTAGTCATATTCTTTTGGTCAGATTCAAACTTCTTGGTTTGCCTCAGTCGGTCATCTGTAAACACTTTGGATGGATTCTCCTTATCTGGGGCTTTCATTTGAGAGTAAGAACACCCAAAACTGATCACTGGATTCTGAGATATGGTTGGATTTGCCCAATTACTAATTGTTGCTTGTCTTGATTTGAAATCCAATCTTGCAACCATTTCGGGACATGCTGACAGGGTTTTTGAACTCAGCTCTTTAAATTGCCATAACTTTTGATCTAGGGTACCTAGAGAGATCATCAATGTAGCTTTATGACAGCAAGAAGTAGCTTCATCAATCCAAGCTTTCAAAACGCAACTTTATAAAGCTACTATGTCATGGCAGGCCATGACAAAACAAATCAAAAAAATCAAAAATAATTAAAAATGTTTTTATTTACTAGCTCGTTGAGTATGGGTTCATTTATTACATAGGTAAACATCAAGAACTGAATTTATCCACAACAGACAGCCTGCTCTCCTTATGATCTAAACAAATGATTGTTTAGAACTCAAATTACCTTTCCCTTGTAATATGATTTGATAAATATATTTGATATTCTTGACCCGTGTAATAGTACTAATTAGTAAGAGATACATGAAAATCATTGGTTTTTGTGTTGTGTGGCTATAGTGGCACTGAAATATTAAAGAACAGTTGATGACTTATGAGGTCCAATTTGTGGCTTAAAAAAAGCCAAAGTACCAACAAGGATTCACAATTGTTTAAATATAATATTCTATTTCTATCTTTTTTAATTAATTTATTTGTTAGTGCAACAGTCAATACAATATTCAGTGCATTATAATAAAAATATGTGTCCTCATATCTAGTATAATTAATTTTACTTACCTTTTGTACATATTCTTATATGTCTATAATACAATCAAACGTCATGTCATTATGTATAGATAATAATTTTTGAGCCCTATTAAAAACAAAATAAAAATAAAAACAAATAAAACCTGGAGCGTCTATTTATCTGATTGGCTCAGAGGTCAAGGGCTTTGGGGAGAAAGAATTCTGAGTGCTCATAGAAAGCTGCCACCACATTGGGTGGCATTGCAAATTGACTGACCTCAAGGATGTTGAAGAGATCCTTGGTGTCCTGAGGGAGGCCTTGCTTCACCTTATTTTTGATCCACCCAAAGACCTCCTCAATTGGGTTAAGGAATGGAGAATATGGGGGAGGAAGAGGAGTCTCATTGGACAATTGGTCAGCCAGGCATGGCTGGCCAAATGGCTATTCTTGTCAATGGGTGGAAACTTGGACACAACCAGATCCACTTTGTGGAGCCTGACATTATCCTACACAACAATGTTGATTGTGCTGCTGTAATTGATCTGGAGGTATTCCTTCACAGCTCAGAGAAAATCAAGGAATGCCCCACTATTATGGGAACCCTTGATCATCTGGTATTGATCCAACCCTTGAGGACCAAGAAGCGCTACCATTAAATAGGTCTGGGAACAAACAGCTGCACAATGGGCTACACCGTCCTTGGACCCCTTCTTGACCCACCCATGCCTAGACCTGAGTGAGGAGAAAAGCAATGATTTGTCAATTTAAAAGAATTGGACATTTCCTGTCTTCTTGAGAGCCACATAGGTCTTGGCATAAATATGTTAATCCATAATTGTTTTTTTAGCTGTTCCTATTGTGCAGAGAAACTCCGAGGAACTTCCATGAGAAGCCCAAATTAACCATTGTTTGGTAAACAAGGGTTTTAGAGACAGAAAGCCCAAACTCTGTGGCAACATTGATTGGACAGCAAGTGTGTCCAGGTGGCAATCCTTGGCTACCCACTGCTTGATTGCATCAATGTGGATGGGCTGAAGGAGTTTGGGCTGTCTTTTTGCCTTGGTGGATTTGGCAATTTGCCCAGTGTTTCCATGCTTTTTGTTGATGTTGGCAATGTATCTGGCCATGACACCAAATCAGGACGCAATATTCCAAACTGCCATTTCCCTGTTCAAGCAGTTGAGGAGAGCTTCACGCTCACTATCTGTCAACCAAAACCGGCCCTTGGAAGGTACCAGCAGCATACTGGATAGCAGGCTTGACACAGGGGATGGGGACCTTTGTGTAGAAGACAGGATCACACTTGCGTCAAGCTGGCGCTGTCAATGGTGACATACAACACAGGTGCAGATGGCTCCTCAATTGTGGCCAATGGCTCATAGGTGGTGTCAAAGACGCGGGGGCAGGAAGTGGCAACTCTTAGATCAAGAGTGACAGGCCAGGTGACAACTGGGTACACAGTGGAGGTGTAAGTAACCTCAGTGTTCCCGGCAACCCTGGTGTAGGAGACTTTGATTGCAGGCCTTGAGAGTGGCTTCTGTCTTGGATTCAGGCTGGTTGATTGGGCTTGAGATGCAGGAGGGTGTCAACTGGCAATGAAGCCTTGGGAGGCCTGTGTATTGGCATGACTCCCCTTAAGTTGGGTTCTGGGTCTGTTCTTGGACCCTCTGGGATGCCCTTGTGGAAAGGCTGCCCCGCAGGCTGGTGCAGGAGCTGGTTGAGAATGCAATTGACGGTCCATAAAAATAAAATAAAAATATACATTTTTGGATTAAATATGTATTTATTTGGATTTATTGGTTTAGTTGTGGGTAGTTGTTTTCTCTTGATTTAGCCTTGAATAGTAACATAATTTCTATATCCGTGATTTGAAGTGAATAATATTGTATACTTTCCAGTTTTGGATGATTTAAAAGTTTAATAACTTTTTATATCTAAACATGGTTATTGAGATTGAATTTTTAGTTTGATTTTAGTTGTGGTGGAGCTTCTTTATTTAGGTTGGTGTTTCCTAGTGTGTTTACTTTACATTAAAATTTGGATTCCAGTTCTTGCAATTAATATTTGAGTTTACTAATGACATTCAAAAGTGATTTGAAATTTGGTTCTTGGATTTGACAATCTTGAATTTCCAAAAAAACATAGTAAACTTAATGAAAATGGTTGATGGATTTGAACGCTTCAAATCTGATTCCAGTTAACTCATTTCATCCATTGTAAATATGCAGTTCAACTTGAACTTTGCAAAGTGTCCATGAGTTCCCGCATTTTTAAAAATTCAAATAAATACTCAAAAAAATCAATTTAATTAAAAAAGGCCATCCCACAAAAGTGGTTCAAAATTTGGACCAAGGATTTGACAGTCCCACATTTTTACATTCAGGTTCTGAATTTACAGTACCAGTCTGTTAGGTAGAGTGCTTGCTCACAGACCTCCTGTAAGCTTATCAGGGTACATAGAGCTCTCAAAGCCCACCCCCTCCCTAGCATCCTGTGTTACCTGCCAGGGTCACATAATCAACCAGCCCTAGTAGCCACATTGCCTATCATGCTGGCATACTTTCCTACCCTGGCAGTCCGCGTTACCTGCCAGGGCCTAAACAACATCTAGCCTGTATAGCACATACTACCCACCAGACTGGACCTCTCCCCACCCCAAGCAGCTAAAATTCCCTTATGAGCTATCTCATTCCTCACCCCTATCAGTCACAGTTCCCTGCTGGGCAAGGACCTCTAGCCCACAACAGCCAATATCTCCTGCTGGGTGGGGACAACAATTGCCTCTAGTAGTCCTTTGTTACCTACTAGCTAGGCATTACCTTTGCTAGTAGTTATTATTCCCTACTAGGGCTTCTACCTGAAAAAACAACCAACCTTTCACTTGGCCAACATTAGCCCTGCCTGCAAACCACCAAATATGTGGACTGTCACAATGCTTCTTGCCCCAGGTGTAGGCTGTGTCCTTCCAGACTTTTCCAGGAACTCTGGTTGGTACAACCCCCATACAAGGGGTTCCAGTTGGCTGTTGGCAGTGAACCCTATTGTGGCTGCCTTTGCTGGGGTTTGATCTGGCATCCAGCCTCTGTGCCTTTCTAGATCAATTCCACATGTCCTTGAAAGCTCCAGAGGGGCAAGCCTTCTGAGACCCTGATCCCCAAAGTTTAGGGCTTTCACCTACTGGGTTGAGCCTTCATTGTCAATCAGTGGAATGCTTCTTGCCCCAGGTGCAGATAGTGATTTTTATATAAATTGGGATGGGTGGGGAGAATCAACTGTACTACCACTCCTGTAGCTGTGCTGTAAACTGCAGCTACTGGGTAGGAAAGAAAGAGGGCCTGGTTTATGATGGGATCTATTGAAGGAGAGTAAAAGGTTTTATACCCTGTAAAGGCTGTTAGGGGGTGGTATGTGAAGTTTTGTTATTTAGGTTTGATCTTTGAAAGCATGTGACTAATCTTAATTGGGTAGTATGGGTGAATTGCTAGCAGTGGTGATGAATGAGATTATGGACAAGTGGTGTGTATATACAGCTGCCTAAACCAGGCAATAGGTTGAGTTGATCCAAGAGCTGAATGGATATCTGATCTGTTAAGAGGTTGGCTTTTTATGACACTCTAGCTTCCCAATTTTTTAATCCTGCTGAATTTTGTGAAGCCTCCACCATTAAATGACAGTATAACCTAGACCAGAAGTATCTATCAAAGTGATCAGCTCAAGATCAGATTAAGATCAAGGGCATTGTTAAAGAGATTTGGTCCATCATCTATCAATCTGGTTGGGATTGAGAAGATTATGCTTGAATATCCTGATAACAGCCCTAGGTGACTGAGTTGATTGAAGCACTCCAAGTTGGCCCCAGAGGTCCCAGGTTCAATTACTGTTGCTCTTTCTTACCCTGCCTCTATATTCTTAATTGTTATTGGATCTTACCTGTAGCTGATTTCCATCATAGGCTGTGTTGTGTTTGGTCCTGGGGAAAACATCCAGAAGGACACAGCAGGAAACATTTATAAAAAAATTTGAGGTTCAAAGCTAGCCTTGGGTTAGTCTTCAGGGTAAAACTAAGGAGCACATACATTAATTTCCTGGAATAAACAATGAGTAATTCCTTTTGGTAAAAAAGAAAGGGAAAAGGCTTGAATAATATTAAAGCCAACACAAATGTGGATAAACTTGTCTTTTTTTTAGGAGAAATGATTCTACTTAAATAGTAGAAAAGGGTTGTTGATCACTAATTAGGTAGGCAGAGTGGTCAATGGGGTCACATTGGGATGAGGTTATACCAGGATCAGACAAGGGCAGGTATGGTATTCCAGAATGGGTGGATATTAGAACAGACCCATTTACAGAGGGCAAGGAATTCCTAAAATTGAAAGTAAAACTAGCCAAATCTTTGCACATATAGCTATTTGAAGGCCATATCAAAAATAGCATTAATTGTCACAAGTGACAAACTCCTATTGACAATGCTTACTGGAAAACCTCAACTACGGGATTCAAACCCTGCCACTCTGTGGGCCGCCAGCCTTGCAGATTTTTGGGCTTAAACCAGAGCAGGATTTGACTTTTGGAAATCTTCTAAGGCTTGATGAGTCAAAATCACCTACATTGACGCTCCCCACATTGAAAGTTCCTGTTAACTCAACCAATCAGCAGGCAGGCCTAGCCATAGAACCTGAAATAACTCGGGCTACCATGGAAGGGGAAATAAAGAAACTTTCTATAGAATGCAGGCCGCCCAGAGATGACCAACCCCACAACCCAACAAGGAAATTTTAGTATTCTCAGTTCAAACCATCCAATGAAATAACTCCTGTGATGGATGCCACCAAGGTCTGGAAAAACCTGGTAAATGGTGACACCCGGGCCAAAGAAATTTGTAAAAGTTTACCCTTTGACAGATGGGCATACTTATACCCTGGACCGCCAGGAAGATGCCCATTGCCATTCTTGCAATAAAGTAACATGAACCTTTAGTTCAACCAGGTTATTCCATACTTGATTATTAGTTCTACTTCATTTATAGTCTACTTCCTGCAGTCTTGTACCTCACTCCCATTCACCCCAAGAAACCACTGACGAGCCACCCAAACTTTATTGTCCACCAGGAGCTCCCTTTGGCCCAGTAAATTTCACTGAGTACCCACTCAACCCTGCATATTTGGAATTTACCCTAGAGAAAATCCTAATCTACAACCCTAAGGCTAGAACTAGAGAGACAAAGACCCTGTATCAGAGAGGGTACCAAGATTACCAGGCCCCTTCTGCTATTCTGCAACAAGTACAACTACCTGCCTGCATATTTGGTTCCAATGACGCCACCCCACACTCTGCGGCCCAACCTGCCTGCAAGAATCTGTTGCTGCCAATGAATCCACTTCTACCCAGATATTTGGAGTGATGTACATCACTCTTACCAGCTTTATTGATTCTATGGTGCCTGCAAGCAGACCTTGGGCAATCCTGGGCAAATTGTTATCTTATATTGTAAAGTTAGCCCCAATCCTGTAGTGGGCCCTCCCTGCTGGGCCTGCGGGCCGTCCACCCGTGAGTTCCCAGAAACCCCCCACTGGCTGGATCCCTGACATTAATGGCACAATTTACAAGATCTCCACCCTCAAAATTGGACACAGGGAGTTGATATTTATGGAGAAACTTGGCATGGACTTGGGCAAAAGGATAGCCAGACAACAGTAGTTTCACGGTATACTCAATGCCCTTCTTGAAGGTGACTTCACAAGGGCTAACCCAGAGGGAGTCTAGTTTGTGGGCTCTTCCCCCAGTACAATTTCTATAATAGAGAACCAAGTCACCCACCCAATATTCATGGAGGGGGCTCTGAAAATATTGGAGGGCAAGAGCTCTAAGGCCTTGGCTTTGTAGGCAGTTGAATATGCTGTGGCCTGGATGTCAATAATTCAATTGGTCAAGTCCTTGACGTGAGTTTCTGGGGTGGAAGAAGCGTCAACTTCCATAAGTGGGGGTACCAAGATTGAGGGGTTGGTAGTTTCTCTTCCATACAAACATGGCAAAGGGGGATTGCCCAGTCACCTAGTGTCTACTAAGGCAATAGACAAAGAGGGCAGCAGGGAGGAACATGTACCAATTTGTGGCATTAGAGAGGGTGAGTTTTCTCATAATAGACATAAGAGAAGAACTGGCTTATTTGATGGTTCCATTGGTTGAAGAGTTATATAAGGCAGAGAAGGATTGATGGGTGCCCATAGCTTCTAAAATAGACATGATGAGGCGAGAATTGAAGTTGGTGCCATTATCAGATAGCAATACTTGTGGGCATCTGTGTTGATAGAAGATATCTTGCAACAAGAAATTTGCAGTAGTCTTTGCAGTGATGTCTTTGGTAGCTCTAGCTTTAACCCATTTACTAAAACAATCTAAAGCTACTAAGATGAACCAACATCCAGATCTGGAAGGTAGAAGAGGCCCCACAGCATCTATACTCATAGTGTGGAAGGGTATGTTTAGGTATAATGAGCTTGAACTGATGTTGGGATGGTTGAGGTTGTTTAGGTTGTTTGAGCTGGCAATAATGACAGGATGCAAGGACATCAGGGATTAGGAGGCGCATGTTTTCCCAGTAGAAGTTCTTGCACAACCAGTCATGAGTTTTTTCTATACCTCCATGTCCAGTATCAATGTGGGCTTGGAGGATAATAGCTATCCTCATACTAGGGCAAACATAGGGCAGATAGGCATTGTTTGCTCTTTTTGAAGAGTTGTCTATCCCAAATCACAGTATCTTTCATTAAGACTTTCAGAGCCAGTCAAATATCTTCTGGTTTGGTAGTCCAAGAATCAGGATATCCTATTAACTTGTATAATTAGTCAGTGTTGGCAGGATGGATGGCCAATATAGGCATTCTAGACAATCCATCAGTGTTTTGATGTTGCGCCCCAGGGCAATGCATCACAGTGAAGTTATACCCTTGCAAGCGCAGGGCCAACGTGCTAGTTGACCTTCAGGCACTTTTAGCTGTTGTAGCCATTTAAGGGATGAATTATCAGTCACTACAGTAAAGTGTGTCCTGTAGATATAGTGTCAAAACTGCTTCACAGCATGTTGGATGGCCAAGCATTCCTTTTCAGTGACGCTATAGTTCTTTTTGTGCTTATTAAGGACTTGGGAAGAATAGGCTACAGGTTGATCTATACCCTCATCACTGAGCTGGGCTAAAATGGCATCTAAAGCTACTCCACTAGTGTTGGTGTATAGGATGAACTCCTTATCACTAATTGGGGTAGACTAGGATGGGAGCCTCTTTGATCTTGGCCTTTAAAGCCTCAAAGGATTGCTGTTGACTGTCAGTCCATTTGAAAGGTGCATTGTGAAGGAGTTAGATGATGGATTGGCAACAGAGCCCATGTTGACATTTTTAATGTCAACAGTGGCCATATTGACACTTTTAATTCCAACACTATAGTAAAGTGACAACCTGGTTTTACATAATGTCATCTCCTGGATGTTGACACTTTTTAAATTAACAAAACACTTTACCCTAAACATTTTTAATATAAAAAATATTTTAAAATCCTTTAATATACTAAAATGACCCCAGAGAGTTCAAAACTGCAATAAAAAGTTACCATAAGTAATAAGAATAAGGAGATATAAGCAACTTTTTTTCAGTTTACTATGTGAATTACACTCTTTATTATAAAATTATTTTTTATTTCCATAAAAATTAAAATTCCAATGAGACAAAAATAAAGATATTTTATATATCATAATAACTACAAAATATAAGAAAACTCTATATTTTTTCATTATACTTTATATAAGCATAACTGAAAAAATTCTCATAGCTTAAAGATTAATTAACAAAATATAGGATATTTCTTACTATACCACATTGAAACTGTATCTGAAACTTACCATTTATACCTAAAAAGATTAGTACACTATAAATAAATTAAAAAATTAAAAGTTTAAAAGTAAAAAATATACAGGCAAAGCAAGGTTTATTAAGCTAATTAAAGCCACCAGCAAGAGCAGTGGCAACGTCCTCAAGGTACTTTTTAATCTCCACCACCTTGTACTTTTTCTTTACCACCTTCTGCACGTCCTCCTGGTAGTCCTGCTCCTTGGACTTTTGCTTCTTGGGGGCCACCTGGTTGGCCAGGTTGCAGAACTTGGAGACATTCTGGGCCTACTCCTCCTGTAGCTTAGAGAAGAACTTGTTATCTTTGGGGTTGGTCCCAAACTTCACCTTCAGGTGCTTATGCCAAACCTCAAGGCTAGAGGTGGTCTTCATCTCCCCCTTGAGGCAGGCGCCCTGGAAATTCCAAGGGGCAGTGGCCCCGCTCTTACCTCTCCAGGCAGTCACCTTCTATCCCACCCATTGTTGCTCAAAGTAATCCAAGTAACCTTTGAAGATGATGGAGTGCTTCTTGATGTAAGAGTCCTCCACGAGGTCCTCAAATCCAATCCCAGTATACTCCAATGCGCAAAAGCCAAGGCAACAAACTGAGTCAAGGCAAAGCAGCACTTCCCCTTACCATTGTTAATATACTTCTCAAAAAGGTCCTTCTCACTCTTGAGATTCTTGATGAGGGCCTGCCTAAAATGGAAGAAGCAGCCCTGGACTTCTCCATTGAAGGTGGCCTCAAAGGCTCTGAACTGAGCTTGCTCAAAGTCCATTATTTACCTTCAGCCTAAGTGAGCGTGCATGAGCTAGCTGCTCAGTGGCTAGGGTCAACTCATCCTTCTCAGCAGAGGAGGGATTTGCCCTTGTGGCGTGAGTGGGAGGAGGGAGCTAGTTGATGGGAAGGGAGCTCAAAGCATCCCAAAAAATCTTGAAGGTTCTGGTGTAGACTTCAGTCTTGGCAACAGGAAGGAGAAAGAACACAAGAGGGATAACCTGGTCATTAAACTGCCCATGCAGGACTCAAAGCTGCTTAAAGAGAGAGGGGCAAGTAGCAAATGTGCCGTCACACATCCAGGTGGTAGAAGTATTGAGCTGCTCCAGGCTTTGGGTTGTGGCGTAGGCTATAATCCTATCCTCCACTTCCTGATCATTGTCATGGAGCAGGAACATCTCACCATCCTCCATCTTCTTGAGGGCATCTATGAGGACCAGGTCTTCAATATTAGTGGCGCTCTTGGCCAGGGGGTTTGAGGCTTGACGCCTATCACTTACAAACTTGACCAACTAATTGTAGATTGGCACCCTCTTCAAGTTGGTTGGGGAGAGGTACTTGCAAGCAAGCACAGCCATCTGAGTGATGGAAAGATCTTTAGAGGTGGGCATTACCTGGACAAGATACCACTTGAGAAGGTGGGCTATGGTGGTATTTGGCATGATGCAGGTATGATTTCCCTTGATGGGTTGGACCAAGTCCCAGCGCTCAGTGTTGAGCTGCACTGGGCAGGAGTGGTCCTTGTAGGTGTAATGGCAGCTCTTGATGCCCCGGTTGGCATTTTTGCAAGAGAAAATATACCCATTGACCACCATGGTTGGACCACCCTTTACGCTCATGATTAGGAAGTATTTGGGCAAGGAAGAGGGAACCTTAAGTTTTCTGTTAACATCACAGTTATTGTGGGCCAACAGAGGTTCTTAGGGGTCAGCAGGAGCACGGCAGAGGCCAGGGAAGTAATTGGGGCGGGGCTTTGAATCATCCCCAGATGAGCTTGAAGGGAGGAGTTTGGTGGTTAGGAAAGCAGAAGGGGCTTATTGTGGTGCTCCTAATGTGCAGGAGACTTATCCTTGGGTGGGGACTTTTGATCTGAGCGCTTCTTCTTGATTGGCTCCTCATCAGAAGCTGAGTTATAAAAACTGTGGTCTGTAAGGAAGCCATCAGATTCCTCTCCTCCAGTGGAGTGAGAAGGGCTTTGAGAGGGAGGGAGGGCTTTGGGGATGGTTTTGGAGTGGCCTTCTTTGATGAGACAGGCTTCTTTTTGGTGGGTTTGGTTGGCTTTGAAGAACGCTTGGTTCCTTTGGGATGTTTGGAAGTGTTTTTTTCCTAAAATAATAAGTAAAAGGGTTTAAAAATACAGCAATGTATGTAAAAAACAGGCAAAACAACTTAAAAAGCATAATATATAAAAAGTAAATCTTAGATGGCTTTTCTTAGCATTTAAAAGGTAAAAAATACTTAAGTAGGTTTTAATTTATTATAGTTTTAATTAAAAATTAAAGTAAAGATATTTATGTGAAAGTATTATATTTAAATATAGATTTTATTTTAAAATAATAAAAATATGGATCAGAAAAGGTAAAAATACAACATGTCAAAAAATGAGAAGTTTTTTTATGTAAAACATAAATTTTTATATGTGAGAACTGAAAAGTGTTGTCATTATGAGTGATAATTAGTAAAAAAAAGCTGGATTCTCACTGTCAATTACAAAAATTATAGACATTACTTTAAATTCAGAACCTGAATGTAAAAATGTGGGATTGTCAAATCCTTGGTCCAAATTTCAAATCACTTTTGCAGGATGGCCTTTTTTTAATTAAATTGAATTCTTTGTATTTTTATTTGAATATTTGAAAATGCGGGAACTCATAGACACTTTGCAAAGTTCAAGTCAAACTGCATATTTACAATGGATGTTATGAATTAACTGTAATCAGATTTAACGTGTTCAAATCCATCAACCATTTTCATTAAGTTTACTATGTTTTTTTGGAAATTCAGGATTGTCAAATCCAAGAACCAAATTTCAAATCACTTTTGAATGTCATTAGTAAACTCAGATATTAATTGCAGAAACTGGAATCCAAATTTAATGTACAGTAAGCACACTAGGAAACACCAACCCAAATCAAGAAGCTCCACTCTGGATAAAATCAAATGAAAAATTCAATCTCAACAACCATGTTTAGACATAAAAAGTGATTAAACTTTTAAATCATCCAAAACTGGAAAGTATACAATATTATTCACTTCAAATCACAGATATAGAAATTATGTTACTATTTAAGGCTAAATCAAGAGAAAACAACTACTCACAAATAAACCAATAAATCCAAATAAATACATACTTAATCTAAAATATATTTTTATTCTATTTTTATGGACTGTCAATCACATTCTCAACCAGCTCCTGCACCAGCCTGCAGGGCAGCCCGTCCACAAGGGCTCACAGAGGGTCCAAGAACAGACCCAGAACTCAACTCAAGGGGAGTCATGCCAATACACAGGCCTCCCAAGGTGTCATCGCCAGCCAAACACCTCCTGCATCCCAAGCCAGATCACACATCCTGAATCCTAGACAGAAGCTGCTCTCAAGGCCTGCTACAAAAATCTTCTGCACCAGGGTCACTGGGAACACTGAGGTTACTTACACCTCCACTTTGTACCCAGTTGTCACCTGGCCCCGCACTCTTGACCCAAGAGTTGCCACTTCCTGCCCCTGCATCTTTGACACCTCCTATCAGCCATTGGTCACAACTGAGGAACCATCTGTGCCTGTGTCTTATGCCACCATTGACAGCGCCACTGCAAGCAAATGTGATCCTGTCTTTTACACAAAGGTCCCCATCCCCTGTGTTGATACTAGTAGCCAGGATGCCATGGTACCTGCCAAGGGCCAGGGTCAGTTGACGGATAGTGAGCATGAAGCTCTCCTCAACTGCTTGAACAGGGGAATGGCAGTTTGGGATATTGCGTCCCAATTTGGTGTCATGGCCAGATACATTGCCAACATCAACAACAAGTATGGTAATACTGGGCAAATTGCCAAATCCACCAAGGCAAAAAGACAGCCCAAACTCCTTCAGCCTATCCACATTGACACAATCAAGCAGTGGGTAGCCAAGGATTGCCACCTGGACACACTTGCTGTCTAATCAATGCTTGCCACAGAGTTTGGGCTTTCTGTTTCTAAAACCCTTGTATACAAAACAATGGTTGATTTGGGCTTCTCCTGGAAAGTACTGGGAGTTTTGCCGTATAATAGGAACAGTGAAAAGACCATCAAGGATTGACGCATTTATGCTGAGACATATCTGGAACTAAAGGAGACTGGGAATGACCTGTTCTTCTATATCAACAAATTGTTGTTTTCCTCCTCACTCAGGTCTAGGCATGGGTGGGTCAAGAAGGGGTCCAAGGATGGTGTAGCCCATTGTGCACCTGTTTGTTCCCAGACCTATTTAATGGTAGCGCTTCTTGGTCCTCAAGGGTTGCATCAATACCAGATAATCAAGAGTTCCCATAATAGTGGGACATTCCTTGCTTTTCTTTGAGCTGTGAAGGAATACCTCCAGATTAATTACAGCAGCACAAGCAACATTGTTGTGTAGGATAATGTCAGGCTCCACAAAGTGGATCTGGTTGTGTCCAAGTTTCCACCCATTGACAAGAATAGCCATTTGGCCAGCCACTGCCTGGCTGACTATCCAATGAGACTCCTCTTCCTCCCCCCATATTCTCCATTTCTTAACCCAATTGAGGAGGTCTTTGGGTGGATTAAAAATAAGGTGAAGCAAGGCCTCCCTCAGGATACCAAGGATCTCTTCAACATCCTCGAGGTCAGTCAATTTGCAATGCCACCCAATGTGGTGGCAGCTTTCTATGAGCACTCAGAATCCTTTCTCCCCAAAGCCCTTACCTCCAAGCCAATCAGATAAATAGACGCTCCAGGTTTTATTTGTTTTTATTTTTATTTATTTGTTTTTAATAGGGCTCAAAAATTATTATCTATACATAATGACATGATGTTTGATTGTGTTATAGACATATAAGAATATATACAAAAGGTAAGTAAAATTAGTTATAATAGATATGAGGACACATATTTTTATTATAATGCACTGAATATTGTATTGACTGTTGCGCTAACAAATAAATTAATTAAAAAAGATAGAAATAGAATATTATATTTAAACAATTGTGAATCCTTGTTGGTACTTTGGCTTTTTTTAAGCCACAAATTGGACCTCATAATTCATCAACTGTTCCTTAATATTTCAGTGTCACTATAGCCACACAACACAAAAACCAATGAGTTTCATGTATCTCTTACTAATTAGTACTATTACTTGGGTCAAGAATATCAAATATATTTATAAAATCATATTACAAGGGAAAGATAATTTGAGTTCTAAACAATCACTTGTTTAGAACATAAGTGGAGCAGACTGTCTGTTGTGGATAAATTCAGTTCTTGATGTTTACCTATGTAATAAATGAACCCATACATAACAAGCTAGTAAATAAAAACATGTTTAATTTTTTTTATTTTTTTTATGTGTTTTGTCATGGCCCGCCTTGACATAGTAGCTTTGGAAAGTTGCGTTTTAAAAGCTTGGATTGATAAAGCTACTTCTTGCTGTCAGAAAGCTACCTTGATGATCTCCCTAGGTACCCTAGATAAAAAGCTATGGCGATTTAAAGAGCTGAGTTCAAAAACCCTGTCAGCATGTCCCAAAATGGTCGCAAGATTGGATTTCAAATCAAGATAAGCAACAATTAGTAAGAGGGCAAATCCAACCATATCTCAGCTTCTAGTGATCAGTTTTGGGTGTTCTTACATTCAAATGAAAGCCTCATATAAGGAGAATCCATCCAAAATGTTTAAAGATGACCGACTGAGACAAACAAAGAAATTCAAATCTGATCAAAAGAATATGACTAGAATTAGTCATCTGATGTTTCAAACTTTTAGCATGACTCTCCAGATAGAGAGACAAGGACCTTCAGGAAGAATCTGGAAGAATATCAAAGACCAATGTAAATGGTATAAAAAGAACCTAGTTCCCCTTTTTCCCATTGTGATAATTCTTGGTCTGAATAATAAATAAAGGACTTCTCTTAGACTATAGTTTAAATGGATCAGAGTTGGGAGCCCTTGGGCCCTGACATGTTTACAACTATAGCTAATGTCTTATAATATATCTAGATATTTTATTATTATAATTTAGCTTTTAAAATTTAAGT
>QTSX02004387.1:0-246737 GCA_014839935.2 Entomophthora muscae
CTCTCTGCCAATCCCTTGTGGACACGCTCAAATAAGGACTTCATTTGCCTCTCCCTCTCACCATATGGGGCCACAGTCTTCTTTGTAACAAAGAAGAATAGGTCCTTTTGTCTGGTAACCAACTACTGCACTATAAACAAAGTTACAGCAAAGAACAAGCAACCCTTACCGCTAATTGACAACCTGTTTGATACACTTGCAGGTGCAAAGGTATTTAGTAAGATCAATCTCACCACAGGGTACAACCAGGTCTACATTGCGCCAGGGGAAAAGGCCAAGATAGCCTTCTGTACAACGCTATGGGTTGTTTGAGTGCTTTGTCATGGACTTTGGAATGACCAGCACTCCCTCCACCTTTACAATCTTATTAATAAGGCCTTTGAAGAGTTGATTAGTAAATGTGTGATTGTATACCTTGATGACATCAATGTGTTTAGTCAAGATCAAACTAAACACCTTCTAACACCTTTACATCATATTAGACACTCTTTGAAAGCACCAGTTGAAAAAAAACCCCTTCAAAGTACAAGTTCCTGTGATTAGGGCTACTGTTCCTGGGGCAAATCATCTCTGCCAAAAGAATAAAGCCTAACCCAGCCAAGATAAAGGCAATCACAAGCATGCCACCCCCTACTGATGTGGGTCAGGTGCACACATTCTTGGGAATGGTTGCTTACATACATAAGTTCATCCCCAACTGTGTAAAATTAATTGCACCTCTCACCAAGTTGTTAAACACCAAACAAAACTTTTACTGAACGCTCTCTTGGGATCAGGCCTTTGAGAAGTTAAAACAGAAACCTCACTACCACACCCATACTACAGCTTCCCAATAAGAATTGCCAACACAAACTTGAGACTGACAACTCCAACAGGACTATAGGGTGTGTGTTGTAAATAGAACTTGATGTGGCACCTTTCTTCCTGTAGAATACAAATCCAGGAAGATTACTGACATAGAACAACACTTCCTCATACACAATAAGGAGTTAGCAGCAATTTTACACTACTATCAAGAAGTGGCAATACTACTTGGAAGGTGCCACCTTTTCACCCTATGTTCAGATAGATCATAAGTCCCTTCTGTACTTCAACACTCAGTCACACCTGACCCAGTGCCAAGCAGGGTGTGTCAAACGCCTGTCCCTGTATCAACTCTGCATAGAGTACAAGCCTGGCAAAAAGCTTGTCACAGCTGACGCCCTCTCCAGACTGTATGTAGTGTCCATCACAGGAGATATCAGATTTGACCTAGATTAGCCTATGCTTTACCTGAACCCTGAAGCCACCTGTTATGAGGGGCTTAATTATATGACCATTTTTAAGTTGAAGGACAATAAGAGTAAGTTCACCACTGATGCTGGCAACGTCTGCTGTTGGGTAGAGACAGGGGAGAAGACACCTTACATCCCCACCACCCATAAAGAAGATACTAACTGCATTACCACCACACCCTAGGCCATATCAGAGGGTGTAACCTCTTTGAGATCATGAAGCACAAGGTTTAGTGGCCCTGCATGTGCCAGGACATCCTGGACCTCTCTCAAACGTGTGTGTTGTGCAAAAAGAACACATCTAAATCTGCTCCACCCAATTCAGTCCCACCAATCAAAGATATGGAACCCTTCAAACAATGGGCCCTTGACATTATTGGACCCCTAACTGAGGACAAGTTGGGCAAGAAGTGCATCATCACAGCTATTGACTACTTCACCCACTGGCCAGTGGCATGAGCAACCACTAATAACACTGCCACAATCATTACATGCTTTATTGACAAGGAAATTGTGGCACGCTTTGTATGCCCCAAACAGCTTATAACCAACTGGGGGCCTGAGCTTGTAGGCAATGTTATTAAGCCATACTGCATCAAGAATGCCCTCAAGCAAATAATCACTACTCCATATCATCCTCAAGCCAATAGGCGCTTAAAACGCCTAAATGGCCCCCTTGTTCAGTTAACTGCCAAATTTTCTCAGGAACATCCCAACACTTCCTGGACCAAGCACCTTCCCACTGCCCTGCTCATACTGCAAGCTAGAGTCAATTGTGGTATGGGCTTCAGTTCCAGCACCCTAGCCTTTGTGAACCCTGATGATTTGGACTGGAATAGAAGGAGGAAGTTTCAGTCCACTGTTCTAATAAAACCTCCCCTTAAAACCATACCCTTGTTAACCCAGTGGCGTGCCAAGGCCCACAATATTGAAAAAGAGCAGATCAAGGGGCAACTAAGCACCTTCAAGCAAGATACGCTGTAGGTGACCCCATCTTTTCCCTCAATACCAACTCTGAAAAACTTGAGCCTAATCACCTTGGACCCTTCAAGATAGCTGCTGTCTATGATAACCACACCTATCAACTTGAAAATGCCCAAGGAGACACAAAAAGACTCCATCATGTTTGCTTGTGCCCCTGTTGTGTCATCCTCCTACAAAAGCTCTTTGTGCGTACCTTATCAGACCTTCCACAAGTTTCAATCCTGGTATCTGAAAACAAGCAGCGGGCAAGGGGGTGATGCAACCAAGATTATTTCCTTTCCCACTAATGTATCTCAAAATACACAGGGGGCACTCAAAGATTCACCCCATGATAGATTAGCAGTATGGGTTAATCTGGACACAATGGCAGATTTCAGGCACTATCTCCTAATTAGGAGCATTCCAGTTCTACACACTGATATTGCTCCAATATTATTACCAGTCAGAATATACATAGAACACTCCACTATGCCATTCCTTGGCAATCTGTGGCTCCTAAATATAGTATATCAGCTTATTATTCTTAAAATAAACACATCTTATTCCTATAATTTTCCTTTCTATTTAGACTGTTGTCTTCCCCAATCTAAATAATGAACTATAATTGGTTCAGATGCAACATTGGGTTAAGATATCATCTCAATCAAGGCTATGTTGATTCAGTATCATAATTTCCTGGAGAATTTAAGTGTACTCATTCATTTTTTGTACCACTGAGTTAAAGAAGCAGTATACTGATTGGCTGATGTCAAAGCCAATTGGCTGTTAGACAGCAATTACTCTATGATGGGTTCACTGACTTATTGGCTGATTGGATGGTGCTATTTTAGAGGAGATCAACTGAGCACAAGCAGAGCTAGCCACTTGGTGATTATCAAAAATTTCAAGCTTAGATAGGCCAGGAGACAGGTATAATCAGCTTCTTTATTTTCTGTATAAAAATATCTGAGTGTTAATGGAGACTTCACCATACCAATTCTCTTATTCTATAACACTGGCCTGAATTTTATATTGTTCATCAAAAATGTCAAGTTCAGAGTTCCTATCAAAAATCATAGTAGAAATAAAGCAATAAAGAATCACTAAAAGAAGAAATTTAACTTTTCATGGTCTTGATTTTATTATATTCATGAGTCCCAATTTGTGTAGCTTCTAAAACCATTTTACTCAAATAAATCAATCTTATAAACAATAAAATGCCTCTATTGCCAAATTGAATAGGCATTGGTTACCTTTTAAAATGGTTAGATCATATTTTAGGATCAAACATTATATAATCTGCAAGAATAAAATTTTTTCTGTGTTTATGAAAATTTATTTGTAGGTTGTACTGGTTTTGTTTCTTTTTTATTGCTTCTGTTGGTGCCTTGTTAGTGCTCTTATTGAATTAAAATAAATTCTGGAACAATCCCAAGATTTTTTATTGTAGCAAAGATTTTTTTGTAGATTATAATGTGTTGTCTAAATTTTTTATTTGATTTTTCATTTCACCTGAGCGTTGCTGTGTTCTTTATTTTGCCTTTTGCCTATTCATTGAAAATATCTAAATTATTTGCATTCTGGAACTTACCTGGGTTTATTTTGTTTGAGTTTGAGTGCATTTTGCTTGAAAATTACTCAATTTTGCTTATTGCCACACTTTTGAAAACTACCATCAACATCAAAATAGTTTTACTTTATTGGAGGATTATTTTTATTATTATTTGAGTGTTACCAAGTGAGGATTTAGTTGATTGGTTAAATTAATTGATTATTTTTAGTTCTCCAGACATGTCACAACTCTTCTTCAGTAACTCAATAGATTATTCAGCCTAATGAGCAACTATGCATACATGGTTCAGAACTATTTTTATTATAATTATAAGGGAATTCACCTTTTTTCCAAATTTTATGTAATTATTACCAGTTTTTTACTTTACTTAATTTTGATATATTTACTATACAGTAGTTTTCAAACCTGTTGAGATAAACATATATTATTTGGTTTATAATGCATGAACTCAGTTACAAAACAAATGTCAACTGGAACCAGTCGAAGGTCAATTTACTCAATAAAACCTCCATTTATCTAGGGCCAGAAAACAAAAATAGTCAATCACACAACAAGAATGAAGTCAAATACTAAATTCCAAAAATGAGATAGCAAATGCATGGTGCTTAAATTCATAATGTTTGCAATCTAGTCACTTCCTGAAGAATTTTTTTATCAAGTTTGATAATGAGTGTGTAGCAAATACAATACAAACAAGAACACATAAGGTTCTGTCACAAAAGTGATGAACTCAAGCACAAAACGACTCATTTTTTTGAAAATATTGATTATTTTTGGGACTCAAATAGGAAATAGTGGATTTCAGGAGTGAATCCACCAGAATCTATTCAGGGAACTACAGCATTATTTTCAATTTACGTACATCTAAATTTGGATATTCATGTCTGAAAGTGTGGCTCAGAAAGGAGCACACACTTTAATAAAATCAATTTTCTAGAAATACTTTGCTTTTCTGTTTTTAATAGAGTTTATTGTATTTTGGTTACAATGAGTTTTCAAGTGAGATTAACTTTGACATTATCAAGGAGCATTAACAGGAGCTACTCCAAGCTCAGGCTGCTGAGCTAAGGAGTGCAACCACCATGTTTCCTGTGTACACCCAACTTAATGCAAGTCTTGAGGAGGCTGAGTTGTATGTGTCACCAGCCCCATCCAAAGGTGGCCTTCCAATAGCCAATATGGAGCTCCACAAGACCAGGCCCAACCTGAGCCTTTACCACATTTTTGGAGACTGGGAAACTGTGGCCCCTTCCAATCTGATCCAACCATTGTCTGAGAGTTTGGGCCAATCAGAGCAAGCCCTTCCTAATCTGGGTCACCTTATTCTTCAAGTCCACCAAAACGGCAAGTCATCACCAATGAGATTGGTGAAGAGATTGTGAGCCTCAAGCAGAGTGGGGTAAATTTTGCCAAAATTTCCACTTGGCTTCAATTCACTGAGGTAGTGATCAAGCAGGAATTCCAAGCCCTCTTGAAGAGAGATGGTGGAAAGCTGGGCAAGAAGCCAAAGAAGCATATTGACTCACTGATCAAGGAGGCACATCCCTAAATGCTTGACTTCCTCCAGCAGGACCCATACCTCCAATTAACTGAGGTACACCGCCTACTTGGGCTCAAGGGCATGTTCATTGCCTGCCGCACAGCGCAGCTCTAGATGCATGGGCTTGTAATCAGTGTAATGATTCTGACCAATTGGCTGGCTGATAAGTTGGATGATGGCTCTGATTTGCCCCGTGACCTAGTGATTAGTGCCACCATCACCCACTGCCTGTCCTCTATTTCAGACAATGTCATATTTATATCCTATTATAAATTGTCATTGAAGTTCTGTGATTATGGCACTTTGAGTGAAAAGAACGCTCCCAAGGGCAAAAAGAAGGAACCAGAGGGGAGTGTGATTGGTGCATTCCTTGAAGTTTCCCCAAAAGGGGCTGTATTTTACCAGACTACAACCAGTTACACCAATTATTACTGGTACAGAAAATTCCTCTCAAATCTGCTTGCCACCTGGAGCTTAGACAACTGCAAATTCTAAATATTCCTGAGCCACCAAATGGAGTGCACTGAAGTGGCCTCCAAGAAAATACAAGCAGAAGGCCACAACGTCTCAATTTTCCCTGCTGGGCATGCTGATCTCCACCTTGGTGATATGTTGTTCTTCAACATTGGGGATACCATCTTTGGGCGCAACCCCATGACCTTCAGCCAGGTGGTTGGTGCAGCCAACAACCACACTGGTCTGTTTCCCTGCCAGAAGGTTGCTGAGATGTTTACCAAGATGGCCTTGAATTCTCTTTTAGCAGCCAACCATCAAAGAACCCCCAGCTTCCCCCTCATGATTCCCCAGCGTACAAGCCAATCACTGTCCTCTCTGAGTCAGAATATGATGTCATGTACAATCAATTTTTTGAGCCAAACAAGGCAACCAATCATCTCTGGGACATCCAGCTGCCCTAGTCCCCAGCCAACCAATCCTGTTGTTTGGAACTCACCTCCCCAGCCAGTCAAGTTCTTCCCTCCTCTACCCAGTCTGCCACCCAGTTTTCCCTGTCTAATCCAATTCCCTAATAAAACTTTCCCCACCCAATAAATTTTATTTTTTAAATTATATTTGTTTAACTTTTACATATTTTTCAATGTTATAATATATAGTTTTACATTTAAATAAACTGATAATTGATTTTTATCATGCCTCAAGTTAAATTTAGCTACTTTAATAATTATTATTTCTATTATTTTCTATTATAGCTTTAATATATTCAAAGGGCTAAAATCAAGTGAATTTGAAAGACTACAAGTGCTACAGACCAACCAATTGGAATGGGCGTACATGTGATGTCTTTGTGTTTGACTCAGACCAGACACGCCTCAGTTATTGCACCCAGTATAACTTGATGAAATAAGCCTGTTGAAAAAAGACATGTCTTTGTTTGCAAATTGGCACGTCAACTTGTGGTCACTCTAGCACCAGAGAACCCAGAGGTCTGGTGCTAGATTGACCACAAGTTGGTGTGCCAATTTTTAAACAAAGACATATCTTTTTTCAGCAGGATTATTTCATCAAGTTAAACTGGGTGCAATAACTGAGGCGTGTCTGGTCTGAGCCAAACACAAAGACACCACATGTAAGCCCATTCTGATTGATTGGTCTTTATCACCTGTGGTTTTTTAAATTCACATGAATGTAGTCATTTAATATATAAAATTTATAATAGAAAACAATAGAATTAAATGAAATGATCCATTACATTGCATATATCTCTAGAATAAATTATCTACATATAACATGTGAAAGTGACTATCTTTTGATAAATATGTACTTTGGGTTGCACTTGGCATATTGATTTGATATTAAATTATACTGTACTTGGACAAAACATATACATGACAAAATATGTTGTTAATGACACTAAGATTGGGTTGGGTTAAACACTCTAAAATATATAATCTACATATAACCTGTGAAAGTGGTTATCTTATAATAAATATGTACTTAGGGTCAAAATTGGCATTCCAATTCAAGAACAAATGATTTTATACTTTTACAAAACATAAACATGATAAAGTATGTTATTCATAATACTAATATTGGGTTGTTTTATGCACTCTAAAATATATGATCTACCTATAACCCATGAAAGTGGCTATCTTATAATAAATATGTACTTTGGGTTGAACTTGACATACTGATTTGAGAATAAATCATTTTTTACTTAGAAAAAAACATGTACTTGAAACAGAATATGTTGTTAATGATACTAAGATTGGGTTGAATATACAATAAATATACATAATATCAATATCAAATGAATACTGGTGCTTGAAGCTAATAAAATATATGAAGTAAAATCAAGATATATTTATTTGAACTCTATTATTGTCAGGGCCCAGAATACCCTGGAAAATCAGCTGGCCTTCCTAGAGGCAAAAACCACACAGCTTGGGAACCCTTATCAAGTATCTCCCAGAGTGATAAACCCACCTTTCAACTAATAAATGGCCCAGGATTTGAGAGGCACACAAGCCTCAAATCCCTGGCTTCAATTCTATTATCAAATTTGGGCCTCTCAACTATTGGGAAATGGTACATTGGGAGCTCAATTGTTTGATTGCACAATCAGGCGCTCAATTGCTTGTGGGATCTATAAATAACTGTGGCACCTTGGCATTCTGCAGTTAAAGAAAGGTTCATGTTATATCAACCAATGAGCACCAACCTCCTGGCCCAAGTACGCAAATTCCAGTGAAAATTGTAAGTTCAACTGAAATTGATGCCATCAGTTCTCTAGTGGCACAAAAGGCCACAAAATTACCAGTGAGTATAAGTAGTGAGGAGGAGAAGCCCTCCTCACTGTTGACATCTTAATAAAGCAAGTTTATGGCTAGAAATCATTATCTTATTGCAGGAATTGTTTATTTTTGCTCCAATTTAATTATTCTCTTTGCATCTAATTGTGAATCCACCACACAATACAATCTTGCCTACTCACATCCCCCTGGCTATACTCCTGCTACCTCTGTCAGTCCTCCCTGCGCCCTTGACGTGGAGTATTACCACCCTCATCACCTGGATCTTCCACCTAAAATGAAGGAGATTCCTTCTGTTCCCCCCTACCCAATGTACCTCCCGCCCAGGACTTCAGTAAGTTGGGGTTTGTCTACACCACAGTATTGGGGCTAGCCAATCAGATTGTGCCCCATACTGGGAGTTGGCATCCTCTAGCTACAGCTGTAAATTACCTTGTAAGAATAGCACTAATTGTGTACATGGCCTTTCAGGCCTGGCCTGCCTACCCTGTGGGAGTCTAGACAGACTCTGGTATGGGCCATGGCAGATCAACTATTACAAGCCAAGTGGCCCTATTGTGTAATTTTCTCATACTTTACAAATATGTCCATTACTTTTTATTAAGTTGCTTTTGGAATGTGAGTGCAACCCAGAATTTTTAGTAAAAGAGTGAGAAAACTACCAGCTTAATAATTCATAAGTGTAATTATTAGATTGTTATTAAAAAGAAAAAGAAATAAAGCTTAAATTTTTTGTTTTAAAGCACACTATTAATGCTATTTCAATATGACATGTGAATTGTGATACTTGTGAAGACCTGGTTTGGTTTGCTTTTGACTTCAACAGTTTTTGTCCTTTCATAAATGGGTTGACATTAATATTTACACATTCTGAATTGTTCTACCTTGGTTATTCTGATCCTGGTAAAATTTTCACCCAATCAGCCCTTGTCTATCTACTGAACAATCTATGCTTCCATTATATTATATAAGTAGAGTTCTCACTCTAAATAAAGAAAAGATTATCCACATTCTTATTAGCTTCTATAATCTCAAGCCTTTTCCTTCCTTTTTTGCTAAAAGGAACTCTTCTTTTTTTATTCCATGAAATTGAAGTATGTGCCCTTAATTTTCCCTGAAGGCTAACACAAGGCTAGCTTTGAACCCCAAGCATTTTTTAATAAAGGCTCCCCACTATGTTCTCTTGGATGTTTGTCCCCAATAGCCAAAGATAACATTACATGTTGTCCTTTGGGACATCCACAAATTGGTGATCCACTTCTTTGACACCAGCACAACTCTAACTGTGGTCCACAAGGCCCTATTAGTTCAGAAACTCTCATGGATTTCATCACAGGTCTTTTTTGGCAGCCCAAGGGACAAAAAAAGCAAGGTCATAGCCATTAAAATGGCAACTGCTCCTGGGCTGCTGGTGATTGACACTAAATCTACTGTAGTGATTATCCTCCCAGAGAGTACCAACTCCCCCTGCCAACCCTGGTACCCTTTGACACCCCTCCTGTCAGAGAACCAACCTTGTGCAGCCAGACCATTGTTTTCTGGGAACACACTGGCTGTGGGTTTTGCGGGAAGGGCCCACCACAAGATTGGGGCTAACTTAATAAGGTAGGACATTGACTTTCCCACCCAGGACTATGGGCTAGCAGCCAGAATTATAGTATCAATCACCCCAGTAAGGGTGGTATACACAATTATAAACATCTTATTTTTGTGGTCCAGAGGAAGTTTGGGAACAGACACAGGAAGTGGTTTATGGGTGATTGGTAGTACCATATCCAACTGATACACAGACAGGGAGCTGTACTTATATTAAAATAGACAGTGCTTGGTTACATACCAAGGCCCTTGTCTATTATATCTAGTCAAGACAGTTTTTTGGGCCAAGGGATCTAATGCTAATATCTTCTCAAAGGTGTTGTTGTGATAATCCACATGGAAGATTTTTTGCAGGCAAGGGTTGATTTGGCTTCAATAAAAGACCCTATGCTGAAATTTGGTCATGAATGGTAGTTTTGAGACAGGTAGAGGCCTAGTAGGTAACATGTAGCTACTAGGGAAGGTAAGGCCTGCCTATTAGTTAACATTGGCTACTAGAGGCAGAGGTTGAACCAGCCCAGAAAGATTGGTGTGGGGGGGGGAGCAGGTAACATTGGCTGCTAGGGTGCAGTTGGAAGGTCTGAACATAGTAGGTAACATTGACTACTAGGGTGCCAGTTGGAGGATCAAAGTGAAGACTAGTAAGAAGGGCTGGATGATCATAGTGTTGAATGGAACCTGAGTGGTTCATCAGAGGAGGACTGGCTGATAGTACATAGGAAGGACTAGATGATGGATAGAGAAGGACTAGCTGAAGGACTGGAAGATCATGGAGAAGGACTGGCCAAAGGACCAAAAGATCATAAATCAGGACTAGCTGGGAAACAGGAGATTAGTTAGGAAGAACCAGCATAAGTAGATATAGAAGCCAGAATGCTGGATTTGGACTATGTAAAGCAGGATTATTAATCAGAAAGAAGCAGTAAAATAATTAATTAAAAACTGCCAAATAATATGATAAAAAGATTGAATTAAATATCATATATAAAATTATAAGGAAGAAAAGAAATAGTTTACAGGGATTTAACTATGAATTTATTAAGAATCAATTGAGTGGAATGAAGCCAAAGAGGCCAGAAACAGAACAGAGAAACCTTAAGGACAAATGCTGGACTTTTGCCAAGATGATCAAGTAGGGCAAAAGGCAAGCAACAGGCAGGTTTAAACTGCTGAAAATGGTGAAGGAAATGCAGATAAACTCAGAGAAATGCTGAAGAATCAAGGGGTTGAAAATCCCTTAAGTAAAACATATGTGGAACCGCTCAAGTTTGGTCAGAGAAACATGATGGGAATATGGCAAAATTGTTTGAAACACAGAGCAGGTGTTTATCCAGAGCAAGACAGCACCGGGTTTGAACCAGGGTCAAGAGCAAGTCATTCAGGCAAATGTTTTGGCAAAACATTCAATCTAGGTGCTTGATTGGCTGCAGGTTGAAGCTTGTTTAATCACTGTTTTAAGGGCTTTAACTGAAGGTTTTAAGTCTAAAAAATGAGGGAATGAACAAGAAAAATCTGGGTTTTAATTGGCTGAAGTAAGTAAAAAAATTTCAATATATGATAGAGCAAGAAGAAACTAGATAGTTTTAGCTTGGAAAACTAGAGTTTTAAGAAGGAAAAGGAACTGAAACAAGGAGCTATAAAAGTGGAAGCAGTCTGAAGCATTTCAGGGATTGAAAACACTGGATAAAAAAGGCCACTAAGACTACACAGAGAGCTGGAGACCAAGATAAAGGTTGCAGAAGATCAAGATAAAGGTGCAGGAGCTCAAGATAAAGGAGCTTTAGCCTTGAATAAGGACCAGGAGCCTAAGCAAGGAGCAGGAGTCCAAGAATAAAGTACAAGAACCCAAGATCCTGTACAAGGAGTCCAAGAGATTGTTGGAAGACTCCAAGTATTTGCACATGTAAATTGTTTCCCAGACCCCCAGGCTATATACCAGAAGATTTATAAAGAGATCTTACTTCTGAAAGCAAATAAAAGCCCATTTCAACCCCTGTCCATATTTTCCAAGTAGTGCAGATAGTCCCTATGAGTGAGTTGCACAACATCTTCTACCCTAGTCAAGAGGAGGAGGAGGATACCTACCACCAACACTATCAAAGGTTGGCCACTAGTAAAACTTCCCAGGAAGAATGGGGAAGGTTAACTAGACTCCTTGATATGACATATAGAGGGAGGGAATTTATTGGGAATGAGTTTATTAGGCTCTTAAAAGAGTGATACAGGTCCACAGAGGGTATAGCTCCAGCTGAAGTCCAGGTACATGGAGGGGTTGCCCGCCTAGTGATGGGGAAAGTATTAGAAAAGTTTGCTTTAATTCAAGCCAAGTATAAACTTTAAGCTAGCCACATAACTCTACTAAAGAATGAAAACTCCTTCCAGCTAGTCCCTGGCTACAGCCCAGGACACACAATGGGGACTGGTGAACAAGAATCCCACAATTATCAATACTACCATAAAACAAGAAATAACCAGAAGTAGATTTATTTGCTGCAAACAAAGCAGCTTCAGAAGGACCCCTACTTCTCTTCAGTGGTACAAACTGCAGCTAAGGAGGCAGGATGCTACTGAAAGTAACATTTGATCATTTCTTGAATTGCCTCAGGAAGAACAGAGCAGTCACAGTCAATATGAACCAATGCTAAGTCTCCAGCTTCAACAATAGACAATTTAGCTAGAAGCATGTGCTGCAACATAGCCAGGGAACTTTTGGAAGTGGCTGCAGCACCTATCTCCTTATCATATGTCAGTTTATTCAAGATTGCCAACTGAGGATGGGAAGATACTTTAAATTCAGTACCTAAACGTAAAAATGCAAGATTGTCAAACCCTTGGTCCAAATTTCAAATCACTTTTGTGGGCAACTCAGCTGAGTGAAAAATAAAATATTTAATAAAAACAACCATTTAATTTTGACTTTTTTAGTTCATTTAAATTGGCAAATTTTGAATCACTTGAGCAGATAAATCAACTAACAAAAGACAAAACACAGCAAACAAATGCAGGATAAATGGATCAGAAATGCAGGATTCTAATGTACAATTTGAGATTTCCTGTATTTCAAACAAATCATAGACATCATGTGAAAACTTAACAAATCTGAACTTGCAGGATTGCCAAATCTAAGAACAAAATTTTAAATCAAAAATGAGGTGAATTTGAAATAAATCATAATTTTTGGGCATCTCAAAAAGGATGCCAAAGGCTCTAGAAGTGGATTTGTGCTAATTCTTTTAGGAAGCACATGCATTCTCAAAATTCACCCTATTCCATTTTAGGACAACTAAAATTTAGATTGTGATATTCACCAACTTAGCATACAAAACAATAAAATTGAACAAAATATACACTCCTCTTTTTGAGTTTAATTTTTTTAATAAAAATTTATTATGGCTTTTTCTAATAACAACCAAGTTAACAAGCTGTTCCCTGGCCTTGACAAAATCATGCAGGGCTACACTGGGTCTTCCAATAGTGAAGCATCTGTCTATAGTTATTCCCAACCCACATGTCCCTCCCCAAGCACTACACAGGAGTGTGTCATTTCTCTGGTGTCCTCAAGTATGGCCCTGTTTGACCATCACACACAGGCAGCTGCTAACCCAGGTCATGTATTAACACTAGCATCTAGAATTTGCCAATTGAGCCAAGGGGTCACCTAGAGAAGCTGGAATCTGTAAACATCCAATCAGATGATACCATCTGGTTCTCAAGACATACACATCCCACCTCTAGCCAATCAGTCTTCCAGACGCAGAGAAAAGATAATTACCCCAGAAATTGTTCTCAAAATGGTCAAAAATCAAGAGATGCTTATGTCCCTTAGGTGAATTGAGGTTTTGATGGGTTTTGAAAAGTCCACTGTGGCAGCAACCCTGTGAGCCCAAGCCAAATGTGGCCCCCCTCTCAAGAAGACCCCAACTGGTACCCCTACATCAACCAACAGTGATAAAGCCCATACCCTTATAATGGCCATCATGGAACGTGAACTCCTGGATGCCCCTGGTCCAGGTGTGTCTCCAACTGGGACTCCACAACATTTTCACCAATAAGAGAACAGTCAGTTTGTGGATAAAAGGAGTTATGGTTGCTGCTAGAATCTTTTCCAATCAAGTTCTTGGTGGCCCCATTTTGGTAGATACTAACCCCTATGAGTCAGCCATCATTAAATTCATCAAAGAGAGAGCAATGAGGACTCATAATGACGTCATCTTCTTGTTCTATGCCAAGATTTCTGCAAACATCCAAGATTATGGAGAAAAGCGTATCCAATCTGAAGTTTTTACAAGCACAGCCCAATATTGTATTGATTTGTTGGGGTTGTGTTGGCAGTTATTCCTTTGGTTTTAATTATTACTCAGCAATATCAAACACAGCAGATGGGTATGCCTACCAGATAAAGCTCAAGGAAATGCTGGAGGAGTGGGCTACCCAACAAATCATGTACACAGTTGTAATGAGTGCTGAGATGGAACAGCAGGAATGGGCAACCAAGAAAATTAGGGCTACAATGCATACCTGTTGGTCCTACCCCACCAACCACACTGACATGCATCTTGCAAATGTGTGTCTTTACAATTTTGGTTCAGCTCTCAGGCGCTTAAAGCCTGCCACCTACAATGAACTTTGCACCTGGATTGAGAAGGGGTATGATCCTTTTCCTTCCATATTTGTCCAGGATTTATCTGATCTCATCATCTTCTATGCAAGTGATAGTGATAAGTCTAGAAAGGACCCCCGCCTCCCCCCTCATGCCAGTTTATCCGTTTTGTCAAGCAAGTATATGTGAGGGAAGAAGAATTTGAGCAATTAAAGCAATCAGCTCTTGCCACCTCTTCTCAGTCAACAAAATCTGCCTCCCCAACTCCCCATCAAGATCAAACCACCCGCCTTTCAACCCTGACTCCTAAGCCAACACATATTCCCTCCTCACTACCTCTGATGCTGTCCCTTTTACAGGCTCAGATCATGGCCATGTAAATACCACCCATTCCCTCCCTCAATTGTCCTTTGACAAGTAAAATAAAACCTTTCTATGTGACAAAATATTAAAATTGATATTATTTCTCCCAATTCATAATTAATAGAATATTTTTATATCATTTATCTTCCCTATAATTAATAAAATGGTGTACATTTGATGCAATAACATATAATTAGCTGCATAATAATTTTATCATTATCAATAATAAATTAATTATCAACAAATGTAAATATTGCATTAGAATATTGCAGCTAGAAGTTCACTCTTGGTATGTAGACATTATGTGCATAAATCAATGCATTTTGCATAACAAAATTCATTCTAAACTTGGCATTATTCATTGTAATTTTATAATTGGACTGTGTCTATATTTGGGAGCCATTAACACTTATTTCAGATATTGATACATAGTGCATTTTACAGCCTGCATATTTATCTATTGATAATGATTCTGTAAAATTTAAGTCATATTTTGTGAGTAATAATAATATAATGGATCAATAATTTACTGTTTATTATCATTAATTGACTTATTTGATTTGCTGTGGCAATTGTGCATTGAATTACTAATAACTCACAAAATCTAATTTAAAATTTACAGAATCATTATCAATAGGTAAATATACAGGCTGTAAAATACACTGTTTTAATATCTGTAGTAAGTGTTAATGGCTCCCAAATATAGACAAAGTCCAATTATAAAATTAAAATGAAAAATGCCAAGTTAACAATGAATTTTATTATGCAAAATGCATTGAGCTATGTACATAACACCAAATTGACATTGCTGGTAATACAACCCAGTATAGTTAACATTCAATAGAACATATAAAAACCAATATGAGATATCAATAAAAAACTAGTTTCAAATAAAAATTTACATATTGGAAAATATAATCTACATGCTCTAATTCAAATGGCTATTTTAATGCAATTCTGGTTTATTTTGTAGTGTATTTTACTATTTTTTGTATAATTGCAAGTTATTTGTATTATTTTCAATATATGTCAATATAATTTACTATTATCTATAATAACATTATCATGTGTTGATGGTAGTACTATAAAAACAAGTTTTTTGGTGTAATTCAAACAACATGTCTAATATCTATAACCTTATCAATAAATTGGAGTCAGCTCTCCAAAATGTTATTGAACTTGAACATAATATCAGGGAAATATTAGTGAATCAGCTGGGAAATGAAGGAAGGTCTTTGGTCCAGCAAAATAAAACTGAAAAGAATTGTTTGGGAACCCTTATCAAAGAAGAACACAAGGAAAAATTTTAATCTGCAAAGAGAAATACTCAAACATTTGAGTTTCACCAATGAAAGTTATAACTTGTGGGAGTTCACAAAAAATAATATAAGGAATAATCAAAAAGTCAAATTGATTGAAGGGATTGAAAATTTAAAGGAAATTAACACAAATGAAGAGGAAACTAATCAAATCAAATCAAATCAAAAGAAAAGAAATGAAAATAATCAAATGGAAACAATGAAAGCAAAGGAAATGAAGAACAATCAAGAAGCAGAAGTGATTCAAGAATGAATGAAAGTTTATCAAATGAAGGAAATCAAGAGGAAGCAGAAGTTGCATGGAAAATAAAGAAGATCAAAGAAAGGAAAACAAATGGAGAGCAACCAACACTCATGAAGTTTGCCAAAGGGGTGCCTGTGGCTGAGGGAGCCACAGGGGAAAGAATTAGTAAGCTCATTTATTTTTTACTTACATTTACTTTATTGACAACAAGGAATGGGGGGAAGTTGTCAAAGTGGCAGCATACACACCTCTTGGTGTGTATGGGGGTTACCAATCATTGGTAGCCCCAGTAATTAAAAGGAATAAAAATGAAATACAAAGAATAATTGAAATGAATAAGAATGAATTCTCAAAGAAGGAAGCAATGAACAAGGAATACCAAGCACATGAAGGAAGTTCAACTTGGATTATGGAAGCATATGAAATAGGAGCAAATATCAATTTCAAAGAGATGAATGAAATATCAATGAATTTTGATGAATATATGTATGAAAGCATTCAAAATTTTCTGTTTTCAAATATTAATGCATAAACATCAAATATGAAGAAGATTAAATTTCAAATAGGAAATGAATATCTCAAATCAGCAATATTCAATGAATTCATCAAATCATTATCAAATAAAGTCAGGGATTCAAACCTCATGAACAAAATGAAGCCTTTAATAATTTCATTTGCTGAAACCTGGGGGGCAGACACCACTGGAGCTCCTCAGGAAACATTTTCAGCTTTTCCAACATGTAATACATCAACAGATTAATAGAAACATACAAAAAACTTTGATTATTTTCTGAGTTATACAATTTGCAACGCCTACATATTGCGGTATACCTGGGCATCCTACTGCACTGCATCATGAAAATGAACATCAAGAAACAGGAAGATGTCCCTCAACAGATGGACATTTGCTGCTTAGCTCTTGAGAAGCAAAAGACTCCACAGGGCTATAAGACCGTGGAGCATGTCCTCTACAATAGTTTTGCTTTAGCATCAATGTTTGGATATTACCTCCCTCCCAAAAAACAATTGCTCATTATTTCTCTCACTATTTTGCCTTTTAGAAAGCACTTGGTCACAACTGGGGTAATGAGCGCCACCCACTTGCAATTGGCTCTCAAATAATCCACCACATACAGAAGAGTACATGGTCTCAATTAGTGGCTTTTGCAGAAGACAACATTTTGGGGTATAATTTACCTGAATAGCTCACTTGCTTTTTTGTTTTTGTATAATAAACATCTTTATATTTTAATTTTTTATTTCTATTTTTATTATAATAGTAATATATGATTATTTAGTATATAATACTGCAGTAGTTTTAATAAATCAAACACTTTTAATATTAAAATTTGTGTTGTAAACTTGTTTATTTAGTTGATTGTCAAAAATGGGTTTATATAATAGTATGTAACCAAGATGAGCTCTATTTACCTGCCTCAAACTGTCTTCTCCACTTATGTTTTAAACAAGTGATTGTTTAGAACTTGAATACTTTTCCTTTTTAATATGATTTGATAAATAGATTTGCTCTGCTTAACTTGTTTCATAAGTAATAATTAGTAAGATATACACAAAAATCATTGGTTTTTATGCTATGTGGCTATAGTGGAACTGACTCAAAAGGATCATGCAATGACTCACAAGGTCTAATTTGTGGCTTTAAAAAAATCACAGCCATTGAGCTAAAAAGTTTTCACATTTATTTAAATAAAATTATATATTTCTGTCTTATTTAATTTATTTATTTGTTAGCTCTATGGTCAATACAATATTTGGTGCACTAGAATAAAAATATGTATCTCTATATATTATAATTAATCATATTTAACTTTTGAACAAATTCTTATATGTCTATAATAAAATTCAACGTCACATCATTATATATAAATAATAATTTTTGAGTCCTAAAGAAAAACAAAATATATAACAATAAAAAAATAAAACCCAGAGCGCCCATTTATCTGATTGGCTCAGAGGGAAGGGATTTGGGGAGGAAGGATTCTGAGTGCTTGTAAAAAGCTGCCACCACATTGGGTGGCATCACAAATTGGCTGACCTCAAGAATATTGAATAGGTCCTCAGTGTCCTGAGGAAGGCCTTGTTTCACCTTATTCTTGATCCAATCAAACACCTCCTTGATTGGATTCATAAATGGAGAATAGGGCAGAAGGAAGAGGAGTCTCATTGGGCAGTCTGCAAGGCGGTGGCTGGCAGAATGGCTGTTTTTGTCAATGGGGGGGGACTCAGACACAATCAGATCCACTTTGTGGAGCCCAATATTATCAAGCACAATAACATTGGTTGTGCTGCTATAATTTATCCAAAGGTACTCCTTGACAACTCAGAGAAAATCAAGAAAGGTCCCACTGTTATGGGAGCCTTTAATCATCTGGTATTGATCCAACCCGCAAGGACCAAGAAGGGCAACCATTGAATAGGTCTGGGAACGGACAGCTGCACAATGGGCTACGCCGTCCTTGGACCCCTTCTTGACCCACCCATGCCTAGACCTGAATGAGGAGCGAAACAACAATTCATCTATATTTTCAGGGTGTCAGGACTGAGAATTATAGTCTCAACTGATATTTCCTATTTTTTTTGATATTTATGCCAAGACTTCTGTTTGTTTGTTTGTTTCTCCTTTACCATCTTTGGTTGTCTATATTTCTGCAAATACTGAACTATTTCAGCCCAAACTGGTGTCAGCCAAAAGCCCTTAATTCCAGCTTTCAGAATCTTACTCCTGCAACAATATATTTCTGATTCAAAATTATGAGTTAATCTCGCTTAAAAATAATTCTCCTATAATCTCCTTTTCATAGAATTGGTATAAAAGCCCTCATAGTTCTATTATTCCAAGCAATTCAATCTCCTCCTGTTTAGGCTCATCAATAAAACTATTATCTCAATCCTGGCTGTATCTCTTGTATCTTTGGGAAATAGTAATTTGTTGGTGATGGTTAAGAACAGGCTTTAAAACAACTGCAGCTATTGTTGAAAAAGTCTGAAGTCTTACACAGGGATCCAGCCTGTGGGGGGTTCTTGGGAACTTGCGGGTGGACAGCCCACGGGCCCAGCAGGAAGGGCCCACTACAAGATTGGTGCTAACTTCACAATATAAGATAACAATTTTCCCAGTAGGACCTAAGGTCTGCTTGTAGGTACCATTGAATCAATTAAGCCAGTGAAAGTGATATACATCACTCCAAATATCTGGGTGGTAGTGGATTCATTGACCACAACAGATTCTTGCGGGCAGTTAGACTGCAGGGTGTGAGACAGCGTCATTGGAACAAAATACACAGGCAGGTAGCTGTACTTTTTGCAGAATAGCAGAGAAAGTCTGGTGATTGTGGTGCCTTCTCTATAAATGGTCTCTGTCTCTCTAGTTCTAGCCTCTGGGTCATAGATTAGTATTTTTTCTAGGGTAAACTCCAAAATGCAGGGTTGGGTGGGTATTCAGTGAAATTTACCAGGCCAAAGAGGGCTCCTGGTGGACAATAGAGTTCAGGCAGCTGGTCTGCGGTTTCTCAGGTTGGGTAAGAAGAAGGTGCAGAGCCACAGGAGGTGGACTGCAAATGAAATAGAACTAAAATCAAATATAGAATAACCTGGTTGAACCAAAGGTTCATGTTAATTTATTGTAAGAATGGCAATGGGCAACTTCCTGAGGTCCAGGGTATAAGTATGCCCATCTGTCATGGGTAAACTTTTACAATTTCCTTTGGGCCTGGTGCTACCGTCTACCAGGTTTTTCCAGTCCTTGGTAGCACCTGTTGCAGGAGTTAATTCATTGTCTGGTTTGAACTGAGAATAGACAAATTTCTTTGTAAGGTTGTGGGGTTGGTCATCTCTGGGTGGCCCACGTTCTACGGGAAGTTTCTTTGTTTCCCCTTCCATGGAGGCCTGGGTTATTCCAGGATCCTTGGCTTGGCCTGTCCTCTCATTGATTGGGTTAACAGGAACCCTTGGCGTGGGGAATCTTGATGCAGGTATTTTTTATTTCATCAAGCCATAGAAGATTCCCTGAAGTTGAATCCCACTCTGGTTTGAATCCAGAAATCTGCAGGCAGCCTGCAGGGTATTGGGGTTTGAATCCTGTAGTTGAGGTTTTCCTGTGAGCATGGTCAACAGGAGTTTTTCATTTGTGATATCATCCCCTTCTCTCTCAACACCCTCCTCCTTCCTTGCCTTCTTGTTCAAGTATTGCTGTATGGCTCCATGTGCATTAGGTAGGTTGGAGACAGGTTCCCTGGTGCTCTCTTTGGGGGAGGGGGTAACCTACCCATTTGACATAGTACTGTGGGGTCTTGTAGTGGAGGCGGTGTCCATGGATGTACTCAACTTTTTATTCAATTGTGCATCCCTCCTGAATGGGCGGGGGTTTGGTCATGATCTTCTGGTGTAGAAAGGAGGTTCCTTCTTTTGTTAATAGCAATGATTGATGGAAGACATTGTGGATTTTATAAGTAGGCAATAGTTCTAGTTTGTTTGCCACTTCTCCTATTTGCTTTATAATCTTGTAAGGGCTGCAGCAATGGTGAGCTAGCTTCCTACTGGGTATGTGTAAGGGGACGTTCTGTGAGTCAAGATAAACTTTGTTGCCTATCTCTAGAGGTTTCCTGGGGACCTGTTTTCTATTGGCAAACGCCTTTTAGGTCTTAACAGCACGGGTTAGGTTCCTAAGGCAGGTTTCTTGGGTGGTATATATCTGTTTGATCCAGGTCCTCCCCACAGTGTTCTGTTCCTTGCTGTCAATGGTGGGGTCCCAGGAAGGGTCAACCCCATAGTTGGCCATGAAGGGGGACATATCTGTAGATGTGTGGTCTTTGCTGTTATAGGTGTATTGTGCCATGGATAGCATCTCTGCCCAGTTGTCTTGGTCTGTGTTAGCATAGCATTGGAGGTAATGTTCCAAGATTTGGTTGACCTGTTCAGTTTGTCTGTCTGTCTGTGGGTGGTAGGAGGTTGACACATAGCATTTTATTCCAAGGTCTTTCATCACTTGGGTCCAGTAGTGGGAGGTGAACTGGGGTCCTTGGTTGGTGATGATTTCTTCTGGAGTGCCGTGTTGCGTCAAGATGCGGTTGTGGAAGTGTCTGGCAGTCTCAGATGCTGTGCAGTGGGTTGTGATTGGGAGTAAGTAAGCCATTTTTGTGAAACAGTAAACCATGACTAGGATTGTGTCAAAAGATTTTGAAGGGGGGAGTTCTACTATGTAATCCATTGACACCAAATTCCAGGGTTCAGCAGGGATGTCCAGAGGTCTCAGTAATCCTTCTGGCTTTGAGCAATGGTCTTGGTGCTTCTGCAGGCTTCACAATCATTGATAGAGGCAGCTACTTCCTTGACCATGCCCGGCCATGCATAGTTCTGCTTGATACTTAAGAGGGATTTGTGTCTACTGGGGTGGCCGGCCATCTCTGAATTGTGGTGGTCAATCATAATGTTGGCTCAGGTTGGGCCTTTGGGTAAATAGATTCTGTTGTGGAGTAGCAAGGTAGCGCCTTTCTGTCACAGCCCATACCAGAGTCCAACTGGACTCCCACTGGGGAAGCAGGCCAGGCCTGGAAGGCCATGTACACAATAGGCGCAATACAGACCAGATAGTTGACAGCAGTAGCAAAGGGGCACCAACTCCCAGTATAGGGCACAACCTGGTTGGCCAGCCCCAATACTGTGAAGTAGACAAATCCCAACTTACTGAAGTCCTGGGCGGGAGGCGCATTGGATAGGGGGAACAGAAGGAATCTCCTTCATTTTAGGTGGAAGTTCCAGGTGATGAGGGTGGAAATACTCCAAGTCAAGAGCGCAGGGAGGACTGACAGAGGTAGCAGGAGTATAGCCAGGGGGATATGGGTAGGCAAGATTGTATTGTGTGGTGGATTCACAATTAGATTCAAAGAGAATAATTAAATTGGAGCAAAAATAAACAATTCCTGCAATAAGATAATGATTTCTGGCCATAAACTCGCTTTATTAAGATATCAACAGTGAAAAGGGCTTCTTCTCCTCATTATTTATACTTAATGGTAATTTTTTGGACTTTTGTGACCCCAGAGAACTGATGGCATCAACTGCAGTTAAACTTACAATTTTCACTGGAATTTGTATACTTGGACCAGGGGGTGGGTGCTCATTGGTTGGTATAACATGAACCTTTCTTGAACTGCAGCATGCTGAGGTGCCACAGTTGTTTATAGATCCCACAAGCAATTGAGCACCTGATTGTGCTATCAAACAATTGAGCTCCCAATGTACCATTTCCCAATAGTTGAGAGGCCCAAATTTGTTAATAGAATTAAAGCCAGGGATTTGATGCTTGTGTGCCTCTTGAATCCCGGGCCATTTGTTAGTCAAAAGGTGGGTTTTTTTGGCTCTGGGAGAAACTTGCCAGGGGTTCCCAAGCTGTGGGGGTTTTGCCTCTAGGAAGGCCAGCTGATTGTCCAGGGCTTTCTGGGCCCTGTCACTTTCAGGGAGTAACCTTTCTTTGAGTGATGGCAATCCAAGTCCTTTGTCAAGGCTTTGACTAGTTTGATTGAATAAGCGTCTTGTTTCTGAGCTCCTATCACGTTGGGTTTGCTGGCAACAATCTTCAAGTACATCAGTATTATTCCTAGGCTGGCTGTCACGGTAAGTTTCATAATGCCGGGTATTGTCCGTCCAAGTAAGAAGGCACAGAAGGCCAGGAAACCTGTATCAAAATTGACCAAGTTAACAGATTTAAACCAAACGGTCAATCAAAAATGGGTCACAGCTGCTCCAGTATGCCAACTGAAACCAGCTCCCCCTTGTAAACTGATGTTGATAAATCAACGTAATATGAGGGTCACCTGATATAAGCTCACTAATCAGCATGGTTGTCAGAAACTGGTCATACAAGGGTTCTTTGCAACCTGGACAAGATACTTACTGGAAGATGCCAAAGGAATAGGAGATCAAGACTCAGGTGGTATTTCTTAGTCAATTTTTCTGATATATATTGAATAATTTTCCCTGTTTCAACTCTAAGAGTTGAGTCCCCCTAAATTTACTCAATAAAAAATCAATTATCCCAAGTTCTAATTTTAAATTTTAAAAATGCATCCTGTGCTTGGGTTGTTGCGGTATATCCCGTACAATCTGATTCTGAACAGAATCATTTCAGGAAGATGGGGCCCAGCATTGGGAACTTTGTCATCAGCACCGCAAAATGTTAATTTCATGCCAGCCAATTTTGCAGCTCCTCCCCCATTCTTGAAAATGAAAATTGTGTCAATTCTCAATGCCCAGAATTTTATGCCAAAGATGCATTGATGCTTTCCCAGGTCATTTATCTTGGACTACTTTGGTTAGGACTAATTGTTCTACTTAATCCTGGAGTTACAATTGGAAAATTCACAAAAAATATCTGAAGCCGCGTTGGTGGTTAATCATCAATTCTATGTGGATTTGGGTGGTTATTCCCCATCATTTAGAAACAGCATCATATTATCCAGTTATTTCCGTCACACTGGCGGGGTCTAGTAGTGTATGGGTGTTGCAGTCCTTGATTTTTGTAGAGGTGGGAATCAGGTCAGCTCTCCTGCTCAAGGCGTCTGGTACTACATTCTCCTTTCCTGGCTTGTAGTCTATGGTCAAGGTGTAGGCAGCCAGTTCTAAGGCCCATCTTGTTTGTTGTTGGTTCAGCTGGCATGGTTTGAAGAAATAGACTAAGTTCTTGTGATCTATCAGAACCTTTACTGGATGTTCAGCATTGCACAGATATCTGCGCCAATGCTTCAATGTCTTCATTATAGCTAGCATCTCTTTATCATAGATTGGGTAGTTTCTTTCCGCTGGCAGCATCTTTGTGGAGTAATATGCTACAGGATGTAGCATACTATCCCCTCCTTCCTGAAGAAGCACCCCGCCTATTGCAAAGTTGGATGAATCTGTTTCATGCACAAATTTTTTGGATGGGTCAGGCATGGCAAGGACCAGGGCGGACGTGAAAGCAAGCTTCAAGGCTTCAAAGGCAGTAGTGCATTCTGGGTTCCAAACAAGCTGGACCTTTTCAGAGAAGAGACAGGTCAGGGGAAGTATAAATTAAGAAAAAATTTGGATGAAATCCCTGCAATAATTTTCAAGGCCCAAAAAATTTTCACATCCTCTCTACATCTGGGCATCAGCCAGGCTTTACTTCTTCCACTTTGTCCTGTGCTATGGCAAACCCACCAGTTTTCACTACATATACTAGGAATTTGACCTCAGACTGAAAGAATTCACATTTCTTCAGCTTGGCATGTAAGTTGGCCTTGGAGAGTTTTTTCAGTATAAGGTCAAGGTGTTGGAGATGTTCTTTGTGTGACTTTCTGTATATGAGGATGTTTTCCAAATATGCAACACAAAATTGGTCAAGGTACTTGCCTAGGACAGTGTTAATCATCCTTTGGAAAGTACTGGGGGCGTTGCACAGGACAAATGGCATTACTAGGTATTTTTACAACCTGTATCTGTTTTTGAAAGCTGTTTTGTATTTGTCTCTGTCCTTGATTCTGATCTGGATGAAGGCATCTCTCAGGTCAATTTTTAGTTCACCTGGGCTCCAGTCAGTACGTCACAAAGATCCAGTGTTGGGGATTAGATAGCAGTTTTTCACTGTAATATTGTTCAGTTTCTGATGGTTCATAAAGGGACACATTCTGCCATATTTCTTTCCTAAAAACAGCATGGGTGACAAGCAAGGGGCCTTCAACACCCAGATGAAACCCTTTTTTTGTCATTCCCTCTAGGTATGTCTTCAGGGCTACTTGTTCACAATGGTTGCAGCTGTAGATGGAGCTGTGATGTGGTTGGTTTCCTGGTAACAGGTCTATAGTGTGGTTGTAGATTGAGTGGCTGGGAAGATGAGTTGCTGCTTCCTTGCTGAAGATTTGGTTCCACTTCTCTAAAGAGGCAGGTAGGATCCTCACACTGGGTTCTATTTTCAGGGTCAGGAGTTTGCTGGGTCTTTTACTGGTTAGACCCAGCTGGAATGGCACCACGTCACATGAATTATCTCCCTTCAAGGCAACTGTTTGGTTACAGAAATTTAGGATGGTGCTGTGCCTTTGGGACCAGGAGTCTCCTAGGATCAAGGGGTAGGGGAGTCTATTCAGGATAATGGTGAGCGCTGGGTAGGTGTTCTGATCAATTTTTAATGGCAACTTAGTTGAGCACCTGAATCCCAGGTTGTGGGAGCTGTTTTCCAAGTTCACTTTGACACCCTCAGTGGTGGCCTTTAGTACTAGATTCTTTGCAAGGCTGGCGTCAATAAAGCTTTTTTCAGCTCCTGTATCAATGAAAGCCTCAACAATCTGGGATGTTGTGAGTGTTTTCACTTCAACTTGGATGAATTGTAAGACTGGGTGGAGGTGTTTATTTGTGCTAGGGAAACCTTAGGACCACTCTTCTTGGGGAAAACCTTAGTGAGGTGGCCAGTTTTGTGGAAGTAGAAACACAACCCTTCACAGTAGTGACGTTGTAGTTCCTCAGGGGACATTCCTGGCCTTTTGGGTGTCAGGGCTTGGTTTGTGCGCTGAATGGAAGAAGGGGCGCCTTCCTGGCTAAGGCTCAACCCTCTATACAAAAGGAGCAATTCATCTAGGCCAAGTGTGGAGGGATGGTGCTTAAGGAGTTCCTTCAAGGCAGGGCAGGCTCCTTGGTGGTACAGGATGGCTGATAACTTGTCCTCCAGTTGGGTTCTAGCTTTCAGTTTAAAGAACTTGTTGGTGTAGGCTTGTAGGGTGTGGTGCCCTTGTCTTATGTCTAGTAAACTTATGAGGGTGTGGTGGCAAGTGTCTCAGTTGTCACCAGTGGCCATCAGTTCACTTTCAAATTGGGAGTAGTCCAGGCAGAGCTTGACAACCTCTGCAGTGGCCTTTCCAAACCAGTCTAAGGCATTGCCAGAGAGCATGGAGGCCACCCCAAGGCCTTTCTCAGTGTTGTTGGAGTATTAGTTTATGTTAGCCTGGAAATGGAGGCGTTAGACTGGAATGGCTCTTCTGGCTTCTTCCAAGGTGAGCTTCCCCATCTGTAGCATGTCCACCTCAATTGTGTTCTGATTGACTATAATGTTCTGAAATTGAAAAATTGGGGTCTTGGTCTTCTTGACGCCAAGCAAGGTGTGCTTTGGTTCTATACTGGTTTGGTGCCAGATTGCAAATACAATTAGGTTGGTAATTAGCTTGTATGCATAGTAAGCTAAAGTTATAAAAATAGCATACAGGATGCCCCAAGAGTTATCAATATCTTGGGGCCCAGGTTAACATGGTTAAGGTAGATTGCCATAATGTCAGAGATCCAGCCTTTGGGGGGTTCTTGGAAACTTGCAGGTGGACGGCCCACGGTCCCAGCAGGAAGGGCCCACTACAAGATTGGTGCTGAATTCACAATATAAGCTAACAATTTTCCCAGGAGGGCCCAAGGTCCGCTTGAAGGTACCCTTGAATTAATTAAGCCAGTGAGAGTGATATACATCACTCCAAATATCTGGGTGGTAGTGGATTCATTGGCCGCAAAAGACTATTAGGGGCAGTTGGGCTGCAGGGTGTGAGGCAGCGTCATTGGAACCAAATACACAGGCAGGTAGTTGTACTTTTTGCAGAATAGCAGAGGAGGTCTGGTGATTTTGGTGCCTTCTCTGTAAATAGTCTCTGTCTCTCTAGTTCTAGCCTCTAGGTCGTAGATTAGGATTTTTTCTAGGGTAAACTCCAAATATGCAGGGCTGGGTGGGTATTCAGTGAAATATACCAGGCTAAAGGGAGCTCCTGGTAGACAATAGAGTTCAGGCAGCTGGTCTGCAGTTTCTCAGGTTGGGTAAGCAGAAGGTGCGGAGCCACGGGAGGGTGGACTGCAAATGAAATAGAACTAAAATCAAATATGGAATAACCTGGTTGAACTAAAGGTTCATGTCACTTTATTGCAAGAATGGCAATGGGCAACTTCCTGGCAGTCTAGGTATAAGTATGCACATCTTTCATGGGTAAAATTTTACAAATTCCTTTGGGCCTGGTGCTACTGTCTACCAGGTTTTTTCAGTCCTTGGTGGCACCTGTTGTGGGAGTTAATTCATTGGCTGGTTTGAACTGAGAATAGCCAAATTTCTTTGTAAGGCTGTGGGGTTGGTCATCTCTGGGTGGCTGTCAGGAAGCCATGCATAGGTAGAGGCATTGGTTGGCTTGGGTCAGAATACAGCCGGGCCAGAGGGTAATGCCCACCATAGGATGGGTGCTAACTTGATAATATAGGAAGCAGATTGCCCAAGAAAAGACCAGGGCCCTGAATTAGGCACCATAGTGTCCACCATTCCTGTCAAAGTAATATAGAGTACTCCAAACAGTTGGGTGGACGTAGTCTTAGCCGTGGTGGGGGTCTCCATTGGGTGATCGGGTCGCAGGGTTAAGGGCGGAGTCATGGGAATAAAGTAGGCAGGCAGATAATTGTACTTGTCTTTGAACAATCTGGGCAGCCTCTTGTACCACTTTCCTTCAAGTCCTATGTATTCAGTTTCTCTAGTCCTTGCCAAGGGATCAGCAATGAGGATGGTCTCCAAGTCATACTCCACATAGGCAGGGTTAGGCGGGTATTTGGTAAAATGCACAGGTCCAAAAGGGGCTCCTGGGGGACGGTATAGTGCCTGGGGAGGGTTAGCAGGTTGGTCTCCAGAGGGGGTGGTTGCCTGATGGTCTACTTGTCTGGAGTTAAGATGGAAGATCACTAAGACTAGATAAGGTAAGATTTGTTTGAAACAAAGGTTCATAAAAATTTATTATTAAAAATGACAATATGGTCATCACCATACCACCGGGGCTTTTATACCATGGGTTTTTACTTCTTTGATTTTTGCAGGGTTCAGGTTTGCAGACAAGGCACTGGTGGGGCACGGATCTTGGCTTAGAGTCTTGAGGGCGGCAGATCTAGGTTGTGCCTGCTCTGGTGAATAGAAGTGGCAATGCTTTGTTCCGGCGCCACTGTTTACTATGTCACCTGAGTAGTTCAATTGTACTACCCATTCTGGACAGAAGACTGGCAGTTGCTGGTGGTCATTGGCAGAGTTAACAGTAGGTTTTGTTTTAACCTCCTTAATTCAAGCTACAACCTCTGCATAGGTACAGATCTTTGGTGGTGCAAGGTTGGCATCAATCTGGTGATCATTTGGGGAATTGTCCTCGGGAGACTGGTGGGTCTTGGAGTAACTCGTCAACTCAGGCTTAAAATTTAACAAGTGGGTGGGTTCCTGTCCACTTTGTGTGACTTGAGTAGTCTTTGGAGGGTCAGGGTTTGATTCCAGGGTCTCCAATGTTGATTTCAAACCTCCAGTATTGATTCTTGGCAGATTAGCAGGTTTCTGTTCTCCCTGTTTGAGGTCATCTATCTCTGGTGGTCCAGGGCTTGACCCAACTAGCAGTTGGGCGGTTCCCTGTCCACTCTGGTCAACATAAGGCTTTCCCTGAGACCTGGGTTTCAATTTCCAGGTTTTTAATACAAGTATTGAAATGTCATTCATGACAGTGGCCCACATTCTACGGGAAGTTTCTTTGTTTCCCCTTCCATGGAGGCCTGGGTTATTCTGGGATCCTTGGCTTGGCCCGCCCTCTCATTGGTTGGGTTAACAGGGACCCTTGGTGTGGGAAATCTTGATGCAGGTATTTTTAGTTCATCAAGCCTTATAAGATTCCCCAAAGTCAAATCCCACTCTGGTTTGAGTCCAGAAATCTGTGGGCAGCCAGGCAGCTGGTCCTGCAGGCTGGTGGCCCACAGGGTATTAGGGTTCAAATCCTGTAGTTGAGGTTTTCCTGTGAGCATGGTTAACAGGAGTTTGTCACTTGTGGCATATATAATAAGAACTGTACATTGCCAGTCTGCTTTAGAGCCAGATAGGTCTTAGCATAAATGTGGTAATCCTTGATGGTCTTCTTGCTGTTTTTTTGTACAGAGAAATACCCAATACTTTCCAGGAGAAGCCCAAATAGACCATGGTTTTGTAAACAAGGGTTTTAGAGGCAGAAAGCCTGAACTCTGTGGCAAGCATTTATTAGACAACAAGTGAGTCCAGGTGGCAATCCTTGGATAACCACTGCTTCATTGCATCAATATGGACAGGTGTCAGGGAATTCTTTCCTGAATACTATTTTTGTATTAACAAGGGTCAAAATTTAAGTTTTCCAAGCCTCCCAGAACCAAACAAAATATGTGGTGAATCTCTGACTTGGTCAAACGTGGTCCAAGATGGGGATCAAACCTGGGACCCTAAAGTGAAGCCCACGGTTAGTTTTAAGTCTAAAGTTCAGTTTGAATTACCTATTTATAATGGTTCCATTAATTTGACTTCAGTTTTCAACTTTAGGTTTGCCTCTGCAAGTGTTAATAATACCACTACACACTTCACTTACCGCTCAGCAGATGATTGGCTGCTTCTAACCTTGTTGCTGCTCTCAGATCCACTGGTTATAGATGACAATAAGGCTCCATACTTGATCTGCACTGTTATTAAGCTTATTAACTGCTTAATTGTTTCCAATCTTGTGGCTGGTTCCTGTTGCATCTTCTATAAGTTTTTAATCATATATATAATTAAGCCACAAATTGATGCAAATCTGAGACAGGTATTAACTTTAATCATTATCTTCATGAAAACTATCTGTAAATCCCCTCATTTCCCAGGATCCTCTTAAAACTGTTCCAGGCTATTTTGGGTTATTTAAGTGAGCAATTCCTATTGTTCATACTTGTTCCAATAATAAAGATTTATTTCTACTCTAAATCTGCTCATACTTATCTTCTGATCACTTATTTGAAACCATGAAAGGATTCTATTACTGTTCTGGTTTCTAGCTCTCCTGCTTTTGATTGTATTGGGGCTTGAAAACCCTACTCCTACCACTGACTGGAACAACTAATTCCCAATGATTCCCACCAAAAGAAGTCTCTGGCCAATGGTCAGTTCAATTATCCCTCAGGCCACTGGGGATGAAATTTCTATTATGGTTGCACTACCACTACTCCTACTCCTCCAGTTGAACCTTCTCTGGTTAACCCCAACGCTTCCTTCTACCTGTTGACTTAACTGGTAGGGTATTACCTGTTGGGTTGGTTTAGTTCTATTATGGGTAGATTTGCCAATCTGTGTCACCTTGGCCCACCAGATGGGGAACTTGTTTCCCCTTAAGTGGGTCCCTGAAAATAGGTTGTAGTAGTTTGGGCTGTTGCTTAGCCTTGGGATTTTTGGCAATTTGATCAGTGTCACTCTATTGGATGTTGAGGTCACCAATATATTAGGCTTTGACACCAAATTGGGACACAATATCCCAAACTGATGTTCGTCCGTTAAGTCAGTTGAGGAGAGCTTCACACTCACTGTCTGCAACTGATGCTGGCCCTTGGCAGGTACTGCAGCATTCAAGCTATTGGGCTCAACACATGGGATGTGGACCTTTGTGTAGAAGGTGGGATCACTCTTGCGTGCAGTGATACTGTCAATAATGAAATACATCACAGGTGCAGATGGCTCTTCAGTTGTGGCCAATGGCTCATAGGAGGTATTGAGAATTTTGACCAAGCAATGATGCCAATTATGACAGAGCCCACAGATTGGGACTGTTACAACCAAATCCATAAATTAGTAGTACAAAATACAATGATACTAATTATGACAGAGCTTGCAGATATGAATTGCAGCTATCAAACTACATAATTTGGTAGTATAAACTATATGCATATTGGATCATCAGTAGTCTGCTGACCTGAGTCTTAAACTAGCCAATGATAAGCGCTGCTGCGGCAATTAAATGAGACATGATTTGCTGCCGCAGCACTTTAAAAATACACAAGCGCCAAGCGCCGCCTAGCAATTGGATTAGGTGCCAAAGCGCCAAACTAATTTTATGTCAAGCGCCAACTGAAAATTATTGCAAGTGCCGCTTTAATTTTACATTGGGTGCCAAGGTACTGGGTTTGATTCCCCATAATCTCAAATTCACATATTTATCACATTAATAATCATTAAGCTTGCAGTATGCCAGAGAAGTAGGAAGTGATCCTCAAGTACTAAATTATTCCATGCCAGCAAGGATCACCTGTGCTGGGTGAAGATGAAAATATTCTATTGGTTGACGTGCAATAAGCGCCAAACCTAGATTAATAATTACCCAAATTTGGGGCATATTAGAATGTCCTAGAAGACATTGCTAGTAGCCCAGAGATTACCCTTGTAGAAGGTATAAGAAGAATCAATAATTTACAATAAAATCATCTTTGAAACATCTTTATTTTATCCTTAATCTGGTTGACCTTTATCCTAATCCTTAAGTGCTTCTGTGCAATCAAAAGCCATTGCTGGGCAATAATCATGGTTCTGTTCTACCCAAGGTCTTCTGATACAGTACTACTCATATTCTCACATATGACTGTATTCTGACAAATGTCCTGTGCCCTATAATCTCAAATAATTGTGGCGCTGTAAAGCAAAAAGTGCAACAGGAGGTGTCAAAAACGTGGGGGCATGCAGTAGCAACTCTGGGATCCAGAGTTTGGGGCCAGGTGACAACTGGGTACCCAGTGGAGGTGTAAGTAATCTCATTGTTACTGGTGGCCTTGACATAGGAGACTTTGGTGACAGGCCTTGAGAGTGACTTCTGTCTGGGATTCAGGCTACTGTTTCTGGCCTGGGATGCGGGAGGTGATTGGCTGGCTGCTGACACCTTGGGAGGCCTTTGTATCAGCATGACTCCCTTCAATTTGTGTTCTAGGTCTGTTCTTGGACCCTCTGGGACGCCCTTGTGGACAGGCTGCCCCGCAGGCTGGTGCAGGAGCTGGTTTGGAATGCAACTGACGGTCCATAAAAATAAAATATATATATTAAATTAAATATGTATTTATTTAGATTTTAGGGTTATTTGTGGGTAGTTGTTTTCTCTTGATTTAGCTTTGAATAGTAACAGAATTTCTATATCTGTGATTTGAAGTGTACAATATTGTATTCTTTCTGGGGTTGGATAATTTTACATATCACTTAATTTTCATGTCTAAATATGGCTATCAAGATTGAATTTTTCATTTGATTTTAGTTGTGGTGGAGTTTCTTTATTTGGGTTGATGCTTCCTTGTGTGCTTAATGTAAATTAAATTTGGATTCCAGTGCCTGCAATTATTATTTGAGTTTACTAGTGGCATTCAAAATTGATTTTAAATTTGGTTCATGGATTTGACAATCCTGCAATTTCAAAAAATATAGTGAACTTAATGAAAATGGTTGATGGATTTCAACACTTCAAATCTGATCCCAGTTAATTCATTCTATCCATTGGAAATATGCAGCTTGACTTGAAATTTTCAAAGTGTTTATGAGTTCCCGCATTTTTAAATATTTAAATAAAAGTACAAAGAATTCAATTTAATTAAAAAAAGGCATCCCACAAAAGTGATTTGAAATTTGGACCAAGGATTTGACAAATCCATATTTTTACATTTAGGTTCTGAATTTACAGTACACACAAGGCGTGCTCTTTGGCAGTACCAGGAGAAGTTGCAGCAGGACAGGAACCAGAAAACTATAAGAAAGCAACAGGTTTGGCTTTGATTGCCAACACACCTTGTTTGGCAACAGACATATTTGAGACCAGAAAAAGGATTTGGCTTACCAGGGCATCAGTTGTGGTTAACAGTGAATCCCAAACTGCTAAGTACTGTGCAGTTTGTTGAACTGCTAACCAAAACACTGAGAGCTTATTCACTTCAGGAGCATTGATTGTTTGACAATAAGCCAGAAACTGAGGAAGGAATACCAAAAGTGAACTAGTACCCTGATGAAAGGTATCCAACTTTTAGTAGACTTTTAGCTCCTCAATAGATACACATGTAGTATTTAACAAAGGGTATAAGGATGTAAACTCAGTTAAAACACGTGGGTTGGGCTCCACCACGGACAACAACAATTCATGCACATCCACCAAAACCTTTGTCATAACATGATAAACCTGAGATTTATGACTAAGAGTGGGGCCAGAATAGTGTGATAAAGCTGACACAACTTTGTGAGGAATTTTTCAGTGGCCAGAGCAGGATAGTAGTCCAGACACCAAAATAACATGATGCAATGGAACCAGGAAACAGCAGAACTGGTCTCAACCACCACAACCGGAGAAGGAAACCACATATTAAAAAATGATCCAAACTGAAAGCTCAAAAAGGAGCTTACACAGATAAACATTGTAAATGTGGATATCTGGATGGAACAGGAAAAGAGGAACACAATTTCAAGACAAAATGCTTCCAAAAACTCAGATGTGGAAGAGCTGAGTAATGTAACAGAAATTGACAGATAGTAAGAAGATGTCTCCATGTGGCGGGGAATAATCACCCAAATCCATATAGAGTTGATGATCAACCACCAGCCAAAGCTTCAAATACTGTTTGGTAAAAATTTCAAAAGATACACTGGGGTTTAACAAAATGATTAAACCCAACCAAAGGAGTCCTAGATATATGGGTTGAGAAAGGATTGAAGTGTCTTCAGCATAGAGCTCTGGACATTGAGAAGGTATGAATGTCTTAGTTTCAGATTCAGTAGGAAAAACACCAAGATTCTGAGGCATTGGAGTAACATTAGGGGGCACCAACAACAAAGTACCCTAAACAAGGCCTCATCTTCCAGTAATAATTCAACTTAAGATCAAGTTATATGGGATGTATCAAAGTAGACTAACTACTGGATGCATTGTTAAAAGAAAGTTAGACCAGGAGAATATTTGGTTTTATTGAGTAATTTAGGGAGGACTCAACTCTTAAGGGTTTACCAGTGAAAATTTTCTAATATGTACCAAATCTTGACTAAGTAATGCCACCTAGATCCACAGCTTCTATTCTGTCTGCATCATCTAAAGAGTACCTTGTTCATTACACAAAACCCCTTGAGTAATTAATTTTTGTCAGCCATTCTGATAAATGAGGTTATATCAACTGACTTTCAGATTACATCTGTTTATCAGTGTCAACTTGCACGGGGTGATCAAATCAAGATGACAAACTGGGGCAACAGTAACTCATTTCTGATCAACAGTATGATTTAAATCCGTCAACTTGGTCAACTTAGTTAACTGTTTGCCCGTCTTCCGAGCTTTGCAATTAGGATGGGTAATACCAGGCATTATGGAAACTACTGTGACACTTAGTGCCGGATGACAAACAGGGGGCAAGGGGGTATTGCAACTGAGATGGCCTCCCTGCCTACTAATGTATCTCACAATACAGGAGGCACCCATAGAGGTGCCCCATAATGTATCTAACGGCATGAAGTATCCTAAGGCCAATGTCAAGTTATGGGAAATATCTTCTAAATAGAAGGGGTGCCAATTTGATGTGCTTATCCCTTTCCTAAGATATTTGTAACCCAAACCTTATTCAGACCCTGCTACAGTGCCGCCCCCTGGGAGACTTTTGGCTTCCTGGTATGGTAGATTGATTCTGCTATTCCCAAATAAGCATATTATTCCTATTATTGTCCTTTCTTTTGCACTGTTATCTTCCCCAATCTAATACTGGACTATTATTGGTTCAGTTGCAACAGTACTGATGCCGATCATGAGCAGGTAAACATCCTTACTTGTTAAGTCCTTGGTTCATGTTTCCTCGGGTGAGAAGGTTGGCTATGAGCTTAGCTTCTGGTCTAGCCAAGTTCCAACTTGGCCGTGGGTGTCTCTATAGGTTTTTAAGCCTTAAATGGGGGTGATCTTGAAGTTTTAGCGAAGTGTTTCCGGTTTAAATTTAATAGATGTTTGCTTCCCATACCCTACATGGCTTCGAATAGGTGTGGCTCGTTGTGTTAAATCAAAAAAATGATGGATTTTTTTTTCTGATCTAAAGATGGATATTGGGATGAAGTTTTACCATCTAAGTACTAATTGGAATTCGTCATGGCGATATGAGTTTAAATTCTACATTGTTTCAGCAAAATCCGTCAATGTTACTTTTAAACTTCCCTTGGTAGCTAAGGGTATGGTTGTTGATTTGGCGGAAGTGCAAAAGGAATCAAGTTAAAAAGGCTAAACACCTGCAAGTTTACTTTTTGAAGAAATGAGTGGTTTTCCCCAATGGATAGGGTGCTTTATTTATAAATAGATGGGTATCTACATTCAGTTCTGCGCACATCGCCATTCTTTATGCACGTGCTCCCGTTGAAGACGGATTAAATGAGTGTTTATTTCTGTACAGGGAAGGAAAGAAAAATCTACACGACTATACCTCGCATATACTCCAGCAGACGTTCGGAATATCTTCCTGGCTCCTCGACCGAATACTCTGTTTGCTGTGGGAAAGGGAAACAGGGTGTGCTGGAAGATGCCTCGGTTTGGGAAGCGGAACTTGGGGTGACGTGGGGCGTTGTAGGAGTTATATTTCTGACTAGGCCGTTGCTCTGGGGAGAAGAGCTACTACGCTGGATATTAGACCGAGACAGACATTCTCCATTGTCCTTAACCTCGGATGATTTGGCTTTTGATATCTCGAGTGGATTATCTAAGGAGGGAACGGCTTGAGGGAGAGAAGAAGACAGGGAGTATTTACGCCCACCAAGAGGCTCAGCAACATCAGACGATGGAACAGCATACGATGGGCGTGAGGGGCCGAGGTCAGTCGAACCTGTTCTCGAGATAAAGGGGATGGCAGCAGCAGCAGTGGTTGGTGTACCAACGCCGCCCAAAAGACGGGCGTTGTAGCCTTTGAGCCCTTTCTCAAGCCACTTAACAATAGTGTACTTTTGAAGAATATCAATGATCCCAATGTAATACACTTCAGAGTTTGGAAGGCGAACAGAACGCACTCCAGCCTGCCAGATGGGAGGTGTATTGGGATCTTCTGAATCCGACAACCCAGTAGGAAGTGGCCGTGGACTAGGCTCAGCGAAGTAGTCTGCTGAATCCTTGGCTTGGGGTGAGCCAGAGTTAGGAAGCAAGATTGAGCTTAGAAGGTTAGAGGCAGAAGAGAAAAAGGGCGGGATAATGGAAGCTTGAGTGTGGGGGGAGGAAAGCGGGCTAGCGTAATTGCGTGATGAAGCTATTGAACCCGAGCGAGATCCGCGTATAGAAGGTAACGGCGTAGATGTGGGTGGAGTCCGAACCTTGACCTTGGGAGGGCGGTGTATACCAACCAAAACGCTATAGTCCATTAACGCAAATCGCTTCAGCAGAGCGAGATCTTCCTCAAGCTGAGCCATTAACTCCTCTTTGTTGCGCGGCCCAAGATGGATCAAATTGGTAAGACCTTGGAACACTCGATATTGAAAGTCCAAGTCCTTTAGCGTCAAGTGGCCCACTTCTTGGCGCCGCTCCTCAGGAGTGGGCGGCATATTCGTTGTTGAAACCGGTAGAGTATGGCGCCCCACATTTGAGCCCTTGAAATCGTAGCGTTCATGGATTGTTAGGGGGGTGTCAAACACGTTAGCCATTGCCACTAGAACCATTTTGGGAGGAAAGGCCTCGTCTGAGGAAGGAAGGATCTGCTGCTGAGACAGAGGAAATGCTGCAGCCATCGCTGCTTCCATTGCCGACATGGCAGTACCATTAGTTCCAAACCCTGATCTATTGGTGGCAGGGGAGGAAGGTTCTCGCATGGGGGGCGATATCCGTTCGAATGTATACATGCCTAGGTATCGAGGAAGGAGTGTATTGGGGTTACGCCGAATATGTTCCAAGTATTCGGGTAGAAGCGCCTTCAGATTATCTGGCTCCGAGTTGCGAAGCGTCTTGAACATAAACTTGGCATTATTCTGTGTAAGAAAAAATATGGCTTCCGACTTCCCTGCCGTAGCTGTGACGCTTCCAAATGGAACACTCAAAGCCTTGTCGAAATCGCCTAGGGTGTACCCAAATGAACGTCGGATGAGACGGAAGGCAACCGGAGCGTGATCTGTAAACCGAATCTTTCCGTAGTTTGGAAGATTCCATTCGTGAGTTGTCTCGTCGGTAAAGAAGTGGCGATCGAGGAGAGGTTTTGCCGGAGGTGGGGTGGGCTTATCCTTCCTCCCAAAGAGAACACTCCCACCAATAGCAGTGTCATCGAACTTTACTGAGCGACTACGGCCAAGGGAGTCCTTCTCGTTGGCAGTAGAATCAATCCTTAAAGACGATTTTGCAGGAGAGTTCTCTTTGATGACTTTCTGGGCCCGTGTTGGCTTTGCTGGAACAACAGGACTTTTGGGGGGCTCTGATAAAATAAATAATCTTTCAAGGAAAGCCAAGGAAAATTAAGGGAAAATAAATACCTGGCGTTTTTAAAAAAACTTCATCGGATTCATCGTCACTTTCAGAGCCATTATCGGGACTAAAAACTTCGACAAAAAGTGGCTTGTGGTCTAGTGCACGGCGACGATCTGTTTTCTTTAGAGCTGAAGGAGAGTGGTGTACCCCAATAGGGGTTTTCTTTCTCAAACTATCTTCAGACATAAGCATAGCGCCTTGGTTAGAATAAGCTTCATTTGCTTTGCCACGGAGAGAGGCAGAATTTGAAACGATAGAGGCAGCAGATCTGGAATGACGATGTCCAAACTTTGCTCGAATAGAAGCTGATTGTTGAAAAATGGGACGATTTAGGTGTTGCTGGTGGTGAGATGGACCCATAGACTCCCAAGGATGCATTGTCTGATCAACAGCTATACATTCTGGCGAAACCTCTGCCATATGTAAACAAGAGCGTACTGCCATTCGAAGATGGCGGCCCAGAGGTGGCTCAGTTGAATGTTGAATAATCGAGTCAGCCAACCCCTTTTTGTGGTGGAAATTGCGCCAGCGTGCTTCAGGCTCAAGGACAACAGCACCAAGATCGGGAAGTGGAGGAAGAGGGTGCATGCTAGATAATATATCCTCTGATCTTGGGATCCTTGGTAGGGTGATTGGATGAGAAATCGAATACTTCCTACTGGATTCTGATATGTTTGTATGATTCGAGCCATAGTTGGGAAGCAAGGGAGGATGTAAACCATTGAATATGGGAGCTGCTTCTTCAAAGCTCCCACTTGCAACATACTGGTTTTCATAAAGGGAACTATAAAAAATATAAGAAAAGGCTGCGGGTAAGATGGAAGCAGAGAAAAGTGCCCAACACAGCCGAAGAACTTATTCCTTGCCATAAATATGATATTCGGATAGCCTTTGACTGTGGTAAACAACCTATTAAAAGACCTACCGTATAAGCTTCTTTCTCGCAGCCCGACGATAAAAATATAGGCTAACAAAGCCTACAACGAGACCACACACAAAAGATAGCATGATATATATTGGAGTGAGATCTTCTGTATTCGACTCATACTTCAAATCAATCAGGTTGACGGTGTATGGAGAGCTAAGGGATCTGGTTTGGATGTGGGCAGGGTGGATGGCAGAGATGGCCAAAATAATTAATAACGTGGACATGCTCTTGGGGGAGAGGGTTGCCAGAGTAAAGACAGAGGCAGTAATCTACTGGTAGAGGATTCATTAAGCAGCTAGTAAAGAAGGGGAAGTTACCTAGGCTTACTTGGCGGAGTACGTGTCGAGGTAGCAAATGGGATGTAGCTTGGCGGAGTTACACCTGGTACATGTGGATCTAACCTGGGTACACAGATGGAGAGAAGCCACAGGTGTGTGCATGGGATCCGATCCGCTGCTGCTATTGGCCTTACCTCTCCAAGTCACGAGAATACTTATTCGCCCTGATCCGACCAGCTTCCAATCACAGGAACCTCGACACCAAAACTGGTATCTCAATCATGATCTAAGGACCCTACCCCATAGAACCTGCATAGCAGTTCCGAGCACCAGCCCCTTGGAAGAACCAGCTGCCCTCTAACGCTTGATGATGTCGATCGGCATCCTTCACTCAAACTAGATTTTATACACATGATTCAATCAACATGACTTGTAAAAACCAAAAGTTGGTGACAGCAAACCGCACAAAAACTTTATGAAGTCAAGCATTAAGCAAACGTAAACAGTTTCCAGTTGACCAATCACCGTTGATGCATTTGGCCAGAGATCCCATTTAGAAAACAATGACTGCATCTCTAATCTCAAGCAACCTACTGCTGCGCCACACGTATTATACAGTAAGAATTTATTAGATATCACAACTGAAGAAACGAAGGGCTGCTTAATCAGTATCATACTTTGGTTTCATAACCATTGTTTCAGCCACTTCAAATGTTTATCAAAACAACGATCAGTTAGCTAGATTAAAGGATAATTGCACCAGGGTTAAGCATGCAAAGTAAACTGATACAATATTCCTGATCTTAAACCCCCGACTTTATTCTTCTTTTCAGAGCCAATCGTATTAGTGCTCAAATTGATTTATAAACACAAGAGTCCCCAAGTCCGATCCATCATGAAATCTTCCGAACTACTTCTAACTCAACCCCCACAATAGCTTCATCTATTGATTACAAACATCATAACTATCTATTCATATTAACCAGCTGATTTGGACAGCAAATACTTTAATTATTACTTAAAATAAAACATGACAATAGCTTTCCACTTCGAGCTTCCTCCCATATTACAATTTACACCTGCTATGAAACATTAAATTATTGCTAATTAAAGATATCACTTCATTTAAATACACCCAATCAAAGTTAAAGCACATCAAAATTCCAGCCATTATTAACCTGTAAGGCAGTACATGGTGCTCAAAGCTCTTCCAATCCAAACTAAACTTGGTGTTGACGGTACAACGGACTGTAAAGTTTTCACAACCAAAGCACCAGCTCTGATGGAGATAATGGTAGAGATTAATATCCAATTATGCAGGGGTGCCAAGTCTTTCAAAGGTTAAATCATCCCCTCTTTTTTAATCTACCCTTTCACAACTGTCCAAAACCATTTTAATGCGACCATTTTCTTGGAAAAGGTCATATTTATCAAAATATATGCATCAAATTATGGAAATTAATAGCATTTTTATAATTAATCTAATATACTCTAATATCGAAAAATTAAAATGTACAATATCTATAAAAATACATATTTAAAACATAAAAGGTACTGTATCTTCAGAGCTGATGAGATGGGTAACCCAAAGTCATATTAGAGCAAACTAAAGTTGCATATAAAAAACATAGCTGGTGAAAGTTTTTCAGCAACGTCAGGGGACAGATATGTTGATTTTTAGTTTGACACATCAGTCACCAGAAATAAACATCACCACACCCAAAGTCAATTATACACAACTGAACAACAGAAGATTCAAGCTCGTACATGGATATTCCAGATCCCAAACAGCTTTGGATGTATACTATTTATACAGAAAATGTATACTAAGGACTCAGAAGCATCAAATAGAAAGCACACAAAATTCACACACAAATCAAACAAGCAGTGTCAAACTTTCAATCTATTTTAATTGAAAGCAAGCTCCAAAAAAGTAAGAGAAATATCCACAGCCAATCCAGTGAGTTTTGTTTAGGAAATTCGGGTATCAAATTTTAAATCCAACTTCCTAACTAGATCAAACAAAGCTCCACTAGTAATCTTTAATAAGATTGGACCCATAATCAGACTGTAAAAAAAATATCTCTCTCTATTTTTTATCAGGAATTTATTGACTTTTAAAATGAGGTTTCAAGCAATAGTGAGCTTGCCCTTGTTGACACTCAGTATCAATAGCTTGTAGCAGGCAACAGCCAGGAGCTAGGGACTAATACAACTGGTATATAAACCAAGCACTTTAACTAAACTCAGAAGGAAAAAAGATACATTTTCCAGCCATCAGAGATGGTGCCCTACTGTTTAAACACCACACAGAGACCATTGCTGAGCAGAGCAATAATCTGGCTCATGCACTGTTGTGATCTGAGGCGCAGCACAGAGTCACAACAGGAATTTCTAACCTTAGGATTGGATTCTTACTAAGTCTTGGTTAGAACAGCAGGGAAGGCTACGCAATTACCTTATGGCCCTGATTGAATAATAAGCTTGGTGTGGCAGGCGGGATGCCAAAAGAGCAAAGACGAGCTACACCCGCTTTGCCCTTTTACGGCATCCTGCTGGATACATGTCCTTGTATCACAGAGGAAAACTATATGTTGTTTTTTAGATTGTGAACTTATGAGATTCTCATCTTATACTCTATATGATAAAAGAATATACTCTATATGATAATCTGGTAAAAAGAAAGATGTGTCAAGCAGGCTGACAAAAGAGCAAAGCTGTGCTACTCTCAGCTTCACTCTTTTACAGCAGCCTGCTGGTATGTGTTTTCAGTTTATGAATTATTCTTTGATATAGATGTTAATAGTTGATTTTTAATAGCATTTTAAATTTTTAGTGTTATAAATTTATTATGAAGAGAGTGTTCAGCATTTATTGATATTGTGTGTAAATAAAAGTTTATCGTGCTAAAAATATATTTAAAGGCTCATTCAGGCTGAGGAGCTTGGCGGAAAAGGACTTCTGGATAGACAACATTTTGGGTCTGACCGCAATTATGATCTGGATCAATTAAGGCTATAATGCCTCACACATCAGTAGTACAGGAAAGAGCAACATAGAGCTGACCATGAGAAAAGAGGTCATGAGTGAGATCAATGCCCACGTGGCTCAAGGACTGACCTTGAGATTTGTTGGCTGTCATGGCAAATCCTAGGCAGATTGAAAACTGCCAGCACTGTAGAGTAAAATGGAACTCTTTCTCTTCAACCATTGTAAGGTGGGGAATAAGACAATGGCAGCCCTGATAGACCCCAGATAGAACTGTGACTTCAATTGTATTTTGGAAAAGAGTTGCTACTATGGCCATTGTACCATTGCAGAGACCTTCAGAGGCATAAATATTCCAAAGGATCCTCACTGGAACACCCACCTTCAGGGTGAGTTTAGATAGAGGTAAGCCGTTGCAAGTAAAGGTCTGCATAACCTCAGCAGTAACCAAATCAGCATCATCCCCTTCCCCCGGATCAGCCCGGTTCTCAGCATTATAGATGCAGGAAGCTCCAGGGCAAGTGTCAAGGATTCTAGAGTCAAACTTGACAACTTGGCAGTTGGTGACAGTTAAGATGGCTTGGCCTTTAAAAAATACAGCTGCATTATTAGGGGTTAAGACTTGAAGCTGTTCAGGAGGATAGATGGCCTGGGTGAGCTGCTCAGATCTAGCGACCTTAGTAATAGCAGGGGGTAAATTTATTGATCCATAAAGCCAAGGATTAAATGATAAGTCTTCCAGGTTCCAGGCGTAAATTGCATTCTCTTCAGTCTTATGTAAGTGCATGTTCTGGTTCAGAAACAAAATCTAAAGATGAGACCAAATTCTAGACTTCTGGATGGAAGCTTCAACCTGCTGGGCATGACCACCATGACGGATCACCGGAAGAGTCTGTTTAAAGTCACCCCCAAAAACCACTGGGATTCCACTAAAAAGAGCCTCATTGGTGCAAACATCCTGGAGAGTACGCTCAACAGCCAGTACAACATTCTTATGCTGCATGAGAGCCTCATACCATATAAGTAAGGATGCCTGACATAACTGGGTAGCCAGCTGAGATTGATATCCAATGTTGCAAACAGAGTTCTTGTCTAGGTTCAGAGGCACCTTAAAAGTTTAATGGGCAGTCCAGCCCACTGGCAAAAGGCTGGCAGCTAAGCCAGTTGAAGCAACATAGATGACATGCATACCCTGATCACGGTAATGAGCAGCCAGAGCTTGGTAAAAGAATGTATTTCCATTACCTCCAGAGCCTTGAAGGAAGAAGTGTGTGTGGGTAGGGTCCCGGGTAATCTGCTCAGTAATTTGAGTAAATGCTGCCCGTTGATTTGCATTAAGTTGGGCTGGGAGGGCCTGACATAGTTCAACTGGAGGATTAAAGTCCTGAATAGGGTTTCTTGGATCCTCCCAGCCTTGTGCATAGTTTGGAAGATGATAAGCTTCTTAGCTTTGACCAAACTGACAAAGCTTACAGGCAATTAAAAAAGCCCATAATCAAGATGGGGATCAAGTAGGCCCTGTGGGACAATCAGAAACTGCAGCTGGTGCTCTAGATCATCAAAAAAGCTCTCCCTAAACTCATTCCAGATACCCAAGCCATTGGTGATATCTCCAGAGGTAAGGCCATGTACAAAAAGAAGCCACTGTCTGTGGCCAGAGTGGGTTTTGGAAGTCTCCTGAAAGGCAATTCTCCAGTATGCATCATCTTTTAGTAAACCCAAAGCCTCACATGCCAGGCAATTGTTGAGATATGTTCTTCTTTGTAATCCTTTGCCTACAGTTCTTAGGTCCACAAAGCTTGTACACCCATGTTGAATAGTTAAAAGAAGGTGTACAAAGAAACACTTGCCTTGATTTGGGCTAACATTATACATCTTGCCAAACTGTGCACGTTGCTGAAGCCTTCTCCAGGTTTGAGTGGCAGTATGCCAAGTATAATGCTGAGAAAATATGGGTATAAAAGATGACAGCCATCCTCATTCCCAGCATTATAAAGCATCCACCCCATAAGGGTTGTTCTGGGAGGATTTTCTACTAGGCGGAGAACATCATCACCAGGAGCAAAATAAACCATCTGTTGGTTCTCAGCATGAACAGCCAAGAAAATGATAGAAGGATGGATTGAGTGATGGGGGAACTCCATCAGCTCCCAGACAGCCTTAGGTGGGGCAATGTATTGACCATGAAGATGCTGGCAGACTTTGTTATTGACAGCATCAGGATGTTAGCACACAATATCAGCCAAAGGTGCCTGACCCTCAATTGTTGCTGTACATATGTCTTCTCCCTTTGAGATGTACTTTAAAATGTACTTGATTGTACAAAGATTCATGCAGACTTCAACATTTATGTGTGCCTTGTACTTTCAGATAAGAGCAGGAGAGTACATAATAACCCAGCTGTTGTTGACTGCAATGTTATTGTGTCCAGTCACAGTCTCTGATCCAATTGCATTCTGGGAGCTATGACGCCTATAGTTTGGGTATCCATTAGCAGGTAGGGCCGTCTCATTTTGAAACTGCTTCAGAAAGTATTTTGAGCAGCGGCAGCCAGTTGAAAATTCATGCATGCAAGATACATTTTGATTCTGATTGCACGGGGTATGGATCATATAGCTCAATACCAAACGCCTAAGCTTGTTGTGGTAAGGGGTAACAGCCACTGGGGGGATCTCTGCCCAAATCAGTTGGTCAATTTTCTGAGGCTGAATGAAAAAATTGTCCGTGAAGCGGAGAAACAGAACACAGTGCATAGGGGGTAAGCCTTGCTTCTGATATTCCATGACACAAAAGTGCCCCAGGTAAGGACCAAAGAATCCACACTGCATATCCCAGATCAGCTCCTTGATCTTAATATGAAACACCCGGGCAACAATATCAGGTTGGTCCATAGGTGTCTCACGGGGGCCAAGTTCTCATCTAATCTCTTCCCAATTACCATTGGGTGTAAATGTGATAAACAGGGGTGGCTTTACAAGGTGATGGACAATGTACATCACATCCTGATAGAGCTGTTGCATGTGACAACGGGAACCAATGTGCAAAGAGGGAAGAATTGTTTGGTGCCCAACCATCTCATGTGGGTCAGCAATATCAGTGTGGGCATAGTAGTTTGTAAGATTGTTATAAAGCTCTGATCTGAAAATATCTTGATGACTTTCAATATAATGCAGGCGGATCATATCACAGGAGGCCCAGGAATCAACAACAAATTGCTGAAACAGCCAACGGGCAAGAAAAAGAATAGCTGGCTGGGTATTTCTCTGAAAGAGACAATAAAAGTAATAGTTACACATGCTGAGCCGGCAAAGTGTAGCCCTACCTTCTTCCATATGATACATCCCAAAGCTAAAGCCCAAGTCACCCCAGGGAAAGAGAAGGACATAGTGAGTGGGCATATACTTGGCAACTGTGGGATCAATTCTTTCAGTACACCCAGCGCGTAACCACAATAATACATGACAGTAATTGCGCTCACTATCCTCTACAGCAGCCAATGCAGAAGGCATTTAAGCAGCAATTTGAGGCTGTTGGGGCAAATTATAGGTACAGCAATCATTACCTGCTTCAACTGTCAAGTTTAAGTTAGGATAAAGGTAAGCTGCTGCCTCAGGATAGGTTTGAGTATACTCCTGAACAATTTCTTTGGCAGTATAATATATTTGCACAAAGGGATTCACTTGCCAAACTACACGGTCAAGAATTCTAAGTGTCTCCTCATCCAGGCCAGGATTTCTCTCTATACATTGCTGCAAGGCAAGCTATGAGTCAATAAAGCACAGCTGATGTAAACATGGTTGCAGCCTTCTGTAGGAAAAAGGGAATACTGCACATGGTATAACTCCCCATGAATAAAATAAGGGACATACTGAGGATTGTTTCCCAAGTGATGATCTTGCTCTAAAAAAGTTAAGGGCTAAATTACAAGTTATCAAGTAAGGAAAATTTTAAAAATAATTACCTGCAATTATGGAATTCATTGCCAAGGCAGCATTGTACTGGAAAATATTTTCAAGGAAGTTAGTTGCTTGGGGGTGCATTGAGTTAACAAGACATAAATCTCTTCAGGAATAGGTTGAAGCAGGGGTAGCTGGATGGTTCCGTCATTGCAGCAAAGGGTAAACCTAAGGCAACTAGGTCTAGTAACCCAAGTACCCTCATAGGCCCAGTTTAAAGCTTGGCAATGCCCACACACTGCATTCATCCTACCTATATTTAAAAGAACACAGGTATCTATTTTTCTAAAAAAAAGCATCTGGTTCAGCAACAGCAAGGTTTTCAGGAACAGTAGCACCCCTTCTAGCAGGCTCCTGAGCTCAGAAGTCTCAGCAGATTTTACATGCTCTAACCCGGTGACCATTGGGAAGGCGGAATTGAGTGGTAGTGTAATATAAAAGACAATCTATACAACATTGGAGGTTTGGTTGATGTTAGCCACCCTGGTCTGGGTTACCTAAAGGATAATGAAAATTTTGTGCACTAAGATCCTCTGAGTTTAAATTTTGTCTAGCCATTTTTAAAGTCTTTTAAAAAGAAACAATGTGCATAAATTTGTAGTTACACAGTTAAGCCCTAAAGAAACCCAATGCAGGCTTCTTCCGGGCTGCTATTTCTTTATCATATAAGCAAAATTATAGGCCAAGTAGTGAATAATTTGTGTTATTTTAAGCATAATAAAGTGTATTTGTATCTATTTTTTATAGAAAAAGTCAAAGGGAGAAAATCTTTAAAGTTTATCAAAACATTAAAAAGGCAAATATGAGCATTTCTTATAAAGTTATATTCTTTGTGTAAATCAATCATTGTAGTAGCTTATATTTTTTGTATAAAAAATAGTTTTTTAAAAATAGTTATCTTTATTTGGTTTTTTTGTGTAAAACCTGGCTCAGTTTTTTGAGAATTTATAATAAAGCATTAGGCATAGTAGATGTGTATATTATGTAGATTAGTATTTTTGTATAGTAATTTACCTGCTATACAAAATGAGTTTTTGAAGCAGTTTAAATTTATTAATGAAGGTAATAGTTCAAAAATTGGCTCTGCTCAGGAGCTGCTGCAGGTAATAAAGTCTTTTTAAAAAGGTTAGCAAAGTTTGAAGTTAGCGGCTTACCCAGCCCAAGATTGGCTTCATGGGAAAAAATCTGGATCTTTAAAATATGTTAGTAAGTTTGATAAAAAATCAGAAAAATTTACCTGATAAAGAAACAGGTTTTTTGAAACAGTATAGTTTCTCAATGAAGGTGATAAGTCAAAGTTTTCCTGCTCAGGGGGTGCTTCAGGGCAAAATACAGGTTTTTTTAAAATATAGGTTGGAAAATTAGTAAAATAGAAACTTACTAACCCCAAGATCTGCTGTGGAACAAGTCCAACTAAAAAAATTTAAGGTTAGTAGTTTATTGGAAATGATTACCTGCTGAAATGCATCTTTGGTTAAAGAAGAAGATTAGTTGATCAAAACAATACTTACTAAACCAAGATCTTCAGGACAAAAATCTGTTTTTTTTAAATCTTGGTTAGTTAATTTAGTAAAAAAAGCTTACCTAACTTTGATTGGCTTTGGGGCAAACTCCTTTAAAAAGAAATGAAGTTAATAGTTTAAAGTAATGATGAAATGCTTACTTGAGATCAGCTTTGATTTGAATCTACAAATAATTTAGGTTTTACCTTCTATTTAACTCTATAATTAAAATTAGCTTCAAACTTTTAAAAGTATGTTTACCTTTAATATCTTTGATCTATTACATATTAAATAGATATACTAGTGCATATTTTTAAACTTACCTTTTGAATTTGATGAATCTATAGCATTTAGAAGAGAAAAGTTAGTATTGTGTTTAGTGAAGCCTTACCCTGCTTAGTTGCTTCTAATCTTATCTTCATGGCAGAGAAATAGATGGAGTCAACCAATCATAATTAATGAAGTCATTTCTAGCTCCAATGGTTATCAGTAAGTTTCAAATAAAAAATTCAATGTCTTACCATAACAGCAAATCAGATTAGTTTACATCTTTCAATAAAATTTACTACTTTAAAGTAAACTGCTGCAGGTAGGGATGCTGTGAGACACTGCAAAGTGTCCAACAACCCCTTTGAGTGATAGCATTGGCCATTAAACCAAAATAATTTATAAGCACTTTTGTTTTTGTTGCCAGTCACCTTTGGACTTAAAAGAAGGTAAGTTCTTCCAAGCCAAAACATATTAAAATAATTTCTCCTACAACTCAAGCAGTTATATATGATATCTGCTAGACGTGGCTAGAGAGGCGCCAAAGTACATGGAGACACAAAGACAAAAATGTGAATAGAACTTAAATTTTATTGGTAAAAGTGAAATAGAATATATACTGTTTAGCTTTTCCACAAAACAGTACATGGACGGTAGGATCACTTGCCACAAGCATGAGTGGGACAAGTGAGCTGCGCAGAATCAGGAAACTGAACAATTGAATTTCCCAGTTTGGAGCCAGATTCATTTCAAAGGGCAAAAGCAAAAGAGAGAGATTTGTCCTCAAAATAATCCATCAAAGGCGAAATCAAAACATGGTGAATGGCGGCATTCACAACATTGCCCCTCTCTAGATTGGCCATAGGGGGTGGTACTTACTGAGGAACTTGGCATGCACACAGGTAAACAGTCAACCACTGGAGAGGAGTTTTACAGTATACTCTGATCCTTGCTTGAAGGTCACTTCCAAGGGCCCAATCCACAATGAGTCTAGTTTATGAGTGTGCCTCCTACTCTACAATAATAGTAAAGAACATGGTCCCCAATGTTGAACTCAGGCAAGGGAGATTGTCCAGCATTGTCAGGAGAGAGCTCAAGTGTCTTGGTCTTATATGCAGATGTGTAGGCAGTGGCCTGAATATCAATGATTTGGTTGACTAGATCTTTGATATGGTTGTCAGGGTTCATGGCCTTATCAGAGGAGAGTAGGGGGTCTCAAGAGCAACAGAGTGGTAGCTTCACAACCATACAACATAGAGAAAGGGGAATACCTGGTGACACAATATTTGCTAAGGCAATAGGTAAAGAGAGCAGTGGGTAAGTATAATCCCAGTTTGCAGCATCAGAGTAAGTGAGCCTCCTCATGATAGAAACCAGAGTTGAATTTGTGCACTCAACCGCCCCATTGGTGGAAGGATTATAAGGGGAAGAGAAAGACTGGTGAGACCCCAAGGCTTCAACAACAGAGGTTACTAACTTGGCGTTGAAGTTAGTCCCATTTTCAGACAAAAACACTTGAGGACAACTGTGGCAAAATAATACATATTGCAGCAGAAAGGCGGTGTTGTATTGGCAGTAATGTCCTTAGTAGGGTGAGCTTTCACCCACTTGCTAAAATGATCAACAGCAATTAGGATAAAGCGGCAACCAGAGCAGGAGCAAGGGAGAGGTCCTATAACATCAATGCTGACAGTGTGAAATGTGTGTTGAGGGGGGACTAGCTTGAACTCGTGAGCGGCAGCTCAAGGTTGTTGGAGCTGACAATCATGGCAACTAGCAATGACATCTGGAATCAGCAGGCAAAGATTTTCCCAGAAGTAGTTATTCTGGAGCCAGGAATAAGGCTTGGCAACGCCTCTATGTCCTGTCTCCTTATGAGCTTGAATCACCACCAAAAGACAAAGACTAGGCCGTACATAAGGCAGGTAGTGGCCTTGTACTTTCTTGAAGAGCTGATTGTCACAAATGAGGGTGTCTTAAGATAGCTTAGAAAGGGCAACTCAAACTTCCTCTGTCTCACTCTCCCATGATAAAGGGTATCCAATTAGTTCATAAAATTGGTCAGCTTCAGCAGGGTGTAGAGCAAGGTTGGGCATTGTGAAGAATTGTTGACCAGGGATTATGGAGAGCTTAACTCATTAGGTGGCCATTGGAAACCAACCAGGGCCAATCAGTTACCCTTTTGGAAATTAGTTTCAACTTACCATATAATTAAATACATGATTAGTGGACCATGACTTTGTTGCCAAGGATTATTATGCCACGCTGCCGTCACCTTAAATAATAAGCGCCACAGCACCTGTATTAATTATTCTTGGTGCCAGAGCAACGCTCTAGTTTACATCAAGCGCCAGGACGCCAGTACAATTATTTGCAAGCGCCAGAGCGCTGCAATAATTAACATCAAGCACCAAGGCACCAGCTTTGAGAGGAAATAACGCCAAGGCACCAGGTCTGAATATAGAAGTTTATGTATACCAAATATGAGTGATATCTGGTGTGCTAGCAGAGGGAAGCCTTGTGCTAGGTGCCACAGCATTGCAGGATTGTTCCCTAAAATGAAAAGTTGTCCCTTTCTTCACCAGCACAACCAAGACTCTAAAGTGCGCTGGAATGTCCTAGAAGGCTTTATCAGTGACTGGTGATTAGTAATATGAGAATACCCCTATATAAGACGTTGGCAGTAAACGCCAAGGGGCATAGTTTTTTAACTACTTGTATAGGACCCAATAAAGTTAATCATTACAATTCAAGTTGGTAAATGTCTTTGGAATCTTCACATTCAAAGGCATATAGTGAGTGTGTGCCCCTGCCTCTTAATTCTTCTGTTGAATCTGCCGGTGTATGCCAATTTTCAACAGGCATTCTGGACAGTCCATCAGCATTCTGATGTTGAATACCGGGGCAATACAGCACAGTGAAGTTGTACCCTTACAGGTGGAGAGCTCATCTAGCTAGTTATCCTTCTGGTTCCTTAAGTTGTTGTAACCATTTTAGCAAAACTTGGTCAGTAACCACAGTAAAATGGGTGCCATACAAGTAATGGCGGAACTGCTTGACAGCATGCAGCACAGAAAGGCACTTTTTTTCAGTTACACTGTAATTCTTCTCATGCTTATTAAGGACACAAGAGGTATAAGATACAGGGTGATCCACACCTTCATCATTTAATTGAGCCAAGACAGCTCTAATGGCCAGGTCACTAGCGTCAGTGTAAAGAAGGAATTCCTTATTGTAGTCAGGATACACTAGGATGGAGCCTCTTTAAGTTTTTTTGAGAGTTTAAAAGGCCTATTGCTGGCTGGCAGACCATTTGAAAGTGACATTACGCAGCAGCTGGACCAAGAGTTTGTTAGTGTACGCAAAATTGGGGATGAATTTCCTGTAGTATCCCATCATGCCCAGAAAGATTTGAACTTCTTGCAGGTTGGTGAGAGGAAGCACTTTGTCAATGGCATCTACTTTTTTAGTCATGGGACAAATTCCTGTCTGAGTCACCTCATGTTCCAGGAATTCAAGGCATTCCTTGAAGAAGGCACACTTAGATGGTTTTAACTTAATACCAGCTTCTCAAATCTTTATGATAACTTCCTTGAGATGAGCCAGGTGGTTGGTAAAGGTAGAACAAAAAGACCGTTATATAATCTAAGTACACTAGGACACACAAGAGCTTCACATCACGGAGGATGGAGTCCATGGCTTGTTGGAAAGTAGCTGGAGCATTGCAGAGTCCTTGCAGCATTTGTGTAGACTCAAACAAACTGCAGAAGTGATGAGTGCAGCCTTCTGTCTATCTTTGGGAGAGAGGTCAACTTGCCAGTAACCAGAAGCCAGATCCATGGCAGAGAAGAACTTGGAACCTCCAAGGCAACAGAGAGCATCATAAATGCATGGTAAGGGCTAGGAGTCCTTTTTGGTTAAAGATTTCAATTGTTGATAGTCCATCACAATATAATGACCTCCATCCTTCTTTTTTTAGTATGAGCAAGGTGAAGGCCCATGGACTTTGGGAAGGAGCAAGTATTCCAACATCTAGAAGTTGTTTGATCTCTTTAGACATCTGAGCATCCTCTACACAACTGCAGCAATAAGGTTTAGCACAGAAGGGGGAGTGTTACCAGTATCAAAAAGGTGAATGACGCCTTTGGCTAGACTATAATCAGTGCTATCCTTAGCAAAGATATCCAAAAACTGATCCAGTAGGTCAAGCACCTCTTTCTGTTGAACCAGGGATAGTTGCAGGAAGTCTTGAGTAGTGAACAAGGATAGGACTTGGGGCTTGTCCTCAGGTAAATTAAAGTCCTGTAACGTATCAAAGATATGTGGTGATAGGAAGTCAGAGGAATTCAACAACTTGCCATAGCCAATGACCTGTCATCTAGACACATGCATGGGGAGAGCAGTTAATTTGGCAACCAGCAATTGAACAGGGTCTTTATGAGAGACATCCAAGATTGCCAGACAGAGATAGGGTTCATTGCATCCTAGCAAGGGAGGAGAGTATAACTCTAGGAAAGTATGCTCAGGTAGATCATACAATATTTGGGAGTCTAGGATAGTCTGAGATCCAGGGGAAATGATTAAAGCCAAAGTGGCCAAGAGAGGGATCCCTTCCAACACACGGCAAGCCATAGGAGGACACTTCATGTTGGAGGAATGGGTACAGTATTTTAGAGTGAAAACACCAGTGGGATATTCTAAGGTGCATGTCTTGAGGTGCTTCCTGGGAACTTTAACTAGCTCTTCAAAGATCAGAGGGACCTTGTACCATAATATAGAGAGGTAGCTGTCATTTAAAATGATGATCCCATTGTATTCCCTAAGGGAATGAGTACCAACAAGGAGGTTGTAGCTCTCATTCTCCAAGACAACAGCAGGCGCGGCCAAGAGTAGCTTGCCAAACTGCATGGGAAGAGCAGAATAAGACCCTATAGTGCAAGTCATGGATAGACCAGCTGTACCATACAACTAGTGGTAGTTAAGATTGGTGGCAAGTTTGAGCTTCTTGACAAGCTTTGATAAGACATCATTAACGGGAGATCCAGTGTCCAAGACGGCCTTAATTTTCACCTTCTGAATAGATATCTCTACATGAGTGATAGTGCAACCAAAAGGAGGGAGGATAACCGTAATGTCTTGGGCTTCTGCAAGTTTTTTGTCCCATTTTTCAATTATGCATCTTAGGCCTGGGAACTCCTTATAGACCGTCTGGAGAGGAAGCAAGACAGAGAAAATTTTGAACACAGCGTCAGCAACCTCAGCAGCTTTCTCAGAAGACTCAACAATTACGGGGGATCTCTTGGCTTGAGTGAGGTATGGGTGAGAGACAACCTCTTTGGCTTCAGGCAGAGGCTTGGCGGTTGTTGTAGTTTTCCAAGAGTGTAGCTTATAGGGGACTTCAATAGATTTGGGGACAGCAAGGACTGAATACCCATAGGCATTGGGATATTCCATATCAGAATTGTCCATGTCAGGAAATAGCAGCAGAATGGGAGGAGCCTCATAGTCAGCAGGCTCAGAGTCAGCAATGGAGGGGGGAATTGAAGGAGACTGGGAAGAATTGTCAACTGAGAGCGTCTCTGCCTCTAGGTTGACTGTTCTTTTTCTGCCTGCTCTTTGGGATCAGCTCCTTCAACTTGAGGATTGGTGCAGACTTGGGAATGGTGACCTTTCTGTCCACAGTTATGGCAACCCTGGCGTTGAGGAGGATTCTGTGAGTTTATGGTGAGGATACGCGGGCCACATGAAGACAAACCAGATATAGAGGCGGCACAATTCTCCCACACAACTGCCCCAGAATGGTTAAGGTGCATATCCTGTAACAGTGTCTTTATGCTCTTCATAGAAGAAAGCATGGCTTTATGAGCCTTAAAGTGAAGACACAGGAGATTGTTAACCTTGAGGGCTTGAGCACAAGCCATGTACGCTTCATGGGCTGTCAATTGTCTGTTTGTTATCAGTTTTTGTCCCTCCATGTAGAATATATCTGAAAATTCAGCTAGGGTCTCCTTTGGTTAGAAAAAAATGTGCATGAAGGCGCCCTTCTTAACTTCCAAACTAAGATTACCACCAAATTTGTCAATCAGAAGTTGCTTCATATCTTCCCAGGTCTTGAGGTGGGCAGCTCTGGCACTACTATCTCCTGACAGGTCAGGTGCAGAAAGGTTAGAATGTGTTCCTTCTTGACCTCATCCAAGGCTCTTCTTATGACAGTTTCATAGATAGTTAAGAAAGCTGAAGTGGTTGAGGTTTTGGGGTTGAGGACTTGCTTAAAAGTAGACTTGAAATGTGCTTCTGGGGTTGGGCCACCACTGTTGCTATCAAGTACATTTATGTGTAGGGAGAATTCTGCTTTAGATTTGGAGGGGGCTGTCTGGCCCACAGCTGGCAAACACTTTCCTCAAGGGTAGTCAAGGTTTCAGCAGTGCGGGTGCCTGTATAATTAGCTAGGGTGGTCTGCTGCTCAGTAACATCTAGGCGCTGGCTCTGTGCAGTTATCACCAAGGACAGTTCAGTCAGTTGGGAGGTAAGAGACAGATCCACCAAAAGGCAAGGGGCAAACCTGTCATTCACTTAATTGATTAACTCACTCATTTCTTGTACGTCTTTATCAAGCTCAGAGTGGTCTTGTTTCAGATGTCCACCTCATTAGCTAGAGCTATTAACTCTATACCACAGTGAATGCAGGGAACTCATGACAAGCCAGGGCAACAGCCATCTTCATCAGCAACCCCAGTTGGACTAACATCAGACATCATCATCTCATGCAAGGTAGAGACATCTTGTTGTAAGTCAGCAACTCAAGTTGTTAGAGCAAGCACTTGAGGATCTGGATGAGGGGCTTTGGTAGGGCAATACTGACTGCAGGTGGACGCTCTTAATTCTCAAATGGCATCCCATAGTCTCTACTCTCTATCTGCCAAATCATCAGATGGAGGAGAAGGTGGGGATCTGGTTTGGGTGTAGACAATCCATTCACTTGAGTCTGGAGTTTAGCAATGGTAGCAGCAGTAGCAGCTCTTTCTTGATCAAATTCATTGCCAAGTTCACAGAGGCAATTTGCAGCAAAGGCTGCTACTTGCTGTAATTGGCCAAAGGAGTAAGAAATGAACTTTTTGAGCTGCTATAAAATTGTTCAGAATTGGTGAGATAGGCGTTCAGAGTGGAATCTACTTGGGTGCGCCAGGGCTTTTCCTACTGGTAAAACTCATGTAGACACTCTCTGACGTACTCAGGAATAGACTGGCGCATTTTTTTGATGGAATTGACCAAATAGGTTTGGGAGGTGACAAAGTTGCGCTGATTGTCAGATACTAAAGAAAACAGGGAGTGGATTCACTGCTGGTAGGCCACAAACTGATCCCAGTGATGAGTGATGGCGGCTTGTAGAGATGAAATCTCCTGAATGTGGAGCCCTAACACCATTTGATGATGTGCTAAGGTGGGTTGCAAAAAGGATGGCAATAAATGTTCAGTGTACCAGCCACTAAGAGGAGATGCTGTGGAAATTGTGGAGCTACAATCAATTAATAGTATTCTGATTGGCTGAAATGAAGCTGGAGGCAAGGGATGCCCCATCATGGGCTAAACCAAGGGCTACTGCCATGACTTGTTCCAAGTCAGGGGTACCCAAAGGGTAGGCCACTAGGCGGTGATCATTCCTGAGGTTCAGCACAGTAGGGACAGTAGGCAGGTTGGTGATGTCTTCTTCAATAGAAGGACAGGTAATTTCAGGTAAAGTTGGCTCTTTTATGGGAGAAGGCAAAGATCCTGAAAATGTGGTTGCAAAAGGGATAACCTAGGGGCTTACAGCCCCATGTAGTGAGCACCATTTTTGTCATGATCTGAGGAGCGGCACAAAGTCACAACAGGAAATCCTAACCTTAGGATTGTGATTTGTACTAAGTCTCAGTTAGAATGGCAGGGAAGGAAATGCAATTACCTTGTGGCCCTGATTGAATAATATCTGCTAGACGTGGCTAGAGAGGCGCTGAAGTACGTGGAGACAAAAAGACAAAAATGTGAATAGAGCTTAAATTTTATTGGGTATAAAGATTGGTAATATATACTGTGCAGCTTTACCACAAAACAATACATGAACAGTAGGATCACTTGCCACAAGCATGAGTGGGGCAAGTGAGCTGCGCAGAATCAGGAAACTGAACAATTGAATTTCCAAATTTAGAGCCAGATTCATTTCAAAGGGCAAAAGCAAAAGAGAGAGATTTGTCCTCAAAATAACCAATCAAATGCAAAATCAAAACATGGTGAATGGCGGCATTCACAACATACCTCCTGGCCCACCAATTTTTCTATTGATATGACCCCAACCTGATGGTCTGTTGGTAACCCACTAATATCTTTGTCATCCTTACTAGAGTTCTCACCATTCTGAGTCACTGGTTTCTCAGCAGCTACAAGCTGGGTCACTTTTAGCTCTATGAGTTGGGCATATTCCAGAGTGAATATCTGATCATTGGATGGCTGTGAATCACATGACCAGGTGGCCCAAACTTCAAGCCAATAATCTGTGCTCACTTCAGAATTTGCATCTTCATACTGAGCAGCAATTCCCTTTCCAGACAGCCTGTCAGTTGTGACAGAAATGATGGTATGTTGGTTTAATGCCTCCAATAATCTAGATTGGTCTGGATTAATCACCAGCCTATGATGCTCTTCTGCACTTTGCAAATTTCAGCCAGGTTGGCTTGCAAATTCCCTTGATTGATAAGCTCTGAATTGCTGTTTTTTCTTCTCTCTTATTGGCTAGCTGTAAAAAATGCAGGTTTACAGCCCAGGAATATGCAGGTTTTCTGGAATTATCAGAGAAAAGTTCCAAGTACAATCCCCCAATTGGAGTTTTTTATTTCTTCTGAGAGAAATGTCATCCATGACAGTGATATTGTTAAACGCAAAGAAGCAAAGGTGTTTGCAAACCTATAGATTGACCATCAGCGCAATCAGACTAGATTTAGGAGCTGGTAATCAATAATAGATATATTTTTCTAAAATCACCACATTATACACTCAAAAAGACATCTCAGTGTAAAAAGACACATTTCATCATTTTATCTCTCTTAAAAAATGTCCCTGATCTTAATATCACCTAGGTCAGGTATCAACTGGGGCTCCATGATATCTGGCTACTCAATCAGGATTTTCAGTTGCAAGTGTACTTTTTTCATCTTGGTACAAATGCTATTCAATCATCATGAAGATGGGTGGATTGCTGTAAATTCACTGCCCCCTTTAGCCTTGTACAGGACAGTCTTTCCCCACTGTACAAAGAGATCCTCTCAAATTCCAGCTAAATCACTCAATTCACTTGAGGATTTAGCCCACACTGTTGATGAAAGATTTGTTGTTGCATACCCCGTGGAGTCTCCACCCTCTACTGCCCCTTTCATGGAAAGAATCCTGATTAATTTGTATTGTTTATTAGCCTGGTAATGACTGTTGTTGAAGAGCATTAGGACCACCCAATCAAACCGCTCCACATCTGTTTATCTAAATTTAATTGATCAACAGGGCTCTGAAGGCAATTCTAGTCAATCAGAGGGTGGTTTGGAAATTGATTCAAAACTCTCCAACTCTCCTGACTTAGGTCAGCAAATATTCTCCCCTGGCCAATCAGACTCCATCCAGCTGGCCAGGGTATAGCCCAGTGACAACCCATCCCTTTAAACATAGCCAGGAGACCTTCAGTCCCCTGCTTGTTAATTCTCTAGTTACAATAAAAATTTGGATCATGTTTGGTTCATATAATTTTTAAAATTTTCAAAAACTACTTGGGCACTACTCTGGAGTTTATATACATCTTGATTGAAGTGTTAGCGTTGACTTGCTTAAACTTTACCTTCTGTTGGCCTGGTTTGAACCCTGTTGTTGTCCCCTCACTCCTAAGAGAAGAGTTAGTACTTAGTTGTTGTCTGCTTTGCTTTTGCTGTCAAAAACATACTTTGAACTTAAAAAATCAAGTCTAGTTTTATATAATTTCTTATTTGAATTCTATAATTTTCTTGTTTTATTTAATTCTAACTTGTCTTTGTTCTGGTCATTGTTCAAGGCTCCCAAGACCGCGCCCAAGCCCCCTTAAGCTAAGAAGTATGTTTTTGACTTCTCTCTCTGTTTTTATCCCCAACTCATTTGATTTTAAAATTTTGAGGACCAAAATTTTCACTACTGTACTCCCAATTCCTGAAGATTTGCAATTATGATACTCCTGGCTCTTAAGTTTATAGTGTTTTCTTTGGCCCCCTTTTTGCTGCTCCCCTGGTCCACTTCTCCCAATTTGTGGAGCCAGCTCTCCTACTCTGCCTGTCTTGTGGGGGATGATCCTTCCAGTCTTCTACACTTCCCAAGTGGGCTCCTTGTCTCAGGAGAGGCCCTAGTCAAGATTCTGACTTGCAATGACTTAGACTTGCACTCTGTTGACCCCATATTGCCCAAACCTGCCACAAATCAAGCCACTTTTCCTTCTCCTCCTCCACAGGAGAGTGCTAATCTGGTCTCCCTGTTGGTACCTGAGGTCCCTACCCCGGTTCCCTCTTGTGCACCTTGGTTTCTCACCTGTCTTGTGTTGAGGGGTCTCAATGCCTACTTCCCTCAACTATCCCCGGTATCTTCCCTCTGGTCCCCCCTTAGAGTGGTTGTCCCAGTGCTTCAATGGGTGGCATCCTGGTGGTTCATCTCTCCAGGATGGGAGCCAAATTTAGTTAGTTTAGCCACCCTATCTCACAATTGCATCCAATAACAAACCTACAATCCAGAATTGGTGACATTGTCTAGACAGCTCCTCACATCATCAGTCAGTGATGGTATTTTTACCCTGCTAAAAGTAGGTGTAAATTTCCAGGGACATGGCCTTCAAAAGGCAACAGCACCCATGCAATCAATTTCAATGTCAACATAAGCCATTTTGACACTTTCAATGTTGAAACTATAGCAAAGTGCAAATTTTGGTTTATATAATGTTATCTTCTGGATATCAACACTTTTTTGATCAGATTTTCATGGAACCAACCTTGGGAACTAAGCCTGTTGTTTTCAGGGAACATGCAGGCCACAGGTTTTGCAGGCAGAGCCCATCACAAGATTGGCACTGACTTAATAAGGTAGGTCATTGATTTGCCCACCCAGGACCACATGCCAGCAGCTAAGATTATGGTGTCAATCACCCCTGTGAGGATGATATACACTATCTCAAATAGCTTGTTGTTATGGTCCAGGGAAAGGTCAGGTGAGGATGTGGGCATTATTTTGGGTCACTGGTGGTTCTATACTGTAAATTCAGGACCTAAACATAAAAGTGCGGGACTGTCAAATCCTTGGTCTAAATTTCAAATCACTTTTGCAGGCAACTCAGCTGAGTGAAAATTAAAATATTTAATACTTTAGATTCAGAACCTAAAGGTAAAAATCCTGGATTATCAAATTGTTTTTTCCTGAACTCACCAACTTACTGGAATAATTTTCATCATTTTATATAAAAAATTTAGTTTTTCTGGGATAAAAATTACTCCATTAAGTTGGTGAGGTCACACAAAAACAATTTGACAATCCCGCATTTACCTTTAGGTTCTGAATTTATAGTAAAATCAACCATTTAATTTGACTTTTTTTGATTTATTTAAATTGGCAAATTTTGAATCCCTTGAGCAGATAACTCAACTAATAAAAGACAAAACACAGAAAACAAATGGGGGAACATGAATCAGAAATGCGGGATTCTAATGTACAATTTGAGATTTCCTGTATGTCAAACAAATCATAGACATCATGTAAAAATTAATGAATCTGAAATTGTGGGATTGTCAAATCCAAGAACCAAATTTCAAATCAAAAATGAGGTGAATTCAAAATGTATATAGTTTATGGGTATCTCAAAAAGGAATTCAAAGGATCTAGAGTGCATTTATGCTAATTCTTTTAGGAATCATAGGCATTCTCAAAAATCACCCTATTCCATTTTTAGGCGGCTAAAATTTAGATGCTTGATTACAGTAGATTTTAAAAAATGCTAATAATAAAATAAAAATATATATTACAATCTATTTTTATCACATTGCCTTTTCCTTGGCGTGTTGATAGTTCATTTGCTGTTGATAATGTGCTTACATTTAATTTGATAGTTTCACCTCCAATTGCCAAGGCAACTGGAGGTAAAACTATCCAATTGACGCAAGCACATTATCAACAACAAATGAACTATCAATACATCAAGGAAAAGACAACATGATAAGATAGATTGTAATATATAATTCTATTTTATTATTAGCGTTTTATAAAATCTACTGTAATCAAGTATCCTTAATAGCAATACATGAATACACAGTGTAGTAAACTGATGGTTTATCTTTCCCACCTCTCCTTCTTCCTTGAAATTTTTTCTAAGTTTTTTGGCCCCCGGCGTAGCCAGGGGCAAAAAAACTTTTAAAAAATTCTGTGTCCTCAGGATGATAGCTCATATATCCTTCTATGGTTTTATGGTCTCTATACAGTAGTATTAAAAGCTATGGCAACAACCAAAAAACCTCAGATTTAAACAAAATGATTTCAGATTTAAGTGAAATTCAACTATCAGGTTAAAATATACACTCTGTTAACAGGGGTTTTTGGCGTTAATGGGCAAAATGAGTCAACACAGCTAAGAAGTACTCATGCGCCAAGTGAGACTATTCAAAATACAATCCAAAATACAAGATTCACAAATAAAATGTTGTGAGTTGACTTTTGGTGTACATATGTTCACTATGTGAATTGGTGACAAATACACCCAAGCGTGGTGAGTCAAAGCTCAACCCAAAACTGAAACACAATAGCAACTCACTATGTAAACAAAATCACTCAAATGTTGTGTGTAATGAATTGTAATTAAGAATGATACCATGGTATTTAAAATAGGGTACACAATCTGAAACACAAATTTTAAAAACATTGTGCTGGGTGTTTGAATTTGGCAGTAAAATCTGAGAAAATGGGTGAAAATTATTTTAGGTATTATAAAATGGGCGTTGTAAAACCAAAAACAACTGATTAAGAAATAAAAATATATAATTAGGATATGGGGAAAATATTAAAAAATATCCATATTCAGATAAAAGCAAAAATTAAAACCTGGTTGTAACTTAATTGGATTTTATTTAGTATTTTATTAAATTTTAAAACGGAAGGAGCACAACAACAGAATAACAATGTACCTTTTGTGCATTGCGGTTGCAGTTGCCCCCTGCGGGACAAAGAACAGAGTTAGTGCAACCCAAGTGCCTACTAAGGAAGTATACAGGAGAGGAGAGTTCAATAGTGACACTGTACTGACACAGACGGTTCAAGGAGCACAAGCTGCTAGGGTACAGAGCATCAACACTTGGGTCCCCAAGCTGATCTGGAAGCCCACTAAGGTTACCACTACCAAAACGGTTAGAAACAAGGAGGTAGAACTTACTTTGTATGTGTTCAACGCTGTGTACTGCCAGGATTTGGTCCCATCTGCCATGCTGGAGAAGGTGAAGCCTGTACTTGATACTAGCTACAAACCCTATGTAAGTGATGACAACCAGGAAGAGGACAAGAAGCCTGAGTTCTACCAAACTGATGAGGGACAGCTAGTGCTCAAAAAGGTTGCACCCTTCTACAACAAGGTGCCCATGCCCTGTGTTGTACTCAATGCCTATGAGTCAATTCCCACCGCCAAATGCCTGCCCATAAGCGCATCCCTGATATCAAACACATCATCCTGCTTAAGTTAATGCAAGAATCTGGTGATTACAAGGCGGCTGCGGCGCTTGTTGGGGTGGATCCCATGTACGCCAGCAAGACCTTCAACAAGTTCATTGATACTGGCTGATTCCTTGCCAAGGAGAAATCCTTGCGCGTTTCCATTATGCTCACCAAGGAGCACAAATGGGCAATCCGCCAGTGGATCACCTGGGACTGCCATCTTGAACTGGCAAATATACAGGCTATGGTCAAGTCTGCTTTTGGGATTGAGGCCTCAATTTTCTTTTACTACCATCTGGTCAAGGGAATGAAATTTTCCTGGAAAAAACTTGGGGTATCCCCATACAATTGGAACAGCCCAGCCAATATTGAGACCCGGAAAAACTACGCAGAGGCGTATACTGCCCTAAAAGCCAAGGGGACGGTCAAATTTTACTACATCAACAAATCAGCATTTGCCTCATCAATGCACAATGCATATGGCTATGTCCTCAAAGGCTCAAATAACAGGGTAGCTTGGCATGCTGCAGTATGCACCACAGCCTATTTGATGGTGGCTCTCCTTGGTCTAGAGGGTATTGAGCTTTATCAAATGATATTAGGATCCCACAACAGCCAGACCTTTCTATCATTCCTCCAATTGATCCAGGAGTACCTGAGGCGCACAAGCCTGGGCTTCACCAATGTAATTGTGCTGGACAATGTTTGTCTCCATAAGATGGCAGACATTCTTAAAGAATTCACATCAATTGACACCAGCATTGCAGTGGTCCCCAGAAATTGGCCATAGCAAATTTTTGCCTTCTCTTCCTCCCTGTCTATTTGCCCTTCCTAAATCCCATTGAGGAATTTTTTTGGGTGGCTCAAGCAAGTTGTCAAGCAAGGGACCCCAACTGGGACCAAGGACCTCTTTGATTTGCTGCAGGCTTGGATCCACACCTTCCCAGCTGAGACTGTAGCCAAATTCTATGGCTGCACTGATTTTTTCATCCCTGCATGCCTCTTCAAACAGCCAATCAATTAAAGGCTTAGCATGTCTGAATTTTTTATATTCTATAATTTATTATTTAATATTTATAAATTACCATTTTATATTTAGAAGCTACTAAGCCCACAACCACATTTGCGGGACTATCAATGAAGGTTTGTTATGTATTTATTTTATATTATTTTTATTATTATGGCATCTGAGTCTATCCCAAACACTTGATAATGGATTACACAAATATATTTATATCACTTTTAATAAATAAATAAATATAAAAATGAAATTAAAGAAAAATTAAATGGTTAATGTGTAACTTAGAGGTATATTTTATTATTGTATATTATTTTGCTTTTATGAAACCCTTCTCCAGGATTTATTTTGAAAAAGTTGTTTGCTAAAATAAAAATTATAAAAATTATTATAAATAAAAATAATCTAAAATGTAAATATTTTTTTAGAAAAAGAGTTTTAAGGGTGCCTGTAATGAGTTCTTTGGTATGTACCCACACGGCAATGGAGGTGGCGCACAACCTCCACTGCCACACCTTAGGCAGTGGATACAGCCTGATTGAAATATTCACAGCGGCTGGTAAAAGGGAGTACAGTCAGGTGGGAATGAAGCAGCAGCTTCTCTGGCGGGGCTTTAGAACCATAAATCCAGCCAGGACCAGGGCGTCCTGGATCACATGGTCAACTGAGTTGTACCCAGGGGGACCTTCTTCCCATCCAGGGAGAGCCTGGCCTTGTCAATCCCAAGAAGGACCTAGTCCAGGTCCTTGAAGTTTGCACCCATCCCAAAGTAAAAAAGGAACCCTAAGTAAACCACAAGGTGAAGCCTTTGCCTAGAAAAGGCTTCAGTAAACTCACACAGCTTATTGAACATGGTACTAATCTTCTTCTCATGCTTTGTCTTGGCAAACATGAGCTCCATTGTCAGAGGGTCCCCCGTCTTGTTGGCACTCCATGCCAGCCCAAAGTTGAAAAGGAGGATTTTTGTCTTCTTTACGGCTGTTGTGTCTGCAAAAGCCAATTTCAACACCTCAAACCTGAATTTTCCAATAGGTAAGAGAATGTATGCTCCAAGGGGAAGCAGAAGCAAGCAGCCACATAGGCCCAGCCCATCTCTGGTATGTTCTTGAATGGGAGAGTCTCCAGGATGTACCAAACAAGCTTAATGGAGTTTAAATAGTAAACTCAACTAAGAGATACTGGGTCCAGGCAGACCAGTTGGGCATCCTTGTAGACAGTAACTGCCCACTCAGATGCCCCCTTGCCATGTGTCAGACCATCTAATGCCTCCTGGGACATTGTAAAGATACCATTAACACAGTCCTCTAGCTTGCTCAAAACAGGGGGGAAAGAAACAGCTGCCTTGCCACATGATTGGCATAGTTTGAGTAGAACATGGCAGGGACAAAGGGGACCATGACCCAGAAGATTTCAACGTTTATGCTTTCTAAAAAAGGTAAGTATTTTGATATCTTTATAATTTTGATTATTAGGTGACCTTTGCATGTTTCCTCTTTGCCCGCAGCATCAGCCAGCTTGGCCATTCTTGGTGCAAGCAGTTGAGCAGGAAGTTCTGTATCATCAGTTCACGCTTGATTGGCTGGCTTAAGATGTGCATACATCTCAGGGTCATTGACCCAGATAGATGGTGTGGAGAGGGAAAAGGACTTAAATTGCAGGCCCTCAACTACAGTTTTTTGAACATTGAGAAGACACTTGATTGTTATTTTGGGGGTTTCTGGCATCTTGGCCATAAGTTCCTTGGCAGACACCTTGTCAATTTTGTCCCCAGTAAGGACAGCAGTCTTGAATTTTGCCTTGATCTTGCAGTCAATGACTTTTATTTTGGCAATCACCAAGTTGAGGTCTTTGAGTAGTTTTTTGAGTTCTCTCATTTGATTTTTTACTAACCTTTCCATATGTTTTTATAGCTTTTGCCCCAATAAAATCTGTATTATTCTGATACCATTGCCTCTTTTGTTTATTCCTGTTTGTTTTACCATTTACTACATTATCCCATTTTATACTCATTGTGTATATGTTTTACACTAAACTCAATATTTTGTTTGCTTTGTGTCAGCATTGTTTCCTTAATTGCCATATTATTTTTGCCACTTTACACAGCCCTTTGTGAAAATATTAACAACAATTTGGTTATCAGATTAATTTTAATTAGAAAATTATAGGTTAATTGTGTTTAGATAAGGTTGTTACTGATCCAAATTCAAAACCTTAATGATAAATTTTAAGCCAATCAGGAGCCAAGTGATAAAGTGATTGTTATGACATAAAGGGACATTCAATAATTCTTTGGTGCATGTGCACTAATTAATATGATTGGCTGGTTGTTTTGCCATTGTGCGTCATTGCTGCTGTGGCAAGTTGTTAATGGACTAGTGCTCAATCAGCTGCTGGGTTAGCTCTAGTCCACCAACAACTTGTCCAGCGGCAATGGCGCTCAATGGCAAAACAACCAGCCAATCAGATTAATTAGCGCACATGCATCAAAGAATTATTGAATGTCCCTTTATGTCACAACAATTACTTTATCACTTGGCTCCTGATTGGCTTAAAATTTATCATTAAGGTTTTGAATTTGGATCAGTGACAACTTTATCTAAACACAATTAACCTATAATTTTCATTTTCAAATTTAGCTGATCACCAAATTGTTGTTAATGTTTTCACAAGGGGCTGTGTTTAAGTGCTAAAAATAGCTGTGTTCTGGATCTAGATACATGGCATAGTAAATATATGATTTTATAGAAATAAGCTGAACATAAAAAATAAAGCCAACTATAAACAAAGAGAACATGAACAATTGAAATTCAAAATAATGATAATATAAATAGAAATATTCAGCAACAGGAGGTTTATTGAGGCGGGGAAGAGAGATGCCTAGTAGGAAGAATAGCACAGGAAGCAAGACGTAGAGGCAGTGATGGCCTGGGGGGTCTGGGATTGGATGGATGAGGCTGGAAGTTGAGGGGTAGTGGTGGCAGGTAGGGATAGGAGAATTGCACATGATGGTCGCCATACAATGCTTGTTATATTCCTTGGCTGTCATTGGCTAGATGAGTTGATAGGTGGCTGTGGCATGGGGTAGGAGGCGCTTATCCTTGCATGATTGGTTGACAATGTTCACATGGAAAACCATTTGTGCAAACAAGTCAGCCACCATTTGGTGACCAAAGAGAGAATTGTGGTCAAGGACCCCAAGATAGAGGTTGTTGAACGCCTGAGTGTGGGGCTCCTGGAGTGTATCTCCAATGTTAAAGAACACAACATCACCCAGATGGATGTCTGCATGGCCAGCTGGGTACACAGAGGCCTGGTGCCCGCGTCCCTGGATGGCCTCAAGGGTGGTGGAGCTACCCTCCATCTGGTGGCTCAAGAAAACCAAGTGCTTGGAATTTAAGCCATCCCAGGAGTCAAGTAATCCACTCAGGATGTGTCTGTACTTGTAGCCATTGGTGAAATTTAGGGGTTTCTGATAGTAGACAAAACCCTTGTCTGAAACAGCCAGAAATGCGCCAATGAACATCCCCTTATTGACCTTCTTCCTTCTATTCTTGTCAGTGGCTTTTCCTTGCTCACCAAAATTGTCAAACACAATTGATAACTTGTTGTCTGAGATAAAAATGACGTCATCTGATAGACTTGTCAAGCATTGGAACAGGGTGGATTTGATGGCATAATCATACAGGGAATCCTCAGCACCATCCCATTGGTTGCCAGCAACATTGTTAAGAACCCATACTGAAGCCCCCTTTCCATGAATCCAGAGCTGCACCATGTACTCAGACACTCAAATGTCATGGTGCAAAAGTTGCTTCTGGACCTGGGTCAGGGGAAGCTTGGGGTTCTGCTGCAAGAGATCAAGCATAATTGGATATGTGTCATTGATCTGGGACTCTGGGGCCTTCTTGGGCTTCTTGGTTGTCCCAATCAGATTCCCCTTATTCATCAGGTTGTTAAATTCCTGCATGATGGTAGCCTGGGTGTATTTCAATTGGCTGGCTATCTGATCCAAGGACAGACCGTGTAGGTTCAGCACCACAATTTCCTAAAGAATTTGGGCAGTAATTATTCTGCATTTGGGGCGCTGGGCTGGGGGAGCTGAAGCCTGATTGGCTGTAAGGGGGGCAGGTTGGCTGGTGGCAGGAAGTTGTTCTGAATTGAGGTTGCTATCCTTATTAGTTAGTTGATGGGCAGCTTGTGCAGGGGTGGGTACAGGAGCAGGGGCAGAGCTAGACACTAGATGAATGTTGAACAGATCAAAGCCATATGAGTTGCAGGTCAGGTATAGGCCAACTTTCTTGTTACATGCCTCAAAGGCTTGGGTATAAGCGGGTGCCTCTACCCCCTGAGCCTTGCCTCCATTGAAGCTGGCTTGGCTGCTGGCGCCGTTGAAAATGTTGCTGTTGGAAACTATATTGAAATAAAACCTAGGATAACATCACTAAAAGTAGAAGTTTAAAATTTTATTATTTATTTTTATTGTAATCACCATTCCATATTTGGAAGGTTCTCAAAACCATTATACACAAATAAGGATTCATGAAAATGAATAAAATGCCTCTGTTCCTAAATTGGATATCTGTTGATTAGCTTTCAAACTGTTATATTTCTTTTTAGGCTACTCATACTAAAAATCTTGTGTGACTTCATTTTTCTATGTGCTTGTAGAATCTCACTTCCCAATTGCTCAAATTTTGTTTCATTTTAGTCCTTCTGTTGGTGCCTCATATGAATCCTTATTGAACTATAATATACTCCAGAACAGCATCCATTCATCTCATTTGTTGCATCAGTTCATTTTGTTTGTGGTTTAAACAAAACCGCATGATATTTGCTATAATTTTGTATAATGGTCTATTGAAATTTTGTTTTTTATTTGAAATTTTATTTACTGTAATTTCAGAACCTAAACTTAAAAACACAAGATTGTCAAATCCTAGGTCCAAATTTCAAATCACTTTTGTGGGATGGCCTTTTTTTAGTTAAATTGATTTTTTTGTATTTTTATTTGAATTTTTAAAAATGCAGGAACTCATAGACACTTTGCAAATTTCAAGTTGAACTGTATATTTCCAATGGACAAAATGAATTAACTGAAATCAGATTTGAAGCGTTCAAATCCATCAACTGTTTCCATTAAGTTTACTATGTTTTTTGAAATTTTGGGATTGTCAAATACATGAACCAAACTCCAAATCACTTTTGAATGCCACTAGTAAAATCAAATAATAATTTCAGGAACTGGAATCCAAATTTAATGTATAGTAAGCATACTAGGAAACACCAACCCAAATAAAGAAGCTCCACCACAACTAAAATCAAATAAAAATTCAATCTTGATAGCCATGTTTAGACATGAAAATTAAGTGATATGTAAAATTATCCAACCCCAGAAAGTATACAATATTATAAACTTCAAATCACAAATATAGAAATTCTGTTACTATTCAAGGCTAAATCAAGAGAAAATAACTACCCACAACTAAACCAAAAATACAAATTAAACATATTAAATCTAAAATATATATATTATTTTATTTTTATGGACCAAAAATTGCATTCCCAACCAGCTCCTGCACCAGCCTGCAGGGCAGCCTGTCCACGAGGATGACCCATAGGATCCAAGAATAGACCCAGAACCCAACTCAAGGGGAGTAATGCTGACACACAGGCCTCCCAAGCTGTCAGCGCCAACCAACCACCTCCCGCATCCCAAGCCAGAACAACCAGCTTAAATCCTAGACAGAAGCCGCTCTCAAGGCCTACCACAAAAGTCTCCTACACCAGGGTCACTGGGAACACTTAGGTTACTTACACCTCCACTGTGTACCCAATTGTAACACGGCCCTTTACTCTGGATCCCAGAGTTGCCACTGCATGCCCCCACGTTTTTGACACCTCCTATGAGCCATTGGCTACAACTGAGGAGCCATCTGTACCTGAGATGAATTCCATTTTTGATGGCGCTACTGTAAGTAAGAGGGATCCAACATTCTACACAAAGGTCCCCATCCCCTGTATTGAGCCTGCCAACCAGGATACTGCGGTACCTGCCAAGGGTCAGTGTCAGTTAAAGATAGTGAGTGTAAAGCTATCCTCAACTTCTTGAATGGGGGAATGTAAGTTTGGGATATTGTGTCCCAATTTGGAGTCACAGCCAGATATATTGGTGACATCAACAAAAAATACAGCAACACTGGGAAAATTTCCAAATCCACCAAGGCTAAGTGGCAGCCCAGCCTACTTCAGCCCACCCATCTTGAGGCAATCAGGCAGTGGGTGACCAAGGATTGCCACTTGGATATGATTGCTGTCCAATAAATGTTGACCATAGAGTTTAGGCTTTCTGTCTCTAAAACCCTTGTTTGCTAAACAATGATCAATTTGGGCTTTTCATGGTGGATACTCCAAGTTTTTCTACACAATAGAAACAGCAACAAAACAATTGAGGATCAACAAATTTATGCCAAGACCTATGTGGCTCTCAAGAAGACTGGAAATGTACTATTCTTTTACATTGAAAAATTATTGTTTTCCTCCTCACTCAGGTATAGGCATGGGTGGGTTGAGAAGGGGTCCAAGGATGGTGTAGCACATTGTGCAGCTGTCTGTTCCCAGAAATATTCCATGGTTGTGCTTCTGGGTCCTTGCAGGTTGGACCAATATCAAATGATCATGGGTTCCCACAATAGCGGGACTTTTCTCAATTTTCTCCAAGCTGTAAAATAATACCTCCAGATCAATTGCAGCAGCACAACCAACATTGATGTATTGGATAATGTCAGGCTCCACAGGATGGATTTGGTTATATCAGAGTTCTCACCAATAGATAAAAATAGCCACACCTCCAGCCACTGCCTGGCTGACTGCCCAATGAGACTCCTCTTCCTTCTGCCCAATTCTCCATTTCTGAATCCAATTAAGGAGGTGTTTGATTGGATCAAAAATAAGGTGAAGAAAGGGCTCCCTCAGGACACCAAGGATCTCTTCAACATTCTTGAGATCATCCAATTTGCAATGCCACCTGATGAGGTTGCAGCTTTTTACAAGCACTTGGAATGCTTCATTCCAAAAGCCCTCAACTCTGAGTCAATCAGATAAATGGGTGCACTGGATTTATTTATTTATTTGTTTTTTATTTATTTTGTTTTTTAGGACTCAAAAATTATTAATTATATAGTATGACTTTATATTTAATTGTATTATAGGCATATAAGAATACATACAAAAGTTAATTAAAATTAATTATACTAGATATAGAGACACATATTTTTATTAAGATGCACCAAATATTGTATTGACTGTAGAGCTACAAATAAATAAATTAGAAAAGATAGAAATATATTAATTTTATTTAAATAATTGTGAGCCCTTATTAGTTCAATGACTGCTATTTTTTAAAGCCACAAATTGGACCTTGTGAGTCATTACATGATCCTTTTGAGTCAGTGCCACTATAACCACACAGCACAAAAACCAATGATTTTCATGTATCTCTCACTAACTAGTAGTCATGACGCAGGTTAAGTATATCAAATATATTTATCAAATCATGTTACAAGGGAAAGGTAATTAAAGTTCTAAACAATCACTTGTTTAGAACATAAGTGGAGCAGGCTGCTTGATGCGGATAAATTCAGTTCTTGTTGTTTAACTATATAATATATGAACACTTACTCAACAAGCAACTAAATAAACACATTTTAAATCATATTTTATTATTTCACGTGTTTGCTTACTGTAAATAATGTCTTGTAATATATTTAGATATATTAATATTATAATTTTAATAATTAAATTTTAATAATATAAAAGTTTGATATTATAAAAGGTTAATATTTAAATGTTAATATTTAAAGATTAATATTTAAATTATAACATTAAAATAAAAAATTAAAATATATATAAGTTATATTGCAAGGGGAGATAATTTATTAGGGAGATGCAAATTGCAAAGGGAATGTAAATACTCTGGGGTATTATAACCCAAAATTAAAATTTCAGCTAATACGTCTAATTGGGACCACATACTCTTCTGTATGTGGTAGACAACTCTGGATGCAATTGCAAGAGGGGGGAGCTCTGCACCCTGGTGGTTACTGAACATCTTATAAAAGGGAGTTAAAAAAGTAAAATGATTATGAGTTGGTTCTTGGGAGGTATACAGTAGTTTTAAAAGCTATGACAACAAGCAAAATGAACTCAGATTTAAACAAAATTAAAAATAAATGAATTTGTATTGATTTACAATAGATTTGGGTTCATTTCAATTTTGCTTAAATCTGAATTCATTTCATTTAAATCTGAGTTCATTTTGTTTGTTGCCATATATTTTAAAACTACTGTAGTGTATCTGTACAACAAAGCTAACATAAAATAGTTGTATAGGACATTCTCTACGGTTCAGTAGCCCCATGGCATCTTCATTTTGTCCTGTGCCAGCCAGCAGACATCCATTTGAAGGGGGACGTCTACAGATTTTTCACACTGGCTTTTATGATGCAGTTGATGATTACCCAAAGATAAACAGCAAGGTGCAGTTGCTGTTAAATATAGATTTCCACAAATAAGCAGAATTTCTTGTAGATAATAACTAATTAATTTGTATAGGATGTATTTGAAAATTTGATTAAAGGAGAGTTGGAAATTTTAGACACATCTTCCACCCATGCCTCTGCAAAAGATATGAATAAAGGTTTTATCTTATTGACTAAGAATACTTTGCCTATTTGATTTGATATTGCTTTTATTGAATTATTGAAGATTGCTGCCTTGATTTTTCATGTGGAACTTTAAATTGACTTTTTCAGGTTTATTTAATATGTGTTCATAGTTGAAAATTGTCACAGTCAAGACATTCAAAGATATATTCATCAAAATTCATATTGACATTTAGTTTAATTTCCATTATTACATTGAAATTGATACTTGCGCCTACTTCATAGGCTTCTCTGACCCAAGTTAAACTTCCTTCTGGCGCTTTGAATTCCTTATTCATTGCTTCTTTTGTTGCATATTGATGTTATTTTGAATTATTTTATTAATTTCATTTGATTTTTTGTTTTACAGGGGCTGCCAATGATTGGTAACCCCCATAAAACCAACTTGGTGTAAAAGCCGCCACTTCTGCGACCTCATCCCCATCCCTGGTGATGACTAAAATAAATATAAGAAAAACATAAAAAACTTACTTATTGTTTCCCCTGTGGCCCCCTCAACCACTGGCCCCCCCTTCAGCAAACTTCATGAGTGTTGGCTGCCCTTCATTAAATTTCCTGGGCTTGATCTTCCTTATTTTCTGTGCTACTTGTTCTTCCTCTTGATTTTAATTTGTTAAATTTTCATTGTTTCTTGTGGTGCTTCTGCTTCTTGATTATGCTTTGGTTTCATATGTTTCCATTTGATCAGTTTCTTCTTCATTTGTGTTGATTTACTTTGAAATTTCAGTTCCTTCAATCAGCTTGATTTTCTTATTGTTTTCTTTGTCCCCTTGCCATAACTCCCACAAATTGTAGGCTGTATCATTGAATTTCAGACTTGATAAAATTGTTCCCTGTAGATTGAGTAACACTTCTTTGTTCTTTTCATCTATAAATTCCCTGGTTTATCCAGAGCATCTTCCATTGGCTGAATTAGTGGCTGGCCCCTGTTACCCAACTTTCCTGTTACTAGTTCCCTGATAGTTTTTTATATTTAAACAACTGTTGCAACTAAACTAATGAGGATTCAGTATTTAGAATTGGGGGAGACAACAGTCCAATAGAAAGGACAGAAATAATAAGAATAAGGTACTTTTTATTGTAGAATATTGTGATTAATGTACCATATGGGGAAAGACACACAGCCATAAGGGGTGGCATGGTGGCATGTTCCATGTAATGATTGGAGCCAAGGAATAACTTGTGCAGGATCAGCAGGCCAAATTAGTAGTGCTCCTAATTAGGAGAAAGTGCCCACAATTTGATATTGCCATCAGATTGGTCCAAGTTGTTAGATACCTCAAGGGGCAACTCATTGAGCGCTCCCTGTGTATTGTAAGATACCTTGGTAGGCAAGTCTGGAAACTTGGTTGCAACACCCCCCTTGCCCCCTGCTTGTTGTCAGACACCAGGATCTGAGACTGTGGGAGATCTGGGAAGGTCCACACAAAAGATTTTTGTGTGGGGATGGCGGGGCAGGGGCGCAAGCAATTGTGGTGGAGCATCTTGGTGTTCCCTTGGGCATCCTCAAGTCAATAGGTGTGATTGTCATAGACAGCAGCTATCTTGAAGGGCCCTAGGTGGCTGGGTTTCAAATTAGACAAATTAGGGTTGAGGGCGTAGACGGGGTCACCTACAGCATATCTGGCATCAAGGTGCTTTGTCCCTCCCTCAATTTGGTTGTGTTCAATTTCTTGGGCTTTGGCACGCCATTGGTTTAGGGATGGAGTTGTCAACAGGGAGCTTTCCGGGAATTGTAGACCGTAGCTTCTCCTATTAAACTCCTGTCAGACTATCAGGCATCCCAAAGGCCAAGGTGCTGGGGCTGAACCTGGTGTCTCTGTTGATTCTTGCTTATAAAATAAGTAGAGTGGTGGGCAAATGTTCAGTCCACACAGTATTGGGGTGCTCCTGTGAGAGCTTGGCAATCAGCTGGACAAGGGAGCCATTTAACTGTTTCATAAAACCATTGGCTTGCAGATGATAAAGGATGGTAACTATCTGTTAGAGGGCATTCTTGGCGCAGTATGCCTTCATGACCTGTCTAACAAGTTTGGGGCTGATAAGGAACACCTTTTGGGGAAGCTTCAAATATAAAAGTAGGAGGAGAAGTATATTTTATTGAATGATACTTTAGACTTATATAGATTTAGCTGCAGCAGGGATATTAGTTGGACCAAACCCAGAGGCTGGTCATGTGCTGGATGAGTTTGAGTCATTGGATACCTGGACAGTCATGTGATATTGATTTGTTGCCATTTCTGGTATGTCAAACAGTATTTTGGAAAGGCACCAAATCAGGCAATGACTGGATGTTAGGTGTGATAGCAATAGCCAGAATACTTGTACATCCAGACCCTTGACACACCCCTCCCTTAAGGGGTTACTCGGGTACATCAGGAGGGGGCTTTGTCTTGACGGCTGCTGCCTGATGTTCCTGGAGTTGTTTACTAGTGGGCACCAACTGGGTTGAGTGTTCTCCTTTGCTAGGGCGGAGGCAAGATCTGTGGTACTTTTTGGTAATGGGTTCTTTGGCACCCAGGAACTTAACCAGGTAAGTGTTCCTGTCTGGTTGGTATCTGATGATTCTTCCTGGTCCCCTGTGTACTGAGTCTAGTTTCTTTCTGTTCCCGGCTAGGACCCAGACAGGGGAGTTATGGGGAGTGGGACCTCTGTTGAGGTTATCTTTTGAGTTTTGAGTCTCTTTATTTCATCCAGTTTGGCTTTGAGGCATATGTGTTGTAGAGCTGGTTTCTGTTCTACTGTGGGAGGTTTTCTTGGGGGGATATTTACATATGGCTGCTTATTGTAGGTGACTATTTATGGCTTGTGCCTGTATGTTAGTTCAAACAGTAAGTAGCCTGTCCCTTGATTGGTACAAACCTGGGATACTAGTAATGCATGTTTCATGTATAGCGGCCATGTGTCTTTGGCTTTGTCATCCATTATTTTCTACAGGGTTCTGATAAGGCTGCTGTTAAGGCGTTCAACTCTGCCGTTGGCCTGTGGCCTGTAGGGCAAGGTTGTGGAGAGTTTGATGTTTTTTGTTTTTAGATTGTTGTTTACTACGTGGTCTGCTAGCTCCTTTGCTCCATCTGTTATGATGTAGTCTGGAGTGTTGTAGTCTGCTATGATTGCTTTATTGATGATCAATTAATTGTTTCTGCCTTGTGATCTTTTGTTGCCCAGCAGATGGGCAAACATGTGGTAAAGTTGATGGCTACAATTAGGAAACATTGATTCATTTTGGTTTCTGGGAAGGGTCCCAATATGTCTAGTCCCCAAACCTTAAATGGTTCAAGGTCAGGTACTGGGTTAACTGTTGGCTGTGGTGCCTTGGTGCTGGCGTATTTTTAACATACTGTACACTTTTTTAGAACATCAATTATGTCTTGCTTCAGGTTGGGACACCATACTATCTCTTTTAATGTGAGATATAGGTTGTTAGCCTTTGTGTGTCCTAGCAGGCAATGGTGTCTTAGTATAGTCTCAACTCTTTGTGAAAGTGGGATGTATGGAAAGTGTTTATCTTTGATGATTTGGTATACTGTGCCATTTGATACGTGGAAATGTTTTTCATTCCTTACTAGTGTATTGTGGGTTAGTTGATGTGTGGAGGGATTCTTTACTTTTGTTTTGTACTCAGTGTTGTATAGGTTGGGCCAGCCAGTGTCCAGGTGGTCAGGGTGATCCTCTCTTGGCTGGCATAGCCTAGAGAGAGCATTGGCTGTGACCAGCTCTTCCCCCTTTTTGTATTGGATGTCCAGATTAAGCTGTTCCAGCAAGGACATCCATATGGCTTGGTGCCGCGCAAGTGCGTTCTGAGATTTGAAACAGATTAAGGATTTGTGGTCAGTTAGCACTTGGACATTTAAGTGTCCTTTGAGGTAACATCTCCATTTATTGCATGTGTGGTATATTGCTAGCAATTCTTTATCATGTATTGGGTATCTCTGCTCAGTGTTTGTAAGTTTTCTGCTTTTGTAACATACTGGCAGAAAGTCTTGCTGCCCTGGCTGGCAGTTGCGTAGGACTGCGCCAATGGCGGTGTCACTAGCTCTGACTCAAGCTCATAGCACCTGTTGTTATTAGGGTATTGCAATATTGGTGCTTTAATCAAAGCTTGTTTTAATAGCTGGAAATTCTTGTCACATTCTGGAGTCCAGATGAATTTCTTTTTGGCATTACCTTTGGTTAGGTCATTGATTGATGTGGTGAGCTTTCTGCAGTCTTTGATGTATTTCCTTAGGTAAGCTACCATACCAAGAAAGCATCTAACTTGTTTCACAGAGGTGGGGTGTTGCATGTTATTTATGGCTTTTATTTTATCTGGGTCTGCTTTAATGCCACTTTCAGAGACAATGTGGCCCAAGAACAGGAGTTCCTTTTCCATAAATTGGCACTTACTAGGCTTAGTGTATAGTTTGTGCTTTTCAAGTCAATTGAGTGTCTTGCAGACACGCGTGAGGTTTTCCTCTTTTGTTTTTGAAAATATGATGTTGTTGAGGTAACATAATGTGTTTGAGAGGCTGTTTAGCGCTTGGTTCATCATGGTGACAAACGTTGCGGGAGTGTTGGTCATCCCAAAGTTCATTACTTTACATTTGAACGGCCCAAATTGTGTGCGGAACAAAGACTTTGGTATGTCTTTCTCTTTGACTTCAACTTGGTTGTAACCAGATGTAAGGTCAATTTTTGAGAAATTTTGCTCCAGAGAGCCTTGAAAATAGGTCTTCAATGAGGGGAAGTGGGTATTTATTCTTTACTGTACTTGCGTTTAGTGCTCTGTAGTCAGTAACTAAGCAAAGAGATCCTTCTTTTTTCCTTACAAAGAAAACTGCTGCCCCCACAGGGATTCAGACAGGCAAATGAATCCTCTGGCTAGGTTGTACTCAATGTGGGCTTTAAGTGTTTGGGTCTCCATGGGGGAGAGTTTTTAGAGGGGTGCAGGTTTGGGCATGGCTTTGCATAAGTCAATGCCATGTTTGACCTCTTGTTTGGGGGTAACTCTGTGAGTTCTTCCTTGAATACATGGGCATATTTATTTAGGAGTACCACAAGTTCTGGGCATTGGATCTTTTGTGTTTGTATATTATTAAATTTGGATTATCTCATTATGTGGAGGGTACTGTTTTTGGTTAGATGTTCAGAGTCATCTCAATTTATGACTTGAACAAATACTTTATCTCTTAGAATCAGGTTGCTGGGTTCTTTGAGAATGTTGAAACTGACTCCATTGCGTTTTATTGTCATGGTTTTTGTTTTCCAACATATACTGGGATTCACTTGGGTGAATAGTCTGTTGTAACTATGCTGTTTTAGAAGAGTTGCATGGGGAAAAACATTTAGAAGATTGATAATAATCTTTATTGTGATATAGTGATTATATAGCTATTGTGAATCAATGAATAGCAGGAACATAATTGGTGATCACACGGCTGGATGGAAGAGGGGTTGCTTGATCCTGTTAATGAGTCAAGCCCCAAATTGAGGTATCCACTGTGAAGGATCATCATATGTTCATGTTGATGGATTTGGTAATTTGAGTTGACTTCCTAGTCTGGCTTTGAGTGACCAGGTAATCAGATTGCAGGTCATAAACCCACTTGGTTGGAACCTTGCTGGCGGGTTGAGCCTGTGGTTTTGACAAGTCCATGCCTGCTACAATGTTGTAGTTTATATTGTTCATGACAAGTCCTTTGATGGACGTTTGTATGCCTTGGAGGTTAATTCTGAAAGGAGTTGTTTCGCCTTTGAGTAGAACTTTTGATTTGTCTGCCATTCTGGCGTATTTAAAGTTGGATTTGACAACTTGTATTTTGTACTTGGTTACAAAAGGTTTAATAACCATAGTGTTTTGTGCACCAGAGTCAAATAAAATTTTATGTGTATGAGATTTATAATTGCATGGATAGACAAGAAGTTGTGAGAAATCTTTAATTTTTACGTTTGTAAAAATGGAGGATTGTGGGACACGGGGGATGCAAGCAGCAAAGTTTGTGCCTTGGTATAGTTTCTTGTCAAGTTGGGGGGAAACAGGGGCACTTAATACTGCTCCCCCTCCTCTTTTCCCTGTTTCTCTGTTTTGAGACCTTCAAGGTCAGAGAATGTGGGGTCAGTTTTGTAGCGGGTTGCCACTACAGCGTTGTTAACTTTGGCAGTGTCCTCTTTCTTGGGACAGGAGCAGTTTGCGCTTTGGCTACAATTGCCATTGTTACAATTGGAGTTGCCGTTGTTATTGTTGGTATTTTGGCGTTTATTGCCATTGGCGTTTTCTCTGCCATTGCTGTTTGAGGAGGAGTTGCTGTTGCATGCAGCATATTCTATGTTAGCACGTTTTTCAGCGTGATTGGCTTCAGCAATGAGCGCGGGCATGGAGGTATTTGCTTCTGGGTGGATGAGGGCAGCAACAGAGAGTTTCATTCTGTTGATGAATGATGCTCTGGTGTGTATGTTGTCAGCTTGTGCTGGGTTTTGAATTTTGCAACGTATTTTTTCAAATTTGTTGGCGTAGGCTGCAATAGTGGTCTTTTGAGGAAGGTCACTGAGCTGTATTGCAATATCTTGAAGAGATTTGGTTACGCAGAAATTGTGGGTGATGTCAGCTTTGAACTCTTCCCAGTTGTCAAGCTGGTTGTTGGTTTGTGAGCCAACCCAGGTGGCAAACCAGTTAGCTGCGGCCTTGTATAGGCGCTTGCTGGCTTCCTGGACCCATTTCTCATGAGAAATGCGGCTGGCGCAGAGTTTAGCGGCTGTGTGGTCTAGCCAGTTGATGACATTTTCTTTGTTTTTACCAAAGAGCTTGTCAATACCAATGTATTTGGTGTTGGCAACTTCACCTGTGATAGGTGGTTGTGCGTTTGTTTGTGGTTGAAGAGAGCGGCTGTATTGAATTATCTTGGTGCATGCTTTGGGCATGACCAGACCTTTGAATATGGTGCATCCAATAGGAATATCTTCATCAATGTTGTGGGCGTGGAAGTACGTTTTCCAGGTCTCCTGGAATGTGGCCTGGTTGAGTACGTGGGCAAAGGTGGGCGGGTTCTGTTCAGTCATTTTCTCTTTCATCAGTGTGGTCAAAAACCGTAGTACTACCAGTGATAAGGAGCGCCTTTTGGGGAAGCTTTGAATATAAAAGTAGGAGGAGAAGTATATTTATTGGATAATACTTTAGACTTATATAGATTTAGCTGTGGCGGGGATATTAGTTGGACCAAACCCAGGGGCTGGTCATGTGCTGGATGGATTCAAGTTGTTGGATACCTGGAAAGTCATGTGATATTGATTTGTTGCCATTTCAGGTATGTCAAACAGTATATTGGAAAGGCACCAAATTGGGTGATGACTGGATGTTAAGTGTGATGGCAATAGCCATAATACTTGTACATCCAGACCCTCAACAGGGCCACTATCTGTGATGAAACGTTTGTGCCACCAAAAGTGGGCCACAATTTCCTTGCCAATGAAGCAGGTGATGGTGGTGGTGGTGTGGTTAGTTGTTGCCCAAGCGCTGTCCAGAAAGTGAAGTAGTCAATGGCTGTTATGATGGATTTATTTCCCAGTCTGCTTTCAGGGAGGGGCCCAACCATATCAAAGGCCCACTGTTCAAAGGGCTCCATGGCCTTGATGGGCAGGACTGACTTGGGGGATGCAGGTTTGGGTGTATTCTTTTCACACAGTACACATGTTTCAAGGAGGTCCAAGATATCTTGGCTCATGCATGGCCACCAAACTTTTTGTTTCATGATCTTGAAGAAGTTGCGTCCTCTGATGTGACCCAAGGTGTGGTGGTAATGCAGTATTGTGTTGCCTTGTTGTATGGTGGGAATGTAAGGCGTCTTCTCACCTATCTCTGCCCGGCGGCAGACGTTGCCAGCATTGGTGGTGAACTGACTTTTGTTGTCCTTCATCTTGGAGATGGTTACTGAGTTAAGGCCTTTGTAAAAAGTTGTCTCAGGACAGAGGTAAAGCATTAGACAGTCTGGATCCAAGCCATCATCCCCGGTGATGGATACTATGTAGAGTCATGAGAGGGCGTCAGCTGTGACAAGTTCCTTCCCAGGCTTTTACTCAATGCACAACTGGTAGGGAGATAGACGCTTGACCCAGCCTGATTGGCAGTGTGTCAAGTGGGACTGCATGTTGAAGTACTGGAGTGACTTGTGATCTGTCAGGATGCAGGGTGGAAAGGTTGCCCCTTCCAGGTAACAGCACCATTTCTCAACGCAGTGCACAATTGCTACCAATTCTTAATTGTGTATTGGATAAAATTGTTCTGAGTCACTGAGCTTCCTGGAATTGTATGCCACAGGGAGATGCACACCTTTGTCAGTTTCTACCTGTAGTACGCCCCCTATGGCCCTGTCTGAGGCGTCAATCTTGAGTTTGTATTGGCGGTTCCAATTAGGAAACTGCAATATGGGTGCAGTTGTAAGTCTCTGCTTCAACTTCTCAAAGGCTTGATCTCTGGAAGGGGTCCAGTAGAAGCACTGTTTAGTGTTTAGGAGCTTGGTGAGAGGTGCATTAAGTTCTCCACAGTTGGGGATGAATTCACACATGTAGGCAACCATGCCTAAGAAGGTACACACCTGACCAACATCAGTGGGAGGTGGCATACTGGTGATTGCCTTGATATTAGCAGGGTTGGGCTTTATCCCTTGAGCAGCAATGGTGTGCCCAAGGAACAGCAACTCCAACTTGAGGAACTTGCATTAGGAGGGTTTAGCTTTTAGCTGGGTTTTCTAGAGGGTGTTGAGGACAGCACAGAGGTGTTGGAGGTGTGTGGTTTGATCTTGACTGAAGACAATAATGTTGTCAAGGTACACCACTACACATTTCCAAATCATTTCATCAAATGCTTTTTCATCAACATAGCAAAGGTGGGGGGAGTGTTGGTCATCCCAAAACTCATGACTTGACACTCAAACAACCTGTAGCGTGTGCAGAAGGAATTTTTTTCCTCATCTCCTGGCGCAATGCAGACCTGATTATACCCTGTGGTGAGATCAATCTTTGCTAAAGATCTTTGCACCTGCAAGCGTGTTAAACAGGTTGTCAATTAACAGCAGGGGGTACTTATTTTTAACCATCACTTCACTTAGGGCACAGTAATCTGTGATCAGGCAAAGGGACTTGTCTTTCTTGACTACAAAGAAGACAGCCACCCTGTATGGAGAGAGCAAGGGGCAAATGAAGCCCTTGTCAAGTGCGTCTACAAGGTGCTGGTGGAGGGTCTCATCTTCTTTTGGTGTGAGATGGTACAAGGGGCGTGCTTTAGGTAACAACCCTTGGAGTTCTACATTGTGCTGGATCTCCCAGGAGGAGGTAGTTGCTCAAGTGTCTCACTGAACACGTCCTTATTTTCCTTGAGGTGTGTGGCAAGCGCTGGTGAAGGTAAAGCGGTCAAGGGAGAGGCCGCTGGTGGTTCAGTGCGGATAACTTTGACTGAGCATTGATTAAAGTCTAGTTTCCCCCTTGAAATTGTACAAGCCTTGTGGTGATCCACATGTGTGCGGTTTGCAGGCAAGGGTGAATTTGGCTTCAAATAAAGACAATATGCTAAGGAATGACAGCGTGTGGTCAGGTAGCAATGTTGTAAACTAGTAGGTAACATAGAGCTGCTAGGGGTAAGTGAGGTAAGCCTATTAGGTAACATGGTCTACTAGGGTAGGAGAAGTGAGATAACCCTAGTAGGTAACATGGTCTACTAGGGTAATTAAGGGGAGCCTAGTAGGTAACATGGTCTACTAGGGTAAGTAAGGCCTGGCTGGTAGGTAACAAAGGACTACCAGAGGCAGTTGTTGCCTCCACTCAGCAGAAGATGTTGGCTGCTTTGGGCTATAGTACTTCACCTAGCAGAGCGGAGACTGAAATAGCAAGCAGGGAACTTTGTCTGTCTGGGGGGAGTGTAAGTTTGGACCCCTGGCGGGTAACGCGGGCTGCCAGGGAGGGGAAGAGCTCTGAGGGCTCAACATACCCTAATACGCTTGCAGGAGGTCTGTGAGCAAGCAACCTGCCTAACAGACTGACAGGGTGTCCTTGTTTATGCCCCCATGGGAGCTTTGGGGAAACCCAAAGTGAGCATTGGAGGGTATAGGCATGCTCAGAGGTGTCACCAGGGTGGCTTGCTTGGGGAAGCAAGCTGCAGAATTTGGTGTGATCAGGCCTCTGGGAAGTAGAGCTGATTGCTCTGCGACTGAAAGCCCAGACTTCATCACCTGGGTGAGTAAAGACAACACATAAACATAGATTTATGGTTGAATGGCCTAAGTGGAGTGCCACTTGCAAGGGCCCAGTCAAACGCCAGTTCAATGTAGACTCATGCCTGGGTCTACAAGTTCTGGTAATGGGGGCTGAGATAAAGAACCAAGGTGGTTCACGGAATTAGCAGAGAAAACTAGCAAGAGGGACTGTTTGGTCACAGTGAAGGCTAGTTGATGAACTGTTAATTCATATTGAATGGAATGGACCAATATGGTTCAGTGTGTTAAGGGAACAAATGAAGTTCCTAGTGTGGAACTGGTTAAGGATAAGCAGAAGGACAAGAAGACAGGATGAAGAACTAGCAAATCATGGGGTAGGATGGCCAAAGGACCAGAAGTTGGTGCTGAAGAACTGAAGAGTTGAGAGGATGACCTAGCTGGACTGAATACAGAGGCTGGAAGAGCTGGTTTAGTGACTTTTGAGAAGAAATTTGGATATAAAGAAGCAGACTAAAAATTATTTTAAGAAAAAGAAAGAGGAGAAAAAATAACCTATAGTTTTTTAGAACTATAAGTTATTTTTAGGAAAAAGATGAGAGAGAAAAAAGACCAGAAAGAAGCTGGAAGAAGAACAGAGAAACTGTGAAAGCAAAAGAGCAAATTTTGCCAAGAACAACTAGGGGAGCAAAAGGACAATAAGCAGGCAGGTTTGAAGATGCAAAACGTTGACAGAAACACAGAGAAACGTTGAAAAGTTGAAGGATCAAAAATCGCCAAAGTAAAACATATGTGGAAGCACTTGAGATTTGCCGGGGAAACGTGACAGAAATTATGGCAAAACCGTTTGAAACGCGGAGCAGTGGTTTACCCGGAGCAGGGCAGCTTGGAGTTCAAACCAGGGTCAGTAACAAGTCATCTGGATGAACTGTTTTGGCAAAACTGTTGAAGCAAGGCGTTTGATTGGCTGCAACCTGGAGCTTACTTGATCAGGTTTTTAAGGGCTTTAACTTGAGAGTTAAAGCCTAAAAATGGGGAGCAGAAGCAGGAAATTCAGGGCTTTCATTGGCTGAAGTAAGTTTGAAAGTTTAATATATTATAGAAGAAGAAAACAGGATAGTTTAAGCTTTGAAGAACCAGAGTTCTAAGAGAGGATTTTGGTCTGAAACAAGGAGCTATAAAAGGGAGAGCTATCTGAGACTCTTCAGGGACTGGATCAAGTGGATTACAAAGGCCACCAAAGCTACAGAAGGAGCAGGAGACCAAGGATAGGAAGCCAGAGCCAATTCAGACCACAGGAGCTTAAGATTAAGACAACAAAGCCCACAACCAAGGTGCCAGAGCCCAAGACCAAAGCAAGGGAGCCCAAGAACAAGGAGCAGGAGTCAAAAACCAAGTACAAGGAGTCCAAGATATTGTTAAAGGACTCCAAGTTTTGGCACAAACCCTTTCTTATTTCCTACCCAAAGGTGATATCTCAGAAGGTTTCTAAGGGGATCTTCCTTCTGACAGAGAATAAAGCGCCTATTACAACCCCTATCTGATTTTCCTGTGTAAAAAGAGTATATAAGTCTCATGAGTCAATTGCCCCATATTTTCTACCCTAGCCCAGGGGATGAGGAATCATACCGCCTAGGGTGCAGGAAGTTTGCCTCTAGTAAATCTGCCCAGGAGGAGTGGGAGAAGGTGACCAGGCATTTGGAAATGTCAAATAGAGGAAGAGAGTTCATTGGAGAAGAGTTTACAAGGCTACTCCAGGATTGGTATTGGCCTACAGGCAGGCTGGCGCCTGCTGAAGTCCAGGTATACAGGGGAGACGCTTGCTTGGTGATTGGAAAGGTACTTGAGGAGTTTGCCCTTATGCAAGCCAGGTATAAGCTTCTCACCAACCCTTCACCCCTGTTGGAGAATGACAACTCCTCCAAGCCGGTCCCTGGCTATAACCCAGGACACACTATGGGGGCTGGTGACCAGAAACCCCACAAGCCTGTTTCTGTTATTCTGGCAGACACAGTATTGTGAAGAAGCTTGCTCATTTTGAAAGGATAGATCTGAAAGCCCACCTCATTTCTATTGAGGGTGATAACGGAAATATACCAGTTAATGTAGGGACAATTGTGAGGAAGCCATTCAAGGCCAGCAATTACGTTGTGGCTGAGCCTGGCCATGATTGGCCTAGAGAGCATAACCTAGATGTTCCTCATTCTCACAGAGAAGAGAACCATCTCATGGGTAATTGTCACCCTGAGGGAATCAGCTACTTGTACTGCCTTGAATCTTCTGGGTACACAATCTAGCTGCTGCAAATCAGCAAACATCTGGTCCACCATAGTTTGGACAGCCCCAGTATATATCAACAATTTGTGGGTGTTTCCACAAAAACAGAAGAAATAAGCCAAGCGGGTTACTTTATTGAGAGAGTGGCTTGCTTGAAGCATGGGGTCATCACTATGGACCTGGAAGATGTCAAGGGTTTCAACTTTGTGTACACTGTAGTTGCAGGGATTTTTTGCAAGAAGGGGTTGAGAGTGCAGGTCAGGTGGGGTTGTAGGACCTCTTGTATCTACAACCCCCCAGGCATTTCCTGGGCTCTTAATTTGGGCTAGCTGGAGCTCCCCCTTGCGCGGACGTTTGATTCTGTTTTCTTGTTGGCGTGGCTGGTGGCAGCCTACTTGATTGTGAGTGCTGCCAGGTGTGGGGCGGGGTTGAGGCGGAGCATCATTGGACCTACAGAAACCAATGGAAGCCTGATTATTGGCCTCCATAATGGCCTTGTAGCAGTTGTCAATGGAGGTACAGCAACCCACGAGAACCCACTTACAGATATGGGGCTTGAGCCCATTGACTATCAGGGTCAGAAGCATGGTGTTCCTGTCAGCCATGGCTTCTGGGGCAGCAGCAAGGTATTTGGTAACAGATCCAGTCTGTTTGATTGCTAGCAAGGGAGTTCCCACCACAATAGGAGAGAAGGTTTTGCTGTAGCAGGACTTTGCAGCGTCCCTGAATGCCGCCCAGGTGAATTCAATTTCCTGACTGGCCCAGTTAGTAAATCACACAGCAGCAGGCCCTGTGAGGCGCCCAAACGCAGTAGCAACCCACATAGGCTCAGGTACTTGGAATATACAAAGGCAGGTCTTGGTGGATTGAAGCCAACTGACAATGTTGGCTCCTTTAACACCTCCCGCAAAGGATTCCAGCTGGAGTTGAGCATGCACTGTGAAAGGTCCAACTGAGGCGGGGTGACACTGGTGCCACACTATTCAAGGTAGAGTCAATTATACACACTTGTAAGAACTAGCTGGTCTTGGTAAATAATGTACCCATTAGGGATGTCCCCCTCAAGGATTGGCAGGAAAGTCTCTTGATGGGGAGTAGCCATACAGCCCATACTCTGTCCTTTCTTAGGCATTTTTTCTTTAGGTAGGTTGTGAACCTACTACTGCTATCACTATTGCAACTGAACTAATGGGAGTTCAGTATTTGAATTGGGGAAGACAACAGTCCAATAGAAAGGACAGAAATAATAAAAATAAGGTATTGTTTATTGTAGAATATTGTGTATAAAATACCATATGGGGAGAGCCATAAGGCCACAGGGGTTGGCATAATAGTGTGTTCCATGTAAGGTTTGAAGCCAAGGAATAACTTGTGTGGGTATCAGCAAGTTGAATTGGAAGTGCTCCTAATTAAGAGAAAGTGCCCACAAATCAATATTGCCAGCAGATTGGTCCATGTTGTTAGATACGTCAAGGGGCGACTCATTGAGCAACCCCTGTGTATTGTAATATATCTTGGCAGGCAAGTCTGAAAACTTGGTTGCAACACAACCTTTTGCAGGTGTGCTTCTAATTCATTTATCAAGTTGTAAATATTTGACATTTTGTTTGAATTAATCAAAAAACTAGTTTTTATAGTACTACCTTCAACGTGTGAATATTTTTCATCATCATTACTAAATTAAAGACAATAAACGTAAATATTGCATTAGAATATTGCAATTAGACATCAACTCTTGATATTTAGATATTATGTTCATAACTCAATGCATTTTGTTTAATAAAATCCATTGTAAACTTGGCCTTTTCCATTATAATTTAATGAAATGGACTGTGTTTATATTAGAGAGCCATTAACACTTAGTAAAAATATTGATACATAGTGTCTTTTATAGCCTGTATATTTACCTATTGGTAATAATTTTATAAACTTTTTAGTTGGATTTGTGAGGCAATAATAATGTAATGTGTTAATAAACAGTAATTTATTAACACATTACATTATTATTACCTCACAAAATCTAACTAAAAAGTTTATAGAATTATTACTAATAGGTAAATATACAGGCTGTAAAATGCACTATATATCAATATTTGTACTAGGTGTTAATGGCTCTCTAATATAAACACAGTCTGTTTAAATAAATTACAATGAAAAAGGCCTCATTTACAATGAATTTTATTAAACGAAATACATTGAGTTATGCACATAATATCAAAATATCAAGAGTTGACATATAATTGCAATATTTTAATGCAAAATTTATATTTGTGTTTATTAATTTATTATATATAACAAAAAATATTTATGCAAATAATTTTATGTTATTATTAATATACAACATTTTATTGATTATGAGAATGTCAATAATGTAAAAAGAACATGTTATTAATTTTAAATTGAAAGAGAGATATCAATTTTAATAAGTTATCACAAAGAAAAGATTTATTTACTAATCAAAGGACAGGAAGTGAAGGGAATGGGTGGAATGAACGTCACCTTCATCTGCGCCTGTGAAAGGGGTGGCATCAGAGATAGTGGGGAGGGAATGAGTGGTGGCTTGGGAGTCAGGGTTGGAAGGCAGGTAGCTTGATAGGGGGAGTTGGGGAGGTTTGGTTTGTTGAATGGTAAGAGGCAGAAAGAGCTGATTGATTCAATTGCTCAAATCCTTCTTCTGTCACATATGTGGTCTTGAAAAACCAAATGTATGGGTTTGGGGGAGGCAGGAGTCCTTTCTAGACTTATCACTATCACTTGCATAGAAGATGATAATATCTGATAAGTCCTGGACAAATACAGAAGGGAAAAGCTTGTACCCCTTCTCAATTTGGGAACACAGTTCATTGTAGATGGCAGGCTTTAAGTGCCTGAGAGTGGAACAAAAATTGTAAAGACATACATCTGCAAGATACATGTCAGCGTGGTTGATGGGATAGGACCAACAGATATGCCCTGCAGCCCTAATTTCTTTGATTGCCCATTCCTGCTGCTCCATCTCTGCACTCAGTACAACTGTGTACACAGTGTGTTGAGTAGCCCACTCCTCCAGCATGTCCTTGAGCTCCGTCTGGTATGTATACCCATCTGCAGTGTTTGATATTGCCAAGTAATGATTGACACCCAATGGCAAAAATGCTAGCAAACCCAGGACAAATTGATACAGGATTTGCACATGCTTGTAAACGTCAGATTGGATACGCTTTTCTCCATAATCTTGGATATTTGCAGAAATTTTGACATATAACAAGAAGATGATGTCATTGCATGTCCTCATTGCCCTCTCTTTAATAAAATAAATAATGGTTGAGTTTTAGGGAGTCAGTATCCACCAAACTGAGACCACTGAGAACTTGATTGGACAAGATTCTAGCAGCAACTGCAACTCTGTGCATCCACAAATTGACTGTTCTTTTATTGGTCAAAATGCTGTGGAGTCCCAGTTGGAAACAGACCTGGACCATTGGCATCTGCGGGTCATGTTCCATGATGGTCATCATAAGGGGATAGGCTTTTTTTCTATCAGTTGACATATGGGCTCCAGTCGGGGTCTTCTTGGGAGGGGGGGCACAATTGGTGTGGGCTCGCAGGGTTGCAGCCACAGTGGACTTTGCAAAACCCATTGTGGCCGCAATTTCCCCAAGGGACATAAGCATCCCTTGCTTTTCAACCATTTTGAGAACAATCTCTGGGGTAATTAGCTTTCTTCTGAATCTTGCAGTCTGATTGGCTGGAGGTGGGGTGTGTCTGTCTTGGGAACTAGACAGTGCCATCTGATTGGCTGTTTTTAAATTCTGGCTTCCCTGGGTGACTCCTTGGCTCAATTGCCCAATTCCAGATGTTAGTGTTGATACATTATTTGGGCAACAGCGCCCATGTCAACAATAATAATCTCAAAAGTGGACATGTTGACACTTTTTTGACATGGCCACTGTCAACTCAAAACTCTAAATCTCCTATGTTTTTTGCTAGTTGTGCTAGCTTAATTTTTTTTAAAGCATTCAGGGGTGTGAACCCAGAAAACACGTCAAAATTGTGGCCATCTTGACACAATTTAATATTAAGCTTAATTAAAAACTCAATTTAACCAGATTTCTCCTTTATGTTTACCAATAAAAATTAGTTTATTTTTTATTTGTTTTCACGACGTAAAAGTGTCAATGTTGACACTTTTTAAGCATAACTTATTTTTAATAACAAAACTGATGCATCTACAATAAAGAAATTAAGTGTGCATTTAAAAATATTTTTTTATTAAATTAATATATAGAAAAGACAGTGTGTATACAGTTAATTGTTGAAATGTTCATGTTATAAATGTATGTGGCACTTATTACGGCTTTAATATATTAAGTGGATAGATGGCTAACGGCAATCTAATAATTTAAGTGTGAGTTAATATGTAAATTACTATAGAATTTATTATTAAAAATAATGTCAACACTTGTAAATGTTGTTTATTTGCTTGTGATTATCTCTTGGGGTGGAGTTAAGCAAATTAGAGTAGCACAATTAATCCTAGATTAATATGTCACCTCATATAAAGAATGTCGTAAGTGACGTTGTCAACACTTAACCCTTTTCAATACTGAATACAACTTTCTTCACAACTTCACATATACACAATGGTAAAATATCATATTACCACTACCCAAATATTATTTTTAATAAAAGAATAAAGAGCCTTGATACTTTTTTTTACTTATTTTCATATTTTTTTAATTTTTATGTGAACAAAAATACACAGAAAACAGTTAATTTTTGCTAGCCCGCATAAATTTAATTAAGCGTACTATAAAAAAACATAGTAAATTTTTTAAAAAAATGTCAATAGTGACAATATTTTCAAAAATAATGTCTACAATTTTTGTAATTGACAGTGTGAATTCAGCTTTTTTTACTAATTGTCAATCATAATGTCAACGCTTTTCACTTCTCACATATAAAACTTTATGTTTTATATAATAAAAACTTCTCATTTTTGATATGTTGTATTTTTGACTTTGCCCTTTCATATTTTTTAATTTTTAAAATAAAATCTATATCTAAATATAATACTTTTAAATATTTCTATCAACTTTTATCTTGTTATTTATAACTTTAATAAAATAAAAACTATACACATATTTTTTACCTTTTAAATGCCAAAAAAAGCAATCTAAGATTTACTTTTTATATATTATGCTTTTTAGTTTGTTTTGTTTGTTTTTTACATACATTGCTTTATTTTAGACCATTTTACTTATTATTTTAGGAAAAAAACACTTCCAAACAGCCCAAAGGAACCAAGCGTCCTTCAAAGCCAACCAAACCCACCAAAAAGAAGCCTGTCATATCAAAGAAGGCCACCCACAAACCATCCCCAAAGCCCTCACCTGAGTCTTCTCCTGAGAAGAGTCCTGCTCACTCCACTAAGGGAGAGGAATCTGATGGCTCTCTTACAGAGCACAGTTTCTACAACTTGGCTTCTTACAAGAAGCCAACCAAGATGCAGCAGCAAGGCAAAAAGACCCCACCCAAGGATAAGTCTCCTGCACATAAGGAGCACCACAATAAGCCCCCTTCTGCTTCCCCACCCCCACCAAACTCCCCCCTTCAAGACCATCTGGGGATGACTCAAAGCCCTGCCCCAATTACTTCCCTGGCTTCTGCCATGCTCCTGCTGGCCCCTGGGACACTTTGTTGGCCCACAACATCTGCAACGTTGACGGCAAATTCAAGATTTCCTCTTCCTTGCCCAAATACTTCTTAATCATGAGCGTAAAGGGTGGGCCGGCCATGGTGGCCAATGGGTATACCTTCAGCTGCAATAATGCCAACCGGGGCTTCAAAGCCGCCATTACACCTGTGAGGACTACTCCTGCCCAGTGCGGCTCAACACTGAGTGCTGGGACCTGGTCCAAACCATCAAGGGCAAGTATACCTGCATCATGCCCAACACCACCATAGCCTGCCTTTTCAAGTGATATCTGGTGCAGGTGATGCCCACCTCCAAGGATTTTTCTGCCACCCAGCTGGCTGTGCTTGCTTGCAAGTACCTCTCCCCAACCAACTTGAAGAGAGTTCCAACTCACAATAAGTTGGACAAGTTTGTAAGCAATAGGTGTCAATCCTCAAACCCTCTGGCCAAGAGCGCCACCACTATTGAAGACCTGGTCCTCACAGATGCCCTCAAAAAACCAAGGATGGCGATATGTTCCTGCTCCATGACAATGGGCAAAAAGTGGAGGATAGGATTATAGCCTACACCACAACCCAAAACCTGGAGCAGCTCACTACTGCTACCACCTGGCTGTGTGACAGCACATTTGCTACTTGACCCTCTCTCTTTAAGCAGATTTGGGTCCTGCATGGGCAATTTGATGCCCAGGTTATCCCCCTTGTTTTCTTTCTCCTGCCTGGTGCCAAGACAGAGGTCTAAGTCAAAGCATTCAAAATTGTCCAGGATGCTTTGAGCTCCCTTCCCGCCAACCAGCTCCCCCTCCCACCCACGCCACAAAGGCCAATCCCTCCTCTGCTGAGAAGGATGAGTCCACCCTAGCTGCAGAGCAGCTAGCTCATACACGCTCACTTGGGCCAAAGGTTATCATCATGGACTTTGAGCTTGCTCAGTTCAGAGCCTTTGAGGCTACCTTCAATGGAGAAGTACAGGGCTGCTTCTTCTATTTTAGGCAGGCCCTCATCAAACATCTCAAGAGCAAGAAGGAGCTCTTTGAGAAGTCTCTCAATGATGGTAAAGGGAAGTGCTGCTTTGTCATTACCCAGTTTGCTGCCTTGGCTTTTGTGCGGCTGGAGAATACTGGGCTTGGCTTTGAGGCCCTCCTGGAGGATGCTTAAAGTAAGAAGCACTCCACCATTTTTAAGGGCCACCTTGTGTACTTTTAGTGATAATGGATAGGTAAGAAGGTGACTGTCCAGAGAGGAAAGAGCAGGGCCACTGCCCCTTGGAACTTTCAGATAAATTGTATCAATAGAGAGATGAAGACAACGTCTAGCCTTGAGGTGTGGCATAAACACCTCAAGATCAAGTTTGGGGCCAATCCAAAGTTCAATAAGTTCTTCCAGAAGCTGCAAGAGGAGCAAGAAAGAACTGTCTCTAAGTTCCAGGATCTTGCTAACCAGGGGGCCACCAAAAAGAGAAACTCTGAGGAGCAGGGCTACCAGAAGGACATTAAAAAGGTGGCAAAGAAAAAATACAAGGTGGCAGAGATCAAGAAGTACCTTGAATATTTTGAAACTGCCCTTGCTGGTGGCTTCAATTAGCCCAGTAAATTTTGCTTTGCTTTGCCTAGATCCTTTTTACTTTTAGATATATATATTTTTGGTAGTAATAATCTTTTTAGGTATAAATGGTAAGTTTCAGATACAGTTTCAATGTGGTTTTGTAAAAAACATCTTATATTTTGTTAATTTATCTTTAAATTATGAGATATTTTCAGTTGTGCTTATAAAAAGTACAAATAATTAAGTACATAATTTTGTTATATTTTTTATATGTTATAATATATCAAATATCTTTATTTTGGTACATTAGAAATTTAATTTTTATGGGAATAAAGAACAATTTTATAGTGAAGAGTTTTTTCACATAGTAAATTGAAAAAAATACTTGCTTATATCTCCTTATTCTTATTACTTATGATATTTTTTATTGCATTTTTAACTCTCTGAGGTCATTTTAGCATTATAATGTATTTTGAAATATTTTTTATATTAAAAATGTTTAGGGTAAAGTGTGCTGTTATTTAAAAAGTGTCAATATCCATAAGACAACATTATTTAAAATCAGGTTGTCACTTTACTATAGTGTCAACATGGCCACTGTCAACATGGGTGCTGTTGCCATAAGATTTATTATAGCTTAAGGTCTTCTTGCATCCAAGATGTCTTTCTGAAAGGAATTCATATAGACCAATGGTAAGTTGAAGTTGTAAATATTTGTCAGAGGCATATAATAAGTTGAAAAAAAGAAGTAGGTCTATCAGGAAATCCTGATCTATCAGGTTTGACTGATTCATCTCATCTGTTGTGTTTGGATCCTAGGGATAACATTCAGGATGACACAGCAGAAAATCTTTATAACAAAATATTTGAGGTTTGAAGCTAGCCTTGGGTTAGCCTTCAGGGAAGAATTAATGGCACATACCTTAATTTCCTGGAATAAAAGAAGAGAAATTCCTTTTGTCAAAATGAATGGAAAAAGCTTGAAGAATACAAACACCAATACAAATGTGGACAAACTTGTCTTTATTAGGAGAAGTGATTATACTTAAATAGTAGACAATGGTTGATGATCACTCACTAGGTAGACAGGGTGGCAGAGGGGGTCACAATGGGTTGAAATCATACCAGGATCAGTCAAGGGCAGGTATGGTATTCTGGAATGGGTGGAAATTGATGTTGAACCATTTATGGAAGGCAAGGAATTTCCAAAGTTGAAAGTTAAACCAACCAAATCTTTGCACATATCATTATTTGAAGGTCATATTAAAATAGCATTGATGGTGCAATTTCTGACATCTCCCCCCTCAAGATTGAACACAAGGAGTTGATATTTGCGGAGGAATTTGAAGTGAACTTGAGCAAAAGGACGACCAGATGATAGCAGCTTCACAGTATAATTGACACTCTTCTTGAAGGTGACTTCACAAGGTCCAACCCAGAGGGAGTCTAGCTTGTGGGCTCTACCTCCAGTATAATTCTGGTAATAGAGGACTAGGTCGCCCACTTGAAACTCAGGGAGGGGGAGCCCTAGAAGCATTGGAAGGCAAGAGCCCTAAAGCCTTGACTTTTTATGCAGTTGAGTATGCTGTTGCCTGAATGTCAATGATGCGGTTAGTCAAGTCCTTGACATAGGTTTTGGGGTTTGCAGACGCATCTACTTCAATCAAAGGTGGTCTCAAGATTGAAGGGGGTATGGCTTCACGTCCATACAGCATGGAAAAGGGGAATTTTCCAGTCACTTGGTATCTACTGAGCCAATAAGCAAAGAGGGCAGCAAGAGGAACATATCCCAATTGGAAGCATCTGAGAGAGTGAGCTTCCTCATAATAGACACAAGGGAGTAATTTTCTTGTTCAACTGTCCCTTTGTTAGACAGTTTATATGGCACAGAAAAGGACTGATGAGTGCCCATGGCTTCTATAATAGACCTGATGAGGTGAGCATTGAAGTTGGTGCCATTATCAGATAGCAGTATTTGAGGGCATCCATGTCAATAGAAGATATCTAACAACAAGAAATTTGCTGTAGTCTTGGTAGTTATATCTTTTGTAGCTCTGGATTTTACCTAATTGCTAAAATGGTCCACAGTTACCAAGATGAAACAACACCCAGATCTAGAAAAAGGGAGCGGTTCAACAGCATCAATACTCACAGTGTGGAAGGCATGCTTAGGCGGGATAAGCTTGAACTGATGCTGGGATGTTAAAGGGTGTTGGGTTGACATGAATGACAGGAGGCAAGGACATCAGGGATTAGGAGGCACATTTTCTCCCAGTAGAAGTTCTTGCACAGCCAGCCATGAGTCTTTACTATACCCCATGCCCAGTATTAATGTGGGCTTGGAGGATAATAGCTATTCTCATACTAGGGCAAACATAGGGCAGATAGGTATTATTGACCTTCTTGAAGAGTTGTTTATCCCAAATGACAGTATCTTTTGATAATGCTGTAGAGCCAGTTGGATCTCTTCTGGTTCAGTTGTCCAAGTGTCAGGGTATCCTATCAACTTTTACAGGCAATCAGCGTTGTCAGGATATATGGCCAGTATAGGCATTCTAGACAGCCCATTGGCGTTCTGATGTTTAGCCCCAGATTGGTATACTACAATGAAATCATATCCTTGTAAGTGCAGGGCCCAACAAGCCAGTCAAACTTCAGGTTCTTTTAGCTGTTGTAACCACTCAAGTAAATTTTTTTTAGTGACTACAGTAAAGTGGTTCCAGTAGATGTAGTGCTAAAATTGCTTTACAGCATGTAGAACAGCCAAGCATTCCTTTTCAGTGACACTATAATTCTTCTCATGTTTGTTGAGAACATGTGAAGAATATGCCACAGGTCAATATATGCCCTCATCATCTAACTGGGCTAAGATTGCACCCACAGCTACTTCACTGGCGTCAGTGTATAAGATGAACTCTTTATCATAATCAGGGTAGACTAGGATGGGAGCCTCTTTGAGCTTGGCCTTTAGAGCCTTGAAGGGTTGTTACTGGCTATCAGTCCATTCAAAGGATACATTCTGGAGGAGTTGGACAAGGGGCCTTACTTAGTTCAGCAAGGTCAGAGATAAATTGCCAATAGTATCCCATCATGCCCATAAATACCTGAACCTCACACAGATTTGGGGGGGGCAGCATTTTATCAATAGCTTCCACCTTATTGTCCATGGGGAGTATTCCAGTCTGGGTGACCTCATGGCCCAAGAATTTGAGTGCTCTTTAAAAAAGGAGCACTTGGAGGGTTTTAGTTTTAAGCCATCTTCTCAAATCTTGATGAAGACAGCCTTGAGATGGTCTAATGATTGATAAAGGTGGAGCTGAACACAGTGATTTCATTGAGGTATAAAAAGACACAAGAGAGCTTCAGGTCTCGTAGAATGGAGTCCATGGCTCTTTGTAATGTAGCTGGAGCATTACAGAGTCCTTGAGGCCTTTAGAAGGGCTCATAGAGACCTTATGACGTGATAAGAGTGGCCTTTTCCTGGTCCTCTGGGGACAAGTTAACCTGCCAATATACTGAGGCTAAATTCATGACAGAGAAGAATTTTGAACCTCCAAATTATCTAAGGGCATCATCAATTCTTGGAAGTGGGTATGAATCCTTTTTTGTGAGTGAATTCAGGCAACAATAGTTAATCACAATACAGTGGCCCCCATCCTTCTTCTTAAAGATCAGTAAGGGGGAGGCCCAAGGGCTCTGAGAAGGTGCTAAGAGTCCATCATCCAATAGTTGTTTGAGTTCCTTAGAAACTTGGACATCTTCTACCCTACTGTGGCAGTAGGGTTTGGCACAGAAGGAAGGAGCGTCACCTGTGTCAATAAGGTGAATGACCCCTTTTGCTAGACCATAGTCATTGGGCCCAGAAGCAAAGATGTCTTTGAACTGGTCAAGAAGTTCTAGCACATCTTTCTTATGGATAGATTATGCTGCAGGAAATCAGTGACTGTAAACAGAGAAAGCACTTGAGGGTCTTTTTCTGGCAAGTTAATGAAGTTGCTGAATGTCCCAAAGGGGTAGAGAGAAGCCACTTTTTCTGCTCCTAGGATGTGTCCATGTCCCACAAATTGGCCTCTAGAAAACTGCATGGGCAAGGCAGTCAGGTTGGCTAGCAATAGTGTAAATCCACTGCCACCTTTGGCCTTGGATTGAACTGTTTTCCCCCACCGCACCAAAAAAGGCCCAAAAATTACAGCCAAGCCACTTAATTCTCTAGGAGATTTAGCTCATACTTTTGATGAGAGATTTTTCTGGCCTATCCTGCAGACCCCCCAGCTCTGGTTGCCCCGGCCTGGGAAGAAACACTGATTAATTTAGACTATTTGTTTTCATGGTGTTGCCCTCTCTTAAAAACTATCAGAAGCGCCCAATCAAATGACGCCATATCAATAACCAGAAAGTCAAGTGAATCCCAAATGCTTGGGGTGGCCTTTAGCCAATCAGGTGGAGCCGCATGAATTAGTTTGAAACCTTCCAGTGCCCCTGGCCTTAGCCAGCAAAATTTATCTCCCAGACATTAAATACAAGTCACAATAGTCAGGTGATCATCCCTTAGCAACTCATCCCCTTTTAATAATGCCAGGGGACTTTGGGTCCCCTGCTTGTCAATTTTCCAATTTATTAAAGTTTGGACTCAGTTGCACCTATTTTTAAAATTTATAGTACTAGTGAGACCTCTGTTTTGGGCTCCTATCATCTAGAGTTTAAAGTGTTAGTTGTTTCTTTAAAGCTTACCTTGTGTTGACCCGCTTCAAACCCAGAACCTCTTCTGGGACCTTCAGGAGAAGCTTTGTCATATAGTTGTTGTCTATTTTTGATTTTGCTTTCAAAAACCTCTCTCAAATCTAAAACTTTAGTTAATATTTAATATAAATATCAACTTTACTTTGAATTTTACTTTAAGTTTCTTGATTTTGAACCTGCTTTTGTTTCCAAACCGTCAAGCCACCCAAGACCACCTTCAAGTCTTCCAAATAGCATCCTGCTGCTTCCTGCTGGTTTCTGCTTGTGACACCCACATTTCACATAATTTTAATTGTTTCAGAGGCAAAATCTGCACCCTAAAACTCAGAATTTTCTGGTAATTTTAATTATGATCCTCCCTGTCTTGAAATTTGCGGTATTTTCCCTGGCCCCCTTTTTATTACTCCTTTGGACCACCTCCCCCAACTTATGGTCTTGTATCTCTTCTTTTGCCCGCCTTGTGGGGGACAACCCTTCCAGTCTCCTTCACCTCACTGGTGAACTCTTCATCTCTGGGGAGGCTGTAGTCAAGAGTTTAACCTGCAATGACTTGGACCTCCATGCTGATGATTATGCTGTGCCTGCCCCCACATTGGAGGAACTGCCAATGCCTACTCCTCCTGGCTTGGATGGGAACAACTCAATACCCCTCCAAGCACCTGGGAAGCACCCTCCTGCACCCACTTGTAAGCCCTGGTTTCTTGTTGGACTAGCGTTGATGGGGCTGAATGCTTACTTCCCAAAGTTGTCCCCTGTGTCCTCCCTTTGATCCCTCCTCCAAGAGGCCATCCCAGTACTCCACTGGGCGGCATCCTGGTGGTCCATCTCACCGGGATGGGAGCTGAACTTAGTTAGTTTAGCCCCCCTCTCTCACAAGTAGCTTCACAGGTTCCTTATAAGTTCAATCCAAAATTCCAGGATGACAGCTAAGGTCCTTTGTAACTTAGGGATTCAGGAGAGTATAACCCTAAGAAAGATTTCTAAGGCAACTAATAGGAGATCTGAGAATCAATTATCACTTGAGAGCCAGGAGAAATAATGACAGCCACAGGAGCAAGTAAAGGGGCACCTTCTTATGCAGGATAAGAAGGAGGTGGGGAGCACATATTGTAAGAGTGGGTTCTATACTTCAGCAAGAAGATGCCGTGGGGTATTCAAGGATGCAGGTCTTAAGGCGCTTGTCAGAGATGCGTGGAGGTCCTTCAAAGATCAATGTGACTTAATAGCCTAAGAGGGATATATACCCATCTCAAATAGTGACAATCCCATTGTATTCTCAAATAATTGGGTTCCCCTCAAGAGATTGTAGCTTTTATTCTCTAAAACCACAGCAGGAGATGCAATGAGGAGCTTTTCAAACCTCATTGGTAAGGCAGAGTATGCTCCAATAGCCTGATTCTGAGCACTACCAGAAGTTCCATAAGACTGAGTATAGTTGAAATCAGGGGCTAACTTGAGTTTCTTTATCAACTTGGAGGATACAACATTGACAGGAGAACCTGTGTCCAGGATGGCCTTAATTTTAACCTTCTGGATGGATACTTCTACGCAGGTGGTAATCCAGCCAGGATTTCTTGCACAGCTTCCATTTCCTTTCCCCACTTTACCAACATGCACTTCAAGGCAGGAATTTTCTTGTATACAGTTTGTAAAGGGGTGAGAAATGGTAAAATTTTGGAAGAGGGTCTCAGCTAGCTCAGCAGCTTCTTCTGAGGAGCCACTAAGACAGGGGGTTGATGAGCTTGAGCTAGGTAAGGGCAATTCACCATGGACTTAGCTTCAGCAGGAAATGGGCGAGTTGTAGTTGTGGTCTTCCCTGAGAAAAGTTTGTAGGGGACCGACACAGTCTCAGGGACAGCCAGCACTGAGTAGCCATAACCATCTAATTCATCATAGTCAGACTCATGGGATCAGAGTTGCTCAAAAAAACATGGAACAGATGGAGGATAGTAGGGCCAGAAAAAGGAGGATATTCTTTGTCAGAGGGAGGATCAGGAGGAGACAGGAGAGATTGGTCAGTAGAGAGCGTCTCTGCCTCTAAGCTGACCTCTCTTTTCACGCCTGTTTCTTGGGGTCACATTCCTCTACAAAAGGGTTGGTGCAGGTTTGTGAGTGGTGCCTAATCTGACCACAATTGTGACAACCCTGTTGCTTGGGTTGCCCATTAGAGCCAAGAGTCATGATACACGGGGTACAAGAATTAGTACCAGAGCTATTGGCCTTTTTATTGCAGACCACAGTTTCTCTATGTGTCAGATGCATATCTTGCAGGAGAGTCTTGATGCTATTAATAGAAGTAAGAGAAGCTTTGTGCTCCTTAAAGTGTAGGCACAGGAACTGATTCACCTTTAATGCATTAGAGCATGTTGTGTATGCTTCTCTGGGAGTCAAATGATGACTGGTAATAGGTTGTTTTCCCTTGATATAAAAGCAATAAGCAAACCCAGCCAGATTTTCCTTGGTTTTGAACACAATATGCCTGAAAGTGTTTTTTCTTGATCTCCAAGCTGAGATCTTCCCAGAATTCCTCAATGAGAAGGTTTTTCATATCTTTCCAAGTGACAATGGAAGGGAGTTTGGGGACAACAACTTCTTGACAAGTATGATGCAGGCAGGTAAGGGTGTGCTCTTTCTTAAGATCATTCATAAGCCTCTGCATGTCAGTCTTGTAGATTTTCAAGAAAGCAGCAATGGTGGAGGTCTTAGGATCAAAGATTTGCTTAAATGTGGGTTTATAGTTGGGGTCAATAGACAACAAGGTAGACTGACTGTTATCACCTTGATTAAGAACATTAATATGTGGGCTAACTTCAAACTCATATTTAGAGGCAGGTTGTCTAGCCCATAAGAGTCAGAGGCTTTCTACTAAGGTGTCTAGAGTAGAGCTGTTCTGCCCGCCAATGTCCCTGGAAGTTGTGGCAACAGTTCCAAGTTCATTGACTTGTATCTGTTGAACAGCCAAGGTACCCACAATCCCATTAACACAGGCAGCCTGTAAAGCCCCATAAAATGAGGGAGTATTTTAGCTAGGTAAGGTACCAAGTTAGAGACTTGGAATCCTGTAAGTGCCGTCAAGATGGGATAGACCGTCATCATCCATCTAAAGACTTTGGCATGTACGTTAAATTGTCTGAAATTACTGGCAAAGTACGTAAGCACGTAGAAGACAAAGGAATAGATTGCTACGTTCTGGGTGGAGCAGGGCAACACCAGCGTGGGCCAGGAGTACGTCTCAGAGGAGTTGAGCTGCGCTGGCTCCTTGTAGAAGTACTTGTTGGGTGGTTTGTTGTACGGCCCATGCTGATGAGAGTGTTGGTGGCCCCCAATCCCGAGGCAGGCTGTGAGGACAGCAGAGAAGATCAAGTGGTTCATCTTCTAGTCCTGGGAAAGGGCATACAAAGCTTAGTGTCTTAACTTTCTGTTGTGTAAAAGCTTTCTTGGGTATTGATTTATGTGATACTATTGAGGGGTAATTTCACTCAATGATAGCATAAACTACCATCAAGTGATTGAGATTTATTATATACTGTCATCCTTAGTGGGGCATGAATAGTACAAAGCATTGGACAGGGGACCCCAAACACTTGGTGTTGTCTGGAATTCCCTTTTGGGAGTGGAATGGGAGTGGTTTTGCAAGCAATGAATTGTTATCCTTGGCATGGCATGGGATTGGAGCATCTTCAGGCACAGTAATGCATGTTAATCCAGCTTTTGCAGTTGATGCATTATTTGTAATGCTGGACTGCTTGTCAACCCCCTCCAAATTTGGTAGATTCCAAATTTGGGCAGCAGTTCCCCCTCCATTTGGGTTTGGGGAAATTGCCTTTTTGGGTTTCCCCATTTGGAAATTTCCCCATTTGGCGGATGGGGGCTGGCGTGCAGCCGGCGGACGCCTGGCGGCCCGCAGACGGGGTATAAAACCCGTCCAAATTAAAAATTTTATTTTTAATTCCTGATTTTGAAACTCGGCTTTCTGCAGCAGTTTCCCCAATAAGGGGGAACTGCTGCCCTTTTTGTTTTGTTTGTTATCCTGCAGTGTGCTCAGAGCAACTTCCTGAACGCCAGTGTTGTCAGGAATATTTCTGACACAGCCAAAGCAGTAGCCTGAGACGTCAAAGGAGAAACCTGTTCATTCATTGTCTCTGTTAAGCGGATAAGATTCTGAACTTCTCTTTCCAACATGTCTTGTCTGTCCTCAACATCATTGGTCACTGCCGCCAAGTTGTCTAAGGCAAGGTCACAATTGATTGAGGTTGCCCTTCCAAACCAGGGCAGCACCTGCGGTAGCAACTGTGGTAAGTTCGACTCCCTTAAACTCGACTCCCTGGTACTTGACACTTTGTCAAGTACCAGGGAGTCAAGTGCCGCATATGTGAATCTATTAGTATTTTTGGCTTAACCAATTTTAAGCTAATTTTTACTAGTAATTTAGGGGTTCAAAACCAAAAACCAAAAATAAATTTACTTGAACTCAACTCTGTTTAATAAATTGGTTAGATAAAATACCAATTTAAGGGGCAATTTATAAGTAAATTTACTAATAGAAATGAAAAAACCTGTGTTCGACACTCTAAACCCAAAAGTGACCAGTTTGACAATTTTTAAGCCAAATTTTAATTTTATTAATAAAATACATATGCGCCTATATAAATTTTATATTTACTATTATATTTTTATTATTAGTGCCCATAGTTGTTGATTAGGCTCCCAAGCACCACTATACTGGATTTAGTGGTTTAGTCATTAATCAAATGCCCCACTTGTTTTACATTATGTCATTCCTGGGTTTTTGGATTAAGTGGTGCCACATAAATTAAGCCCAATTTATTAAGAGATTTCATATGTAATTTATAAAAAACTGAAACTTGACACTTTTTTGTTTGACTCTATCCACTTGACACCTGATTGGTTTTGGATTTAACTAATCAAAGGCTTGGAATTAAGGCTAAATTAATATGTGACACACTATGAGCGCCACTCAACACTCACCCACTTGACACTTTAACTTGGGGATTAGTACAGAGAGCTTCTTAACGTTTTAACCAACACTATGGTAAATAATTCACTCCCAGCTCATCACAACATACCCTCATCACTAATAAACACATTTCCACTCATTTACTTTTTTAACTTATGTTGTATTTTTTTATTTTTGAGCATAAAAAACTGCCTTGCTTTTGGGTTAACTTTTGAACCCAGTTTAAATTTAAGCAAGTTTTATATGTAAAAAACATAGTAAATTTGATGTTTCTGCTCAACTCCAGCATACTCAACAGTGAGAATTCAGCTTTTTCCGGCTGTTTGACAGTGCCAAACTTGACACTTTACTATGTTTTGAATTTTCAACTCTCAATAAAAAAATTCCACATAATTTTTTTTGCTATTATAATCTACTACTTTTTCTGCTGCTCTCCATATAATTTTCATATTTTTTTTGATTTTCAATTATACTTTTACATTGATTTAACACTAAGATGTTATGCTGAACCTAACATCTTTGATGCTTTATCATAAATTCACTTATTTTCTATGTTTTAACCTTTATATCTACACTTTGAGTTTCTATTTTGCTTCTATTTACTTTTTTATGTTTTTTTATAAATAAAACTTTATTTGCATACTTTTCATTCAACTTTTGCTTTGCTTTACCTCTTTGTGTTTGCAATATCTTCTCAATCATTTTATTTACAATGCTAAAATTTTCTTTAGACTAAATCAAACAAGAACAGCCAGCAGCCTAAGTGCCAAGCCTCCAAAGGCTCCAAAGAAACTGCCTCCACCCCCAAGCGTACCAAGAAGCCTGCAAAGGCAAAGTCCCCAACCCCATCTCCTCTAACCCCATCTCCCCCCACTCCATCTCCTCCCCCCTTCACCCTCATCTTCTACATCCCCTTCACCTTCCCCCCAAAAATCCTCCCCCAATAAATCAGATGATGATCTTACCAACCACTCATTTTATCACTCAGAGGCCAACTCTGAGCCTACCAAGGAGCGCTGGACCAAGAAGGCAAAGGCTGCCAAGGAGCCCACCTCTTCTTCTGGTAAGAAAAAGGAGTCATCCAAGCAGGCCTCAAAGAATCCTCCCCCTCCCCCTCCCAATGGCTCTTCCCCTCCTTCTTCATCTGACCCCAAAGATGAGCCAGAGGATTACTCCAAGAAGTTTAAAGCTTCTGGTCATGTGGCTTGGGATCCACTGGCCATCCACAACATTTGCAACTTGGACAAAGAGTTTAAAGTTCCCAAGCGCTTCCCCTGGTACTTTCCAATCATGTCTGTAAAGGGCGGCCCTGGTTACGTTGCCGACAATTATATCTTTAATTTCAACAACTTAAAAGCGGCAGACCAAAAGCAAGCACTTTGTCTGCAAGGATAAGACTTGCAGGGCCCAGTTGAACACCAAGGGCTGGGAGCAGGTTACTTTGGAGAAGGGTGAGCACACTTGTGAGCCCCCCAATCACCTGATCACTTGGATATTAAAGTGGTACCTTGTGCAAGTAATACCCACATCCTCCCATCTTTGCACATCAGATCTGGCCATCAAGGCCCTCCAGCACCTGAAGCCCAACAATCTTATGTTGGTGCCCACTCAGGAGTAACTTGTTAAGTACATCAGTGATAAGAGAATTGCTGCCAATCCCCCTACCCCCAAGGCTTCTGACGTCCTCTCTGAGCTCACGCTCACTCATGAGCTTAAGCAGCTTCCTAGTGGGGAGCACTTCCTGCTTCATGATGACGGGCCTGCAGCCAAGGACCGTATAATCTGCTACTCAACTCAGCAGAACCTGATGGAGTTGAAAAGGGCGTCAACCTGGCTAGTTGATGGTACCTTTGCCACTTGCCCCCGGATGTTCAAGCAGCTCTGGATGGTTCATGCCCAGATTGACATCTGGGTGATTCCACTTGTGTTCTTTCTTCTTCCTAGGGCCACCGAGGCCATTTACACCTATGCTTTTACCATCCTCTACCAAGCACTTTCCCTCCTTCCTGACAACAACAATGACAACAAGACCCCCCCTACACCTGTGCTAACCCTCCTGTCTCTGACAAAGACTAGGCCACCCTGGACTTGGAGGAAAAGGCGAGGCTGAGAGCTCTTGCGCCTTGCGTATGCATTATGGACTTTGAGCCTGCTCAGTTCAATGCATTTGAGCAGCTGTTTAGCAGGGAGGTGCAGGGGTGCTTCTTCCACTTCTGCCAAGCAGTTGCTTGTAACGTGCAGGCCCACACAGAGCTTAGTAGGTTGAGCTGGAGGGATACTTTGGACACCTGCAGATTCTTGCTGGCACAATTTAGTGCCTTGGCTTTTTTAAAGCCAGAGCACACTGCAATGGGGTTTGAGGTACTCTCAAAGGATCCCTACATAGTGAAGCACCTGGAGTTCAAGCCTTTCCTTAATTACTTTGATCCCCAGTGGATTGGGAAGGTCGTCACGCAGAGGCGAGGCAAGGCCTGTGCCAAGGCCAGCTGGAATGTGTACCGGGCGGCAGTGAATGGTGAGCTCAAGACCACCTCAGCGCTAGAGGCTTACCACAAACACCTCAAGGCCAACTTTGGGCTCCACCCAAAATTCAATAAGTTCTTTTCCCTCTTGCAGCACAAGCAGGAGAAAACCATCTCCAAGCTGCGTGATCTCTCCAACTGTGTCCCCCCACCAAGCCAACAACCCGCTGTACCCTCTTCACACAGGCCATCCAGGGTGCGGCCAAGCACAAATACAAGGCCTCTGAGCTTAAGCAGCAGCTTGAGCTTATTGCCACTGCCCTCCTGGAAGGGGCCAAGATGAAACAGGGAAAGAATGACAAGGAATAAACTTGCTTGCTTGCTTGGTTATATGATTTCTACTTTTAACTTTTAACGTTTTAACTTTGATTTTTACTTATTAGCTTTGATCATCTAGTTCTTAGTTTTAATTTTTAATTTTTTTAATTTAATTAGATAGCAGTGTTTTTTCTATGTATACATGGTAAGTTTGAGATGAATATTTATAGTTGGAAGTAAGTGAAATATCTTAATTTCTGTTAATTTCCTAATAAAACATATGATATTCACAGTTGTACTTATATGAAAAATATCAAATAATTATTAATATTTCTTCATATTTTGCATAATTTTATTTGTTGTTTTTTTGTTTATTTTTGTTTCATTGGAATTTTAATTTTTATGGGTTTAAAAAATATTTTTATAATGAAGAGTGTAAATTACATAGTAAAATGAGAAATAATTGCTTATACCCCTATTTTCTATTTATTTAAGTACTGTTTTTATTGCATTTTTGAGCTTTCTGGGGTCACTTTAGTATACAATAGCTGTATAGCTTAATTTTTTATATTAAAAGTTTTCAGTACATCAAGATCTGTTAATTAAAAAAGTGTTGATTTCCAGTTGTCAATCAGGGCAAAAGCTGAATTCTCACTTTACTATAGTGTCAAGTTCAAGGGAGTTGATTTTAAGGGAGTCAATCACCAGGGAGTCAATTTTAAGGGAGTAAAACTTACCACAGTTGCCCCTGTGGTCTGTATGGGCAGGGACATCAGCAATCTCTGCCTCTCCTTCACCATCAGATTCAGAGGACAAATTGTCTTGGTCAGAGAAGCGTTGACATAAGTACTCAATCTCACCTTGCAATGTAGCTACTTAATCTGTCAAGTTGGCAATGCAAGGTTCAGGCATAGGTTCTACTGGAGGAGGATTGGAAATAGAGGACTGGCGTTGGGTGGTGGCTTTGAGTTCAGCTATGGCTTCCCAGACCTTAGCCTCAAAGGCAGATAGAATCTCAACAGAAGGAGTAGGCGGTATCAATTTGATTGAGGCTACTTTGTCATCAACATAATTCTAAGCCTGGTATAATGTATTACCTAGAGCAGCCTTATCCAAGCTGTATTGCTGGTGCAGTTGTTGGCCCCAATTTTCCATTTGGGCTCCAATCAACTCAAGTTGAGAATTAATATGTTCCCAGTAATGATTGAGTTTGTCAACCAAGGTCTCAAAATCTTTTCAATATTTCAAGAGAAACATTTTAATCTGTCCTTGCCACATAGCTTGGTGGTTGTCTAGCTCACATAGTCAATCCCTAATGTACCTTGGGAGCAAGGAGCAAAGCAAGCGCAATGGCAAGTTCTGGTACTTTGGTGAGGCCAACAAGTCATGCTGGTTATTGGAAATACAGAAAAAGAGGCTATGGATACACTCCTGGTAGGCCATGTTCTGCACATGGTTATTGGAGACAGCAGTGGCCACAGCAGATAGGAGTTGGTTTTGCAACCCTAACACCAACTGGGAATGAACTAAGGCAGGCTGGATAAATGGATTGACCAGCATATCAATAGTTTCCATGGACTCCATTAGAGCAAGGGGAGGACAAAATCCAGTAGGAAGGAGTACAGGTCCTCAGAGGCATAGCCAGGGCAGAGGCCGTAAATGGTATGCATAGCCACTGTGCTCATGTGAAGGAGGGAGCATGCTGCAGCGCAAGCTTGTTCATAATTGAGAGATAAAGTGGGAAGGGGGCCCACACAGGCCTGGGAGATAACACTATCATCATTGGCATAGTGGGAGAATCAGAGATGTCTTCCTTGAACAGAGGACTAGAGACTTTAGGTGGCTCAGGTACTTCAGAGACAAAGGAAGAAGGACCTGAGAAGGCAAGGGAAACAGAGTAATCAAGGGGCTTGCAGCCCCTGTAGTGAGCACCATTTTTTTGTGTTTGGCTCCTGGAAATGACATCCAAGAAGACACAGCAGGAAACCTTTATCACAAAAGGTTTGAGGTTCAAAGCTAGCCTTGGGTTAGCCTTCAGGGCAAAATTAAGGGCACATAACTTAATTTCCTGGAATATATAAAGAAGAGTTCCTTTTGGCAAAAAGGAAAGGAAAAAACTTGAAGAATACAAACACCAATACAAATGTGGATAAACTTGTCTTTAAAAGGATAAATGATTCTACTTAAATAGTAGACAAGGGTCAACAATCACTCAATAGGTAGACAGAGTGGTAGAGGGGGTCACATTGGGTTGAAATCATACCAGGATCAGTCAAGGGCAGGTATGGTATTCTGGAATGGATGGACATTGATGCCAATCCATTTATGGAAGGCAAGGAATTTCCAAAGTCAAAAGCAAAACCAATAAAATCTTTGCACATATCATTATTTGAAGGCCATATCAAAATAGCATTAATGGTGTGATTTCTGATATCATCACTAGGGCTATAGACTAAAAATAGACAGGCCACCACCAGATGTGAGACATTTATTCTGGATACACAGGAAATCCTTTCAACTAATTATAGGATCCCTATGAAGAAGATACCTGAGACATTCAGGATCAAAATCATTGGCTGGTCAAGAAGCTCACATGATTAAGTGTGAAACATTCAGGATTAATATGGTGAATGAGCCACTGCCAGGTGGAACAAGATGGGGAAAATACAACATTTATTTCACCAAGAAATGGGACAGAGGACCACCCATGCATAGTGTGCTTAGACTAAGCACAAGACAGGACCCTGCCCAATGGATGTCAACTTAGTTAGTTGAAACTGAGTAAAGGAGAAATCTATGCTGAAGAAGGAAGATTAGGCATATCATTTTTCCTCTTTCCAAAACCATTATTCAGGTTTGGAATCCAACTCTGGGGGTTGAAACTAGTAGCTTGGGGATGATAGGCTAACTAGTAAGAGTTTCTGTTGTTAGATGCTAGTCTGGCCTCAGCCTGCTATGCTATAAAGAGCCCTTCTAACATCACTTGAAAGGCGGAACATTAATAACAACCAACATTGCTACTCATTAAATAGTAGTAGTATCAAGTAGTTAATAAGAGAGTAATATAAATACTTCCCAGATCTTGTCAAACCACCTCACACAAAGCTGCTGGTGTTGCATCAACTGACCTTAGGATCTCCCCAACTAATTGACTCTAGAAACAAAGTATGGAACTCCACCAGTTTCTATAACACCAAATATCAATTAGAAGCACATCTGTCCTCTTACAGATACCTTTCTATCAACATAACAAAATACTCTAATAAACATAATACTTATTCATCAAGAACACAAAATCTTGATAAGGTACTTCACCAAAACTCACTCTGAAGGTGAAATAGCTTCTGAAGTCAAGCCCACAAGTATCTTGCTTGTGACTGAATTAATAGATTAGGAATTATTGATTGAAAAGATCTCTGAAAATTTAAATAAGGGTTCAGAAATCTGAGTGTGAAATACTGTCATTAATCTAAAATCTTTAGGTGTTTCAATTGGCCTTATTGATAGTAGTTTGAAATTTGGCTTATCCAAAAGCCATTCTTTTTATTTCATCTTGAGGTGATATCCTTATCCCAATATAGGTCAATACCAATACACAAGACTTATGGATTATTACCAGTCTTTTGCCACCCTAAGTATCTCCACTAAGGCTATTAGGATTGAACCTTTTGGTATAAAATTGAGAGCTTTTTTCAATGAAACAAAGTTCATTTTTGTTCATTAATTTTGGCATTGAATCTTTAGCGCTCATCTTTTTTTTTGCCAAAAAGATTTTTTCATTCATATAGAGATCAAATAGACTTAAGTCCAGAGCCTCAAGTTTTAAATATTTAAGAATTTCACCTGTTTTCTTTTTTAAGTCAAGTGACAAAGTGAAACTTAACAAAATGGTGCTCACTACAGGGGTCTTAAGCCCTAGTTAACACCTTACACCACATTTATTGGTTCTGACTGCCCTATTTTTGCTAGAAGTACATCACCTACTATGACTAGTCCTCCCCTGGAAGAGAACATCTTGGATTCTCCAGCTATATCTACTAATGTGGTTATATTGTCCCAGCCGCAAATGGCTCCTCTCTCTGTGGGAATACTCACTATTTAACAAGTAAAAGATACCTGTGATGATCCACACAAGGAGCTGTTTTTCAGGCAAGGTATTAATATTGGTCATATTAAGATTGTATACGTAAGAAAGATAAACTTGGTTGTTTATTGATATGTCTAGCCTTGATAATTAAGAGCAGTAGTCTATGCCTTGGGGTGGTAGTAGTGTGGCCCCTTAATAGTGCTTTTAAAGGATAGAGAAGATGTCTACCCTAGGATGAATGTGCTGAGGTATCACTGAAATCCTGATGCCAACTGGGATAAAGATAAAGTTAGTTTACTTTACCTAGGATGGGGTAAAAGTTCTCTTTCTATCACTTTAGGGTAGCTTTGAGGGGGTCTTATAGTTTCTGGGCAAGCATAGATAGCTCAAAACCATAATTAAGGTAGCTATTCAGAGAAAAGACCACAGAACTTAATAATTTGTAGGTTCCTGGGAATTGAAGTTGATTGATTTGCACCTGAAAGCTCAAGCTAATCATTTAGGTGAGTAAAAACAGTCATAATGAATGATGTATGCTTGATTTTGATGACCTAGGTGGAAGCTCCTTATGGATGTCACAAGTGACAGTCATTTGCATTTAATTCACAAGACAGAACACCATTCCTGAGATTTGAACCCCAAATCCTCACAGGCTGCTAGCCTGTAGGCCCTGCTGCCCAGCCACCTGTGGTTTTTGGGCTTGAACCAGGGACAGATTTGAATTCAGAGAAACCTCCAAAACCAACAAAGAGGCAGAAACTAAATTAAAACCAAACCCTCTTATAGACCCCTCTAGCCAAGCCAGTAGAAGCGCTAGCCTGAATAGTATTTCTGTGATCAACCAGAACCCCGCTAATAGAGTGTTTACAAATTACCCCCAAAACAAGGCCCACCAGATGATGACAAATCCTAGACCTCAAAGAGGGAAATTGAGATTCCCCACCCAAAACCAGCCAATGATGAGCAAACAATTCCTGATGCCACCAAAGGGTTCCAACCCATGGTGAATGCTACCTGTTGTGTTCTGAGGCGCGGCACAGACACACAACAGGGAATCCTAACCTTAGGATTGGATTTATACTAAGTCTTGGTTAGATGACAGGGAAGGCAATAGTGTTTACCTTGCGGCCCTGGATGAATAATCTCTACTAGGTGTGGCTAGAGAGAGGCGCAGAAGTACAGAAGACACAAAGACAAAAATGTGAATATAACTTAATTTTTATTGGTGAATATGAAATGGAATATATAGTGGTTAGGAATACCACAAAACACTACCAGGACGGTAGGATCACTTGCCACAAGCATGAGTGGGGCAAGTGAGTTGCGCAGAGTCAGGAAACCAAACAATAATATTTCCTGAAGCAGAAGCCAGTTCATTTTGAAAGTTGAAAGCAAAAGCAAGAGATTTGTCCTCAAAATGGCCCAACAAAGGCGAAATTGAAACATGGTGAATGCTGTTATTCACAACATTGCCCCCCTCTAGATTGGCCTTTGGGGGTGATACTTGCGGAGGAACTTGGTGTGTACGCGGGCAAAAGGGTGACCACTGGAGAGGAGCTTTACAGTGTACTCAGACCCTCATTTGAAAGTCACCTCTAAAGGACCAATCCACAGGGAGTCCAGTTTGTGTGCGCGCCCACCCACACAATGTTGATAGTATAGGAAATGGTCACCAACAGTAAACTCAGGCAAGAGGAGCGCCCAGCGTTGTCAGGAGAGAACTCAAGTGTCTTAGTCTTATAGGCAGAAGTGTCAGCAGTGGCCTGTATATCAATGATGAGGTTGACTAAGTCTTTGATGTGGTTGTCAGGGTTCATGGCCTTATCAGAGGAGAGTAGGAGAACCCCCAAGAGCAACAGAGTGGTGGCTTCATGCCCATACAACATGGCAAAGGGGGAGTACCCTGTGATCTGATGCCTGCTCAGACAATAGGCAAAGAGGGCAGCAGGTAAGTATAGATCCCAATTGGCAGCGTCAGAGTAGGTGAGTTTTCTCATGATAGAAACCAGTGTCAAGTTGGCATGCTCAACTTCCCCATTGGCAAAAGGATTATAGGGAGCCGAGAAAGACTGGTGAGTTCCTAGAGCTTCAACAACAGAGGTTACAAGTTTGGCATTGAAGTTGGTACTGTTGTCTGATAACAGCACTTGAGGACAGCCATGGCGGTAGAAAACATCCTGTAGCAGGAAGGCAGCGGTAGTCTTAGCAGTGATGTCTTTAGTAGGGCAAGCTTCTATCCACTTGATGAAGTGGTCAACAGCAATCAGGATAAAGCAGCATCCGGAGCATGAGCGGGGGAGAGGACCTACAGCATCAATGCTGACAGTGTGAAAAGCGTATTGAGGGGGAACCAATTTGAACTCATGGGAAGCAGCTCAGGGCCTCTGAAGTTGGCAGTCATGGCAACTAGCTATGACATCTGGGATTAACAGGCAAAGATTCTCCCAGAAGTAATTCTTCTGAAGCCAGTCAAAGGTTTTGGCAATGCCTCCACAGCCAGTTTCCTTATGAGCTTGTGGCACCAAGGAGAGGCAAAGACTGGGGCGCACATATGGCAGGTATTAACCCCGCACCTTCTTAGAGTTGGTTGTTGCGTATGAGGGTGTCTTCAGACAATTTGGAAAGGGCAAATTGAAAGTCTTCTGTCTCACTTTCCCAGGAAGAAGGGTAGCCAATTAGCTTGTACAGGCGGTCTGCCTCAGCAGGATGTAGGGCAAGGATGGGCATTTGGGATAACCCATCAGTGTTCTGATGTTGAATCCCAGGGCAATGGAGCACAGTAAAATCATAACCTTGCAGGCAGAGAGCCCATCTGGCTAAGCGTCCTTCAGGCTCCTTAAGTTGTTGTAACCATTTGAGCAAAGCGTGGTCAGTGACAACAGTGAAATGGGTACCATACACGTAGTGGCATAATTGTATGACTGCATGCAGCACAGCAAGGCACTCCTTCTCTGTAACGCTATAATTCTTTTCATGATTATTCAGCACACAGGAAGTATAGGCTACAGGGTGGTCCACACCTTCATTGTCAAGATGAGCCAAGATAGCCCCAATAGCAAGGTCACTAGCATCAGTGTACAAGATGAATTCCTTATTGTAGTCAGGGTACACTAAAATGGGTGCTTCTTTGAGTTTCTGCTTTAGAGTCTCAAAGGCTTGCTGTTGACTGGCAGTCCATTCAAAAGGGACATTATGCAATAATTGGACCAGAGGTTTGCTAGTATCAGCAAAATCAGGAATGAATTGTCTATAGTAACCTATCATGCCCAGAAAGACTTGTACTTCTTGGAGGTTGGTGGGCGGAAGCATTTTGTCAATGGCTTCAACCTTCTCAGTTATTGGACAAATTCCTGTTTGGGTTACTTCATGGCCCAGGAATTCAAGGCGCTCTATGAAGAAAGCACACTTAGAAGGCTTTAACTTGAGGCCAGCTTCTCGGATCTTTATGAACACCTCTTTAAGATGGGCTAGATGATCAGTGAAAGTTGCTCTGAAGACTGTTATATCACTAGGTAGACTAAGACACCTGATAACTTCAAGTCAGCCAGGATGGAGTCCATGGCTCTCTGGAAAGTTGCCGGGGCATTACAGAGCTTTTGCAGCATGCAAGTAGGCTCAAAAAATCCTTCTGATGTGATGAGTGAAGCCTTCTGACGGTCTTCAGGAGAGAGGTCAACTTGCCAGTAGCCAGACGCCAAATCCATGACAGAGAAAAACTTAGAACCTCCAAAGCGTCAAAGGGCGTCATCAATGCGCGGTAAGGGATAGGAATCTTTCTTGGTTAGAGAATTCAACATTTGATAGTCCATCACAATCCGGTGTCCTCCATCCTTTTTCTTTAAGATGAGCAGGGGGGAAGCCCAGGGACTTTGAGAGGGAGCTAGCAGTCCAGCATCTAGCAGTTGTTTGAGCTCCTTAGAAACCTGCGCATCTTCCACTTGGCTGCGGCAGTATGGCTTGGCACAAAAGGGGGGAGCATCTCCTGTGTCAATCTGATGCATCACACCTTTGACTAGCCCATAATCAGTACTATCTTTAGCAAAGATGTCTGAGAACTGGTCTAGTAAATCAAGCATCTCTTTCTGCTGGACCAGGGACAACTGAGGGAAGTCTTGGGCAGTGAACAGAGATATGACTTGAGGCTCATCTTTGGGTAGGTTAAAGTCTTGAAACATTCCAAAAGGGTGAAGAGACAAGACGTCAGGAGCATTTAAAAACTTTCCGTAACCAACAACCTGTCCTCTGGATACAGTCAAGGAAGCACAGTAAGGTTGGCAACTAGTAATTGAACAGGATCCTTGTGGGAAACGTCCAGAATTCAAGGACAAAGGTAAGGCTTGTTAGGCCCCAGCAAAGGAGGGGAGTACAGCTCTAAGAAAGTCCATTCAGGTAGTTCATATGATATCTGAGAGTCTAGGATAGCCTGAGAGCCTGGGGGGATGGTGATAGCAGACGTGGCCATGAGAGGGATTCCATCAGTTGCAGGACAAGCCATGGGAGGACACTTCATGTTGGTGGAATGAGTTCAGTATTTCAGGGTGAAAACTCCAGTGGGATACTCCAGAGTACATGTCTTCAAACATTTACCAGGAACTTTGATTGGCTCTTCAAAGATCAGAGGGACTTTGTACCCTAGGATAGAAAGATAACCATCCTTTAGGTTGATGATCCCATTATATTCCCAAAGGAACTGGGTACCAATTAAAAGGTCATAGCTCTCATTTTCTAGAACAACAGCTTGTGCAGCCAACAGGAGTTAACCAAATCACATTGGTAAGGCAGAGTACACACCAATGGCGCAAGTCATGGAGAGACCAGCGGTGCCATAGGATTGATGGTAGTTGAGATCAGGGGCCAGCTTAAGCTTCTTCATCAGTTTAGAAGAAACAACGTTGACAGGAGAACCGGTGTCCAGGACAGCTTTGATCTTGACCTTTTGAATAAATATCTCTACTCAGGTGGTGGTGCGTCCAAAGGGTGGCAGAACAGCCAAGATATCCTGTGCCCCATCTATTTACTTGTCCCATTTCTCAATCATGAATTGTAGTCCTGGAAACTCTTTATATACAGTTTGGAGAGGGAGTGAGACAGAAACATTCTTGAAAATGGCGTCTGTAACTTCAGCGGCTTCCTCTGATGATTCCACTAATACAGGGAACTGTTTTGCCTGAGTAAGATAGGGGCGGGAGACAACTGCTTTGGCCTCAGACAAGGGCTTGGTGGTAGTTGTAGTCTTCCCAGATTAGCTTTTAGGGAACGGCAATAGTCTCAGGGACGGCAAGAACAGAATACCTGTATGCATCATGGTCTTCAACATCAGATCCACCCACATCAGAATTGTCATAAATGTCATGGAACAGGAGGAGGATAGGAGGTGCTTCATTATCAACAGACTCAGAGTCAGTAGCAGGTGGAGGTGTAGGAGGAGACTGGAGAGAATTGTCAACTGAGAGCGTCTCTGCCTCTAGTTTGACTGTTCTTTTCCCGACTGATCCTTGGGATCAGCTCCTTTAACCCGCAGATCAGTGCAGACGCAAGAGTGGTGACCTATCTGACCACAGTTGTGGCAACCCTGACGTCAAGGAGAATTTTGGGAGTTCATAGTGAGAATACAAGGGCCGCAAGAAGAGGAGCCAGAGTTGAAAGCAGCACAACTTTCCCAAACAACTGCCCCAGAATGGGTAAGATGAATGTCTTGTAGCAGTGTCTTTATACTTTTCATGGAGGACATCATAGCCTTGTGGGCCTTGAAATGAAGGCACAGGAGTTGATTCACCTTGAGGGCTTGGGCGCAGGCCATATATGCTTCATGCTCTGTCAATTGTCTGCTTGTTATTAACTGTTGTCCCTCCATGTAAAATCTGTTGGCAAATTCAGCTAATGTCTCCTTGGGCTTGAAGGATATGTGCATGAAAGCATCCTTTTTCACCTCCAGGCTAAGATCACCACCAAACTTGTCAATCAAGAGCTGTTTCATGTCCTCCCAGGTCTCAATGGAGGGCAGCTCTGGTATGACTACCTCTTGACAGGTCAGGTTTAGGCAAGTCAGAATATGTTCTTTCTTAACTTCATCTGATGCTCGTCTCATAGCAGTCTCGTAAATAGTTAAGAAGGCTGCAATAGTCGAGGTTTTGGGATCAAAGACTTGCTTAAAAGTAGGCTTGAAGTGTATCTCAGGAGCTGGACCACCATTACTGCTATCAAGTACATTTATGCGCGGGGAGAACTCAGCTTCAGATTTGGAGGCAGGTTGTCTAGCCCATGGTTGTTGAACACTTTCTTCAAGGGTTGTCAGAGTCTTGGTGGTTCTGGCACCCGTAGTGTTGGATAGAGTGGTCTGTTGTTCAGTAACATCTAGGCGTTGTCCTTGGGTAGTGACAACTGTGGAGAGTTCAGCCAGTTGCAAAGTAAGGGATGGCCCCACTGATAGGCAAGGGGCAAATCTGTTGTTTACCAAATCAATCAACTCACTCATCTCCTGTACGTCCCTGTCCAACTCAGTCTGGTCTTGTTTCAAATGATCCACCTCATTATCTAGGGCAATCAACTCTCTGGCACAGTGGATTTGAGGAGCCCCTGCCAAACCAGGACAACAACCATCCTCCTCGTTAACCCCAAGTGGACTAGCGGCAGCCGTCACTACCTCACGTAAAGCAGCAACTTCTTGCTGTAGTTCAGCGACCTGAGCAGTCAGCACAAGAACCTGGGGATTAGGTTGAGGCATTTCAGTAGGACGTCCTTGGCTACAAGTGGAAGCGCGTAATTCCCAGATGGCTTCCCAGATTCTCTGCTCTCTGTCCACCAGATCATCAGTAGGAAGAGAAGGCAGAACATCAGGTTTGAGAGAGGACAGCTCATTCACCTGACTCTGAAGTTTGGCAATAGCAGCGGCAGTGGTAGCTCTCTCTTGATTGAATTCCACACTGAGCTCATTTAGACCTTGGGCGGCAAGGTCAGCTACCTGTTGCAATTGCTCAAAGGAATAGACACTGAATGCATTGAGCTGTTGCACTAGGCGCTCAAAATTGGAGAGATAAGCGTTTAGGGTGGAGTCTACTTGAGTGCGCCAGGGTTGTTCTAACTGGTGAAACTCATGTAGTTGCTCCCTAACATACTCAGGGATGGACTGGTGTATTCACTCAATGGAATTGACTAAACGTGTTTGAGAGGTGACCAAATCACGCTGATTGTCAGATATCAGGGAGAACAGGGAATTAATCCATTGTTGGTAGGCGGCAAACTGGTCCCAATGATGGGTAACATCTGCTTGTAGAGACAAGATTTCTTGAACATAGAGTCCCAACACCATCTGGTGGTGGGCCAAGGCGGGCTGTACAAAGGATGACAGCAGATGATCAGCGTAGCCAGCTGCTGGGAGGAGATGTTGTGGAAACTGAGGGGCCACAATTAACTCATAGTATTTGGCACAGCTAAACTGTAACTGAAGGCAAGGGATGGCCCCGTCCCAAGCTATCCCAAGGGCTACCACCATTACTTGTTCCAAGTCAGGGGTACCCATAGGGTAAGCAACTAGGTGGGGACCATTCCCAAGGTTCAGTACAGTAGGGACAATAGGCGGGTTGGCAATGTCTTCCTCAATAGGAGGGCTGGTAATTTCAGGCGAGGTCAACTCCCAAATAGGCAGAGGCAAGGGACCTTCAAATGTAGATGCAAAAGGGATAACCAAGGGGCTTACAGCCCCTGTAGTGATCACCATTTTTTTGTGTTCTGAGGCGCGGCACAGACACACAACAGGGAATCCTAACCTTAGGATTGGATTTGTACTAAGTCTTGGTTAGATGACAGGGAAGGCAATAGCGTTTACCTTGCGGCCCTGGATGAATAATCTCTACTAGGTGTGGCTAGAGAGAGGCGCAGAATTACAGAAGACACAAAGACAAAAATGTGAATAGAACTTAATTTTTATTGGTGAATGTGAAATGGAATATATAGTGGTTAGGAATACCACAAAACACTACCAGGATGGTAGGATCACTCGCCACAAGCATGAGTGGGGCAAGTGAGTTGCGCAGAGTCAGGAAACCAAACAATCATATTTCCTGAAGCAGAAGCCAGTTCATTTTGAGAGTCAAAAGCAAAAGCAAGAGATTTGTCTTTGAAATGGCCCAACAAAGGCGAAATTGAATCATGGAGAATGCCGTTATTCACAACACTACCACTCAACCCAAATGATTCCACAAAAGTTTTCCTATAGTAGATGAGCATACCTATACTCTGGGACCGCCAGAAAGTTTCCCATTGATATTTTTGAACTAAAATTTCTGAAATCTGGTTTTCTCAGGTCATAACATACCTAATTCTAGCACTTTTCACTTAAAAATTAATTTATCTGGCTTCTCTTCTACCAGCCAACCCCAAGAAGCTGCGGACAAACTTCCTGAATTATACTGTCCCCCAAGAGCACCTTACAGCCTGGTAAATTTCACAGAATATCCCCTAATCCTGTCTATCCAGAGTTTAAATTAGAAGAAAGTCTAATCTACAATCCTGAAGCCATAACCAGAGAGCCTGAACTAATTAGACGCAAAGGCACCTGGCATATCAAACAATCATTACTATTATGGGACAAATATAACTACCTGCCTGCCTACCTATCTAAGGTCTATGACTCCCCCTGTGACCCCACAGCTCAAACTCCCAAAAGAAGCTGTGGTTGCTAATGAATCAACTTCAACTCAACTATTTGATGTTCTATACATAACACTCGCTGGACTAGTTGATTATATGATTCCCACTAATAGGCCTTGGACTTTTCTTGGAAAATTGTTCTCCTATATTTTAAAGTTAGCTCCCATTCTGTAGTGGGCCCCTCCCTCTGTCAATTATATACTTCTTGGAAGTATAATAAACAGGATAAAGGGTAAATTTAAGAAGAGAATGATACTTTATTGTGTATGAATATAGGATAATATATAGTATCATAGAAATCCACATGCTGTCCATGTACATCATGAAAGTAATGAGGCTTATCTGAGTAATGTTCCTCTTAAGTCACAAGGCTTATTCAAGTTGTGTTCCACTTAGGATCTGGATCTTTTGATCCCTGTAATAGATGGCCAAATGATAGTAGTGCCATCAACTTAGTGATTGGTTAGTGATTCATTTAATGACTCATTTGGTGAATCACTTGGGGTGTTAATTCCCCAAGAGGGAGTAATGGATGATGTTGCAGCTCCTCTGAGCCTGCAGGACGTCCACCTGCAAGCTCTCCTAAACCTGCTACAGTTTGGCTCCCTGACAGAGAGTCTCAATACTCTTTATAGACATGAATATTGCCTTATGAGCTTTGAAGAGAAGATGTAGAAGTTGAATACCGTTGAGGACTTAAGCATAAGCGGTATAGGTTTTGTGGGCAGTCAACAATTTGTTTGTTATTAGTTTTTGACCTTCCATGTAAAACCTATCAACAAACTTAGCTAGAGTCTCATTAGGTTTAAAGGCAATGTGTATGAATTTTTCTTTATTCACCTCTAATCTGAGGTCTCTGCCAAACTCTTTGATCATTATTTGCTTCATCTCTTCCCAGATGGTAATAGAAGGAAGATTGGGTACCACCTCCTTTTGGCAGCTAGAGTGGAGGCAGATCAGAATATGTTCCTTCTTGATCTCATCTAAAGATCTGCACATGTCTGTCTCATGTATGGTAAGGAAATCAGCAATGTTGAAGGTTTGTGGATCAAATACTTGTTTGAAAATAGGCTTGAAATGAGTCTCAGAAGTAGGACCACCATTATTGCTGTCAACCATACAGTAGTTTTTAAACCTGTTGATATAAAAATATATTAGTCAGTTTAAAACACATTAACTCAGTCTAAAAAGAAATCAAAGTGAATCCAAATCTATTGTAATTTAATATAAATTCCTTAAATTTTTGATTTCTTTTTTAGACTGAGTTCATGCGCTCTAAACCAACTAATATATGTTTATCTCAACAGGTTTAAAAACTACTGTATTGATACAAGGGGAGAAATCAGCTTCTGATTCAGTGGGAGATTTCTGGCCCACAACTGTTGAACACTTATTTCCAAAGTTACTATGGTGTTAATGTTACAAGTGCCAGTTTCAGCAGCACAGCCTATCTGCTGCTTGGTAGTATTCAAGTGGCTTCCTTGGTTAGTTACCACAGTTGATAGCTCAGCTAGCCAAGATGTCAAGGAGGGGCCAGCATACAAACAAGGGAGAAGCTCTCATTGACAGAATGAATCAGTTTAGCCATCTTCTTGAAGTCTTTTTCTAGGGTATCATGATCTTTCTTCAAATGGTCAACTCTATTGGTCAGAGTAATCAATTCTCCAGTGCAATGAATACAAGGCTGTCCAGGAATTCCAGGACAACAGCCATTATCTTCAGAAGGTCTCAGCAGGCTGGTAGACTCTGAGATGACTGTGTATAATGCTGTGATATCCTGTTGGAGAGTGACCACCTGAGTTTTAAGAGCAGTTGTCTAAGGATTGGGGTGTGAGATACTTCTGGAGGAGCCTGAATACAAATAGGGGTACACAGTTCATGAATAGTGTCCTAAAGCTTTTGTTCTCAAATAATTTGGTCCTTAGGAGGGGCAAAGGAGGAACATCAGTAGATAGTTTGCTTAGCTTATCTAAAAATTCTTGCAACCCTTGAATGATTGCAACTGTATAATCCATGTCTTGTTTTAACTCATCCTACAAGTCTTGAATAATTTATGAGTTAATCTCAGCTAAAGCTGTTGTTACCCTGAAGTATGCACAAAAAATATATTGAGCTTCTCAGCCAAGTTCAAAATAAGCTCTTTGTGTGTTGAGCAAGGAATCAATATGAGTCTTCCAGGATTGTTTAAGCTAATAAAACTCTTGCAAATGTTCACAGAAATACTCAGAAACAGAGGTTCAAATATTATAAATGGACTTTGCTAATAAATCTTCAGATTTAATAGAGTCCATATGCTTATCTAATACAAGAGAGAACAGAGAATATACCCACGGTTGGTAGGAAGAAAACTGTTTTCAGTGATTGGATACAGCAGGTTGAAGAGAGTAAATCTCAGAGATGTGGAGCCCCAGCACCATCTGGTGATAAAACAAGGTGGGTTGGACAAATTTATAAATTAGACAGTTATAAAAGTCAACTGCAGAGAAGAGTTAATGAGGAATACAAGGTGCAATTATAATCTAATAATAATTGATAGATTTGAAATGGACTTTTAGATTAGAAAAGCTTCTTTATGTGCTAGCCCAAGGACCACTGAGGTGATCTGATCTAAACCAGGGGCACCCTGGGGGTAAGCAACAAGACAGAGGTCATTAGTCAGGTTTAAATAGTAGGAGTGATAGGAAGATCAGCTATGTCTTCTTATATTGGAAAACTTCAGGCAAAGATGGATCCTGACTTGGAAGATATTAAGGAAAATAGAAGTTAGTTGCAAAGGTGGTAACTGAGGGGCTTACAGCCCCTATAGTGAGAACCATTTTTGTTATGAACTAGGGCACAACCAAGACACACAACAGGGAATAATAACAGTAGGATTGGGTTTGTACTAAGCCAGAGGTTAGTATTCAGGGATAAATAAGGGATTTAACTCAAAGCCCTGGGAATTTTAATTAAAATAATTAATATCCTCTAGATATAACTAGGAAGATGGCGCCAAAGTACAAAAATAAACACAAAGAGAAAGTTTGAATAGAACTTAATTTTATTGGATGTATTAAAATGATTCTTAAATGGCAAATTTTTACCAAAAAACAGTGAAAGGAAAGATAGATCATTGGGCACTATCATAAGAAGGCTAAGGATCAGTTTTGTCACCAGAAAAAAGTTAAATGAGACTGTTGCTTTTTTTAGGTCAAATCCTGTTTTGAGTTTCAAACAGGAATTGAAGGTGTTGTAACTGTGCTGTATTAGCAGAGTTACATGAGGAAAATTATTGAAAACTAGATAATTATCTTTATTGAGATATATGAATTGTATAGCTGGGGTGAATCATTATAAAAGGAACAAGATAGTGATGATCAATCAGTGGGATTAAACAGGGGGTGATTCCTGTGATTAGTGAAGCGCCAAATTGAGCTGTTCACCAAGCTGGGATTGTCACTGGTTTTTGTTGCTGTATTTAGTAATTTTAGTTGAATTCTGCATTTGGCTACATTTCATGAGGAAGTTGGTTTGGTGGTCACAGATCCTCTTGTGCAGAGCCTTACTAGTGGGTTGAACTTGCAGTTTTGATAAATAATCTTGAAATTTAATTTTGACTCCTCCAAAGGCTAAATTGAAAGAGCATTTAATGTTGTGATTCACAACACATGATGAAATGTATAAATTTTAATTTCCTATTTTTTCTGTTTAAACACTATTTGTTTGTTGTTTTTGTGCTATTCCTATTAGCTTGTCTTTGCATGTCTTTGTCATTTTGTGCTCCTGATTTCTCTATTATATTTTTGCCTAATTGGATGATGTGCATATACACTATACTGTATTTGGGTTATATTGAGTTTGTAGGTAGTGCAAGCTATTTATATTTCAGATATAAGATGAATAAAAAATAAAATTGCGCTATCATATAATTCCTGATATGTATTCATTTGGCTACAAGAGACAAAGGAAATCACAGAAAATGGGGATCTAGAAGGGAAAAGGGACAGTTAGCTTCTTGAAGTGACTTTATGGTTGTCTGTGGGGGACTTTTGTTCAAGTATGGATAGAGAAATCAATTGGGAATGTGACGGAGGGTGTGGCTTGGGTGTGAGGGGGATGTTGGGTATACAAAGAAAACAATAAAAGTCTATTTTCAAAACACTTGCTGCACTATTCAGCACTATGTACTGCTCATTTTTTGGGTGGGGATAAATAGAGAAGAGCAACAAAGTGAGAGATGATGATTGTGATGGCTGTTCCCTGTATTCAACTTATGAAAAACTGATCCAGAGAAAAGATCAGAGACAGCACTCTGAGTAAGAAGTCTAGTATGGTCATTTAGATTCAGTAGTATAGCAGTCATGTATTTTGAACCCCTGGCTTGTATTATACTGCCAATATAATAAAACATAATATTAGCAAGATGACAGTATGTATGACCTGTTGTATAAATTAAGCACTGGAATACTGCCTCTTGGGTGGCACTATTTTCCTTTTTGTTATCTTTAATTTGATGGATCAAATAGACTGTGTAGTTGGTCCTCATTGACTTTCATGTCTCTGGGACAACCTCCTTGGTGGGCTTGTATCTGTACCTGCTGACATAATTGGTCAAATTCTAATAAAATACAGACCCTCTCAGGAAAAATTCCAAAAAAATACCCCAGAAAATTAGCCTGTGGTTGTTATTTTGCTACTTGCACCATTGTGGCCTTTTTTGGGGCCACAATCATGACAAGTTATGGCCAGTTTGTAATAAGATTTAAAAATTATATCATCATTTGTTGACATGAGGAGTTGCCTAAATAACACAACCAATTATGTATTGTATGGTGGTTTTTTGGACTCAACTCATTCATCCTAACAGTTATTAGAGAATAGTTGCACCAAGATGATGAAATTATGCATCCACTCCCAGAAAATCCACTTGAATACCCAAATAACATGTTGGCCCAGTTGATAACTGACCTAAATGAGCTTGAGGTCAAGGCTTTTTTTATAATAGTGACAGCATGATTGAATATGCCTCAACATGCTGTGATGGCTTTTTAGATTTTACAGGCTATATTTTGATGGTGATTCCCTGCTTATGTACCCTGTGAAACTCTCTCATAATGGTTGTTTGAGTGAAGCCAAGGCGTCCAGAAATTTTCTGAAAGTTTAGACCATCCATGTTCATGATCATAATTGTAAATTTAGATCCCTCTAGCTCTGTTTAGGACACTCTTTCTCTGTTAAACAAAGAAAACTTCCCAAAAACCAGCTAAACCTCTTGATTCTTTGGAGGATTTGTTACATACAGTGGACAAGAGATTTGTACTGGTGTACCCTATGGACCCCCTTCTTCTATTGCTCCTTCATGGGGAAAAACCCTAGTCAATTTGGACTATCTAATGGCCTGATGTTGACCGCTTTTGAAATGTATAAGGGACAACCAATCAAAATTTGACACATCAACATCCACAAAAACACGTTTATCTGGGATTAATGGGTTCCTGAAGTACGCCTTAGGCAACAATCAATCAGAAACCAAGCTGGGAATTGTTGAGAACCATCTAACACCCCTGACTTGAATTTGAAAAATTCTCTCACAACCAATTGGATTCCCTCTCTGTAAAGCTACGCCTCCCCCTTAGGCCTCCACTTCAATTTTCACCAAATGCTTGTGGATCTCTTCCAAATTACGCCTGGATATTTATCCAAAAGATTACTGAAAAGCCTAAGAAAAGCCCTCAAACTATTACCTGAGTAATTATTCCAAAGATGTACCACCTAACCTACCCAAGAGACACCCCTGGTTAAGTATAATGTGCAAGAGCAGCCAGGAGCAGTGTTATGTGCATCTAAAGCAGGTTCCTCAATTTTAGTTGAGTTGGGTTTCCTTTTTATTCTGCCCATTTGAACTTTGTCTAGATTTTCCTACATCAAAAAAGGCATCCATAACCCCTCATATTATTGGCTAATTAGGTTTGAGCACTTGTAAGGTCTCATGGTCTGGGGAAGATGGTTATAGACTAAAGCTTTTAACCCAGTGATATTTATATTAGTCAAATACAAAAAGGTGGGCAAGGTCTGCAGTAGCAACTGTACTAAGTCTCCTAAAAGTTAATATGAGGTAAAATAAGGACTAAGGCGGTTTATTAACCCTAAGAAGATAAAATAGAGTCCAGTCTTAATGACGGACAATTTGGTCAAAAAGTCAATTTCTAAGTTGGGGAATTGTTCTGCACTAGTGGGGTGATTAAAGCTATCATTAATTAAATTGTGTGTACTACTATAAAAACTACCTAGCTGGTGAAGAAGGAAATCAAAAGGAATCATGGAATCAAGATTAAAACCTAAACTAAAATTGGAAAGAAAACACAAGCCACAAAACCTAACAAGTACCTTTTTGAGGTGCAAGTCAAACAATCTCAACTTACTGTTAAGATTGGAAAACCAAGCCTTTTTATTTCACTTGGTTGTGAGGTGCAGAATTGAGGTGATAAGATTTAACCAAGATTGGTTAGTGAGAATGATGTAGAGAAACAAAACAGAAGCGCATGTTTCTTGTGGTTTAAACTTAAAAGGTTAACACCAAATGGTAAGGAGATAGACCAGAGGAATAGTGGTTGCTTGGCAGAGTGTGAAAGCAAAAGAGAAAGCAGAAGAGCGGGAAAAACCTGGTCCAAAGGTGCTGGCGTAAGCAGCAAAAGCAAAAAGGTATTCTGACTTTGGACTTGAATAATTTAACTAAACATATAGGTCCGTGGTTCAAAAATTGTCCAGGAGAACAAATGTAAGCTTTGAACTTAAAAACTAACTGTAAAATAGATAGAATTTAGCTGGTCAAAAGGGTAAGAGTAAGGGGATGTTTCTGAAAGCAAAATGAGCAAAAAAAACCCAAATACTTCAAAAATAATATTGGTGTCCAAAAGAGAAAAATACTAGCAGCTAAATAATAAAGGAGAATCCTGACAGCACTCAAAACCCCACCCCAATTACATCTTCCTACCTTAAATGAATGCAAGCATTATAAAAGACCTTGTTTGTCAATCTCTAATCTAGTAAAGATTGAAAAATTTTATTAAACCTGATCATTTGGTTTTATCTGTTGCTTTGCAGTGTTCAGATAATTATATCTCCCCTTTGACCTTCCAGGAATTGTTAGTGGCAACTATTTGATTGTTGCTGAAGCCATGATTTTATTATGGTTTAGAGCATGGTTTTATTTCTCTCTAACCTTCCCCCTATTCTTACACTCTCCCCATCTGGCAATCTCCAGAATTAACTCATACAGAATGTAACATCCTCCATGTCAACAATTCTCAAAAATATTTTTCTTATTTTCAATATTAAAGATTATTTTTTTCTTGATTAAATAACTGGCACTGATAATAGAAGCAATGTTTGATTTTTATTTTGAGCTTTTAATTGAAATTATAAAAGATAAAGCCAAAACAATTCTTGAAATTATTGATATGGAGGATGTTCCATTTTGTATGAGTTAATTCTGGAGGTTGCCCCCCATCCTGTGGCTCTTCAAACTTCATCTCTGTTTTTTAAATTTGGCAAGGGGGACTTTCAATCTCTTGCTTTCTCATTTTAAAACTTTATTAAAGCTTAACTTCAAGATTTTTTCTTGTGTTCATCCTCTTTCTAAAATAATGCTTGTAGACATTTCTTTAAAAAAATTACTTTGAAGTCTGTTCTCCTGCCTCCCCTGGTCCTTCCTGGAACTCCTATAGGTTTGTTAGTGTATATATTATCAACTTATCTAATTCAAACTTCAAATCTGAGTTTGAATCTAAGAATAAAGTTAAAAAATAGTATAAAATCTAGTTTAATACTTACCCAAAATTCTCCCAACTTGCCCCCAACTGTGAACCTGATTTTCCTTCATGTTAAGGGTTTTATGTTTATTCAGATTGTTGTTGTGGTCTCTGTTTTAAATACCATACTCTAAAAATCCACTCAAGGCCCCCTGGTACCATTTGTTTCTTCTGATATCTCCTGTCATATTTGAACCTTTCATGGGTTAAATTTTGAAGGGATTCATAATATGCTGGCCCCTTTCATAAAATATATGGCTCTGAAAGTGCTTCCTAAGATGATTCTCTTGAGAATTACTATACCATTCCTTTGGAACAACTTGTTCTCCTCAGCCTGTTACATGGCTGCTAATATTCAGTTATTATTAGAGAGAGTGAGAAGCTTCCTCATTCATTTTCAGGGAATCCTTCTGTATAAAACTAACCTGGTGAAGGCCCTGACATCAGAGGATATACCTTTGATGGTCTCCTGTGTTCTATCACATATCTTCCTTGAAAGTGTTGCTTTATCTTTACCTTGAAGCATCCTGAGACACTTCAAGAATCAAATATTCCTCAGAAAGACCTCACTTCCCATAGCTGCACCCCTTGGCTGCTGTCTGAAATGATACTGATAGGTCTGAAAACCTTCTTTCTTCAGGTTGTCTTTCCTTTCTCTCTCTGGTCTCTTTTTTGAGCAGCTATCACAGTTATCTACTGTGTAGCATCATAGTGGTTTGCTTCCCCAGGATGAGAGCCAAGCTTAGTTAGCTTAGCCCCTCTCTCTCAAAATAATCTCCTTAATAACCTGATAGGTTACAATTTTTGGTCTATCTTTGATACTAGGCTTGATTTTGCCTCCTGAGACAAAGAATATGCTAATTTGCTAGCTTCAGTTAGTTACAAAGGGGTCTTGTTGGCTGATTATGGAATGATTTTGATGCCTTCTTGTGAACTGGCTTGATGATTGCACTGGCTAGTAATGGTCTCAGTGTGGTAATCTAACAACAAGAAATCAGCTCCAATAACAGGAACATACAACTTCTCTATTCTCCTGAGTGTAGGTAAAGTGCTAGGTGTATATGTCAGTACTAAGAGCTTTTTAAAGATAACAGCAGAGAGTGTGAGGCTAGTACTACTGAGAATCAACAAGGACAAACTTGATATCTCTTGAAACCCTTATTTTAAAAACTCAATAAATTTTTGACAAAAAATAGAGATATATATTTTTGCTTATAGTTTTAATATGGATTGAATTTTATTAAAAAATTACTAGAAGATATTTGATTAATATAATCAGTGAGATTTTTTTTAAATTAACATTTCAATTTACTAAATAAATTTCAAAGGATTAGTTGTGAATATTTCCCTTCCCTTTTGCACCCTGCTTTAATCAAAATAAATTGAAAATTCAATGTTACTGTAGATTCAGAACCTAAAGGTAAAAATGCGGGATTGTCAAATTGTTTTGTGTAAACTCACAACTTACTGGAATATTTTTCATCCTTTTATATAAAAAAGTAAGTTGTTCTGGGATAAAAATTACTCCATTGAGTTGGTGAGGTCACACAAAAGAATTTGACAATCCCGCATTTTTAACTTTAGGTTCTGAATTTACAGTATGTCTTTTATTTTGTTTGTGGTGTGTGTGCAGATTTTGTGCACTTTATATTTTGATGATTATATGTGCTTAGTACCATTTTTCTGTATGAATAATATACATCCAAGTGCTGTTTGAAATATAAGAATGTCCATGCACAAGTTTTATTTGTTCTTTTGTTCAGTTGTGTGTCATTAGCTTCAAGTGTAGCTATATTTTTATTGGTGTCTGATGTATTTGTTGTGTCACATTAAAATATTACTGTAAATTCAGAACCTGAACGTAAAAATACGGGATTGTCAAATCCTTGGTCCAAATTTCAAATCACTTTTGCGGGATAGCCTTTTTTAATTAAAGTGAATTCTTTGAGTATTTATTTGAATTTTTAAAAATGCGGGAACTCATAGACACTTTGCAAAGTTCAAGTTGAGCTGCATATTTACAATGGACAAAATGAATTAACTGGAATCAGATTTGAAGCATTCAAATCCATCAACCATTTTCATTAAGTTTACTATGTTTTTGAAATTGCAGGATTGTCAAATCCAAAAACTAAATTTTCAAATCACTTTTGAATGCCACTAGTAAACTCAGATATTGATTGCAGGAACTGGAATCCAAATTTAATGTACAGTAAGCACACTAGGAAACACCAACCCAAATAAAGAAGCTCCACCACAACTAAAATCAAATGAAAAATTCAATCTCAATAACCATGTTTAGACATAAAAAGTTATTAAACTTTAAAATCATCCAAACCCAGAAAGTATACAATATTATTCACTTCAAATCATGGATATAGAAACTCTGCTACTATTCAAGGCTATATCAAGAGAAAACAACTACCCACAACTAAACCAATAACTCCAAATAAATACATATTTAATCTAAAATATATTTTTTATTTTATTTTTATGGACCGTCAATTGCATTCCCAACCTGCTCCTGCACCAGCCTGCGGGGCAGCCTGTCCACAAGGGCGTCCCAGAGGGTCCAAGAACAGACCCAGAACCCAACTTGAGGGGAGTCATGCTAATACACAGGCCTCCCAAGGTATCATTGACAGCCAACTACCTCCCGCATCTCAAGCCAGGAACAGTAGCCTCAATCCAAGACAGAAGCCACTCTCAAGGCCTGCAACCAAAGTCTCATACACAAAGGTCACCGGGAACACTGAGGTTATTTACACCTCCACTGTGTACCCAGTTGTCACCTGGCCCCGCACTCTTGACCCAAGAGTTGCTACTTCCTGTCCCTGTGTCTTTGACACCACCCACAAGCCATTGGCAGCCACTGTTGAGCCATCTGTGCCTGTGATCTATTCCACCATTGACGGCGCCAGCGCAATCAAGCGTGATCCCACCTTCTACACAAAGGTCCCTGTCCCCTGTGTTGAGCCTGGTAGCCAGGATGCTGTGGTACCTGTCAAGGGCCAGCGTTGGTTGATAGATAGTGAACGTGAAGCTCTCCTCAACTGCTTGAACAAATGAATGGTGGTTTGGGATATTGCATCCCAATTTAGTGTCACAACCAGGTACATTGCCGACATCAACACCAAGTATGGCAATACTGGGCAAATTGCCAAATCCACCAAGGCTAAGCGGCAGCCAAAACTCTTGCAGCCTGTGCACATTGACACAATCAAGCAGTGGGTAGCCAGGGATTGCCACCTGGACACGCTAGCTGTCCAATCAATGCTTGCCACAGAGTTTGGGCTTTCTGTTTCTAAAACCCTTGTTTACAAAACAATGGTTGAATTGGGCTTCTCTTGGAAGGTGCTCAGAGTTTCTCAGTATAATAGAAACAGTGAAAAGACCATCAAGGATTGACACATTTATGCCAAGACATTTTGGCACTAAAGGAGACTGGGAATGTCCAGTTCTTCTATATTGACAAATTTTTGTTTTCCTCCTCACTCAGGTCCAGGCATGGGTGGGTCAAGAAGGGGTCCAAGGACGGCGTAGACCATTGTGCAGCTGTCTGTTCCCAGACCTATTCAATGGTTGCACTTCTTGGTCCTCGCAGGTTGGATCAATACCAGATGATTAAAGGCTCCCATAACAGCAGGACCTTTCTTGATTTTCTCTGAGTTGTCAAGGAGTACCTTTGGATAAATTATAGAGGCACAACCAATGTTGTTGTGCTTGATAATGTTGGGCTCCACAAAGTGGATCTGGTTGTGTCTGAGTCCCCCCCCATCAACAAGAAAAGCCACTTCTCCAGCCACTGCCTTGCTGATTGTCCAATGAGACTTCTCTTCCTCCCGCTGTATTCCCCATTCCTGAATCCAATCAAGGAGGTGTTTGGTTGAATCAAGAATAAGGTGAAACAAGGCCTTCCTCAGGACACTGAGGACCTATTCAATATTCTTGAGGTCGGCCAATTTGTGATGCCACCCAATGTGGTGGCGGTTTTTTACAAGCACTCAGAATCCTTCCTCCCTAAAGCCCTGGCCTCTGAGCCAATCAGATAAATGGGCTCTTTGGTATACTTTGTTTTTATTTTTATTTATTTTGTTTTTATTAGGTCTCAAAAATTATTATTTATATATAATAATTTGACATTTGATTGTATTATAGACATATAAGAATACATAGAAAAGGTAAGTAAAATTAACTATACTAGGTATGAAGAATATATTTTTATTATAATGCACTAAATATTGTATTGACTGTTGCGCTAACAAATGAATAAATTAAAAAAAGATAGAAATAGAATTTTTTATTTAAATAATTGTTAATTGTTGATGGTACTTTGGCTTTTTTACGCCACAAATTGAACCTTGCATGTCATCATATGATCCTTGTTATTTCAGTGCCACTATAGCCACACAACACGGCAACCAATGATTTTTATGTATTCCTTACTAATTTTTACTTGGGACGCAGTTCAAGTATATTGAATATGTTTATCAAATCATATTACAAGGGAAAGGTAATTTGAGTTTTAAACAATCATTTGTTTAGAACAATAGTGGAGCGGGCCACATGATTCGGATAAATTCAATTCTCCATGTTTATCTTTGTGATAAATGGACCTGTACTTGACAAGTGGTAAATAAAAACATTTTTAATTTTTTTTATTTGATGTATTGGCAACTATAACTAATGTCTTTTAATATACTTAGATATATTAATATTATAATTTACATACTAAAATTTAAAATTAAAATATTAAAATTAAAATATTAATTATAAATCTTAAAAGTTAAATATTTAAGTTTAAATAATTGAAATATAACAATTTTATTAAATTGTGATTTATTCAATATCAAAATATTTGATATTAAATATGTCAATATTAAAGATTCTAACAGTGAATATTTTAATATTAAAATTAAATATTTCACTATTAAAATTTTACTGGTAAAATTTTAATAGTGAAGTATTTAGTATTAAAATTTTAATATTTAAAATAAAAAATAAAATAAAAATTTTAAGTTGCAAGGGAAAATGATTTATTAGGGGAATGTGAATTGCAAGGGGAATGTGATTATTCCGGGGAATTATACCCCGAACTTAAATTTTCAGCTAATGCATCTAATTGGGACCACATACTCTTCTGTATGTGGTGGATGACTCTGGCACCAATTGCTAGAGGGGTGGCACTCAACACCCCAGTGGTGGCTGAACGTCTTATAAAAGGCAAAAAGGTGAGGGAATCCACTAGCAGGTTTTTTGGGGGGCACGTAGTACCCATATAGAGTTGCCAATGCAAATGAATCATAGATGACGTGCTCAACTGTCCTGTATCCCCGTGGTGTTTTCTGGCGGTCTTGGGCTATGCGGCATATGTCAATCTGTGTAGGTACATCTTCTAATTTTTCAGTTGGCTTTCAGTATGCAATGGAGCAGGATTCCCAGGTACACCGCAACGTTTATCCTTAGCAAGGTATATTTTACTGAGAACATGCACAGTTTTTTGAACGTTTGTACTAACCTATTAATATAGGACGTTTGGTTGAACTTGAAGAGGGTTCTGGGGGGCGTCTGACTTGTATCAGCCCCCAGGCCTCGGCAAACAATATCAATAAAGGCCTAAAAAATTCACAAGGACTGCATCCCCAACTTTGTTTGATAGAGCTTTAAAAATTTCATTAAAATTGCAGATTTTAAATATTCATTTTCAATTTGAAAGTCAGTTTTTATTAATTTTTTTGTATCTGTTGATATTTGTGAAGGGGAACTTTTGAACACTTTCATATATGTATTCATCAAAGTTCAGTTTTACATCCCTGCAAATTTCATTCATTTCTTTGATTTTAATTGTTGATCCTAGTTCATAAGCCTCCCTTATCCATGGCAAGCACCCCGCAGGTGGTTGATAATCCCTATCTTGAGCTTCACTATTAAAAATTATTTATATTCTGTTGAATTATTTTATTTATTTGTTTTATAGGGGCCACCAGTGAAGGGTAACCCCCATAAAACCAACTCGGCATAAAAGCCGCACTTCTGCAACCTCATCCCCATCCTGGGTGATGACTAAAATAAAAATAAGTTAAACATAAAAAACTTACTTATTGTTTTCCCTGTGGCCCCCTCAGCCACAGGCGCCATATCGGCAAACTTAATGAGTGTTGGATGCTCTTCATTAATTTTTCTTAGGCTTAATTTTTTGTATTCTTCTTGCAACTTGTGCTTCCTCTTGATTTTTCATTTGATAAAGCTTCTGTATTTCTTGATGCGCTTCTGCTTCTTGCTTGTATTTCATTTTCATCTGTTTCCATTTGGTTGGTTTCCTCTTCATTGGTGTTGATTTTCTTTTGAATCTCTGTTCCTTCAATTAGTTTTATCTTCTTATTGTTTTCTTTGGCCCCCTGCCAGAACTCCCACAAATTGTAGGCTGTGTTGTTGAATTCAAGACTTGATAAAATAGTTCCCTGTAGATTAATTAATTTTTCTTTATTCTTTTCATCTATAATATTTTCCAACTTATCCAGGGCATCTTCTTTTGACTGTATCAGTGGCTGGCCCTTGTTACCCAACTTCCCTGTCACTATTTCCCTGATATTTCTTTCTATCTCAACAACCTTTTGAAGGTGTGCTTCTAATTTGTTGATTAAGTTATAGATTGTTGACATATTGTTTGAATTCCATCAAAAAACTGGTTTTTATTGTACTATATTCAGTGCATACATATTTTACATCATCATTAATAAATTAAAGACAATAAACGTAAATATTGCATTAAAATATTGTAATTAGACGTCAATTCTTGATATTTTGATATTATGTGCATAACTCAATGCATTTTGTTTATTAAAATCCACTGTAAACTTGGCCTTTTCCATTATAATTTAATGAAATGGATTATGTTTATATTAGGGCTGTTAACACTTAGTACAGATATTGAAAATTAGTGCATTTTACAGCCTGTATATTTACCTATTGGTAATAATTCTATAATTCTATAAGCTTTTAAGTTAGATTTTATGAGGTAATAATATTGTAATGTGTTAATAGATTACTGTTTATTGTCATTAATTGGCTGATTTTCTTTGCTGTGGCAATTGTGCATTTTCTGATATTTACGCACTAGTATCCAATTGGTTGGCTTCACATCCAATCACACAGGCAATCGGAAAACAAGCTGTCACCCCAAGACTAGATGTGGTTGGGATGGCGGCTTGTTTTCCTATTGCCTGTGCAATTGTATGTGAAGCCAACCAATTGGATACTAGTGCGTAAATATCAGAAAATGCACAATTGCCACAGCAAAGAAAATCAGCCAATTAATGACAATAAACAGTAATCTATTAACACATTATACTATTATTACCTCGTAAAACCTAACTTAAAAGCTTATATAATTATAGAATTATTACCAATAGGTAAATATACAGGCTGTAAAATGCACTAATTTTCAATATCTGTACTAAGCGTTAACAGCCCTAATATAAACACAATCCATTTCATTAAATTATAATAGAAAAGGCCAAGTTTAAAGTGCATTTTATTAAACAAAATGCATTGAGTTATGCACATAATATCAAAATATCAAGAGTTGATGTCTAATTGCAATATTTTAATGCAATATTTACATTTATTGTCTTTAATTTATTAATGATGATGAAAAATATGTATGTTCATAATTTTAAGCTATTTGTAAAATGCACAACATTTTATTAATTATGTAAAAAGTTGATAATGTAAAAAGAAAATATTATTAATTATTAATTGAAAGAGAGATATCAATTTTAATAAGTTATCACAAAGAAAAGATTTATTTACTAATCAAAGGACAGGAAGGGAAGGGAATGGGCAGAATGGACGTTGCCTTTATCTGCGCCTGTGAAAGGGGCGGCATCAGAGATAGTAGGGAGGGAATGGGTGGTGGCTTGGGAGTCAGGGTTGGAAGGCAGGTGGCTTGATGGGGGGTTGGGGAGGCAGGGTTTGTTGACTGGGAAGGGGCAGCAAGAGCAGTTTGCTTCAATTGCTCAAATTCTTCTTCTATCACATATACTGGCTTGACAAAACAGATGGACTGGCGTGGGGGGAGACAGGGATCCTTTCTGGACTTACACTATCCCTTTCATAGAAGATAATGAGATCAAATAAGTCCTGGACAGACGCAGAAGGGAAAAGCTCATACCCCTTATCAATCTGGGTGCATATTTTGTTGTAGGTGGCAGGCTTCAAGCGCCTGAGGGCAGAACCAAAATTGTAAAGACATACATCTGCAAGATGCATGTTGGCATAGTCAATGGGGTAGGACCAGCAGGTATGCCCTGCAGCCCTGATTTCTTGGGTAGCCCATTCCCACTGCTTCATCTCTGCACTCAGTACAACTGTGTGCACAGTGTTTTGTGTGGCCCACTCCTCCAGCATGGCCTTGAGCTCCGTCTGGTAGGCATACCTATCTGCAGTGTTCAATATTGCCAAGTAATAATTGGCACCCAACTGAGAAACTGCCAATAAAACCCTAACAAAATGATACAAGATTGGGCCGCGCTTGTACACGTCAGATTATATGTGCTTCTCTCCAAAGTCTTGGATACTGGCCAAGATCTTGGCGTATGATAGAAAGATGACGTCATTACGGGCCCTCATTGCCCTCCCTTTAATAAAATTAATAATGGTTGCATTGTATGGGTTGGTATCCACCAAAACAGGGCCACCAAGAACCTGATTGGATAGGATTCTGGCAACAACCACAACTCTGTGCATCCATGAATTCACTGTTCTTTTGTTGGTGAAGATGCTGTGGAGTCCCAACTGGAGACGTACCTGGACCAGGGGCATCTGCGGGTCACGTTTTATAATGGCCATCATAAGGGGATGGGCTGTATCACCTTTGGTTGAGGTACAGGCACCAGTTGGGGTCTTCTTGGTGGAAGGGCCACAGTTGGCGTGGGCTTGCAGGGTTGCAGCCACAGTGGACTTTGCAAAACCCATTGCGGCCGCAATTTCCCCAAGGGACATAAGCTTCCCTTGCTTTTCAACCATTTTGAGAACAATGTCCAGAGTGATCAATTTTCTTCTGCGTCTTGCAGGCTGATTGGCTGGGGGAGGGACATGTCCATCCTGGGAACTGGTCAATGCCATCTGATTGGCTGTTTTGGGTTTCTGGTCTCTCTGGGTGACCCCATGGCTAAAATGGCTGGTTCCAGATGCCATTGCTGATAAGGTATTTGGGTTGGCAGCTGTCTGTGCATGGTGGGAAAACAGGGCCATGCTGGAAGTTGCAGGGGAAAGAAAAGACTCCTGTGTGGCGCTTGCAGAGGGGCCTGCAGGTTGGGAGTGGCCATAGACAGAGGCTTCACTGTTAAGAGACCCAGTGTAGCCCTGAATAATTTTTTCAAGGCCAGGGAACAGCTTGTTGACTTGGTTGTTGTTGAAAGAAGACATAATAAAAATTTTATTATAATTTTAAACTTGAGAAGAGGAATGTATATTTTAGTCAATTTTATTGTTATATATGTCAATTTTGTGAATATTACCATCTAAATTTTAGCCAACCTAAAATGGAATAGGGTGATTTTTGAGAATGCCTATGATTCCTAAAAGAATTTGCACAAATCCACTCTAGATCCTTTAACATCCTTTTTGAGACACCCATAAATTATATGTATTTCAAATTCATTGCAATTATGATTTGAAACTTGGTTCTTGGATTTGACAATCCCGCAATTTCAGATTTTTTAATTTTCACATGATGTCTATGATTTGTTTGACATACAGGAAATCTCAAATTGTACATTAGAATCCCGCATTCCTAATTCATGTATCCCGCATTTGTTTGTTGGGTTTTGTCTTTTGTTAGTTGAGTTATCTGCTCAAGAGATTTGAAATTTGCCAATTTAAATAAACCAAAAAAATTCAAATTAAATGGTTGATTTTATTAAATATTTTAATTATTATACAGCTGAGTTACCCGCAAAAGTGATTCAAAATTTGGACCAAGGATTTGAAATTCCTGCATTTTTACGTTCAGGTTCTGAATTTACAGTAACAGCTTTTATCCACTAATGCATCTTAAAAGAACTCACACCATTTATGCTTTATTCTATGTAAAAATTTAGTTTTCTCTAATCTGGTTTTAGTTAGTTTATCTCAGCAGCTATGAAAAGTGCAATATTAAAAAATAGTCATTTATAGAGTAGTTTTCAAAGCTATTGCACTAAGCAAAATCAAATAATCTGTAAGCAAAATCAACTCAGACACTTGTTGGGAATTGAACCATTTGTGCTATTTTGATATGGCCTTCAAATATTGATACTTGCAAGACTTGTTTGGGTTTGCTTCTGATTTTGGAGTTTTTTCACCTTCCTTAAATGGGTCAACATCAATGTTTCCCATTCTTGATTACCCTACCTGCACCTGACTGATCCTGGTATGAGTTCAGTTTGGAATGACCTCGTAAACCACACTGTTTACCTAGTGAATGATCAGTGTGCTCAGTCTACTATTTAAGTAGAATCATTCCTCCTTTTAAAGACAAGTTTATCCACATTTGTGTTAGCTTTTATAATCTTCAGTTCTTTTCTTCCTTTTCACCAAAAAGAACTCTTCTTCATATATTCCAGGAAATTAAGGTACATGTCTTTAATTTTGCCCTGAAGGCTAACCCAAGGCTAGCTTTGAACCTCAAACCTTTTGTGATAAAGGTTTTTTGCTGTGTCCTCTTGGATGTTATCCCCAACAGCCAAACACAACAAAATGGTGCTCACTACAGAGGCTGCTAGCCCCTTGGTTACTCTGTTCCCCCGTGCATTCTCAGTTCTTTCTTGTTTTGTTACAAAAGTACTCAAATCTCCTAAAGTTTTGAGGCATCTGCTTGAGGAAGATATATCTTATTCCCCCAATACTCCTATGATAATGGTGTTGTTGCCCGGGCCTTTGTGGGCCCCCTCCCAACTTTCTCTCTTGACTATGAACAAGCCTGTTCCGCCGCTTGTTCTCTCCTCCACACTGGTAAAGTAGCCATACATTTGATTCCTGGTCTCTGTCCTGGTTACGCCTCTGAAGACTTGTACTCCTTCCTGTTGTATTTTGGCCTCCCACCTAGTTTGATGAAATCAATGGAAACCATTGGTGTTCTGATAAACCAGTTCATCCAGCCTGCTTTAGTTCACCATAACTAGTGTTAGGATCCCAGAATCAACTCCTGTCTGCTGTGGCGTCCGCATTAACCAACAATCATGCTCAGAATATGGCCTATCAGGAATGGACTCAAAGTCTCTTCACTTGCATTTTGGACAATCAACATGATTCATTGGCCTTCCAAGAATACCTGATCTCATTGCTGAACACGCTTTGCTCCCATCTCCCTGGATACATTAGAGAGTGGTTGTGTGAACTAGATGAGCATCATGTTGTCTGGTGATGAAAAATTGAATCCACCCTTATAAGATACTGACAAGACTTCAAGACCTTATTAGATAAACTCAACCAATTTTGAGAGCATACCAATGCATAGCTAGAATTGGTGGGGTCCAGTGTGAACAGTTAGGTCCATAGATTGCAACAACAATACAGTGTGGACAATACTATGTTGAGCAATACTCTACGCTAAGTTCAGACCTACATTGACAAGAAGGTGGATGCTGTGGGTGTGCTGCCATCTAAGCCTTCCCCTGAAGGCCTTACTCAATATGAGGCTAGGATTTGGGAGGCCATCATGGAGCTCAAGGCAAGCACCCATTGTCAGACCTCTGCTTCTAAACCACCTACTGCCAAACCTGTACCAGATCCTTGTACCACCATCCTTAATGATCAGATAGCTACACTAAAAGGTTAGATTGCTCACCTATGTCAACGCCTTTCAGATCAAGACAACTCTTTCTCTGAAGCCAGTGATAATGATGAAGAAAAAACTGATGAAGTACCTGCTGTGGGGTTCCTGTCCACCAGTCCCCAAGTGTGTCCTGGATTGTAGCCAGAGACCGGCTGGAAGGGGTTGTCATTCTCTATTAAGGGGAAATTTATCTCAGAAATATGTATAGGGGTCAAAATGGGCTTTTATTTACTCTCAGAAGTAAGATCCCCTTAGAAACCTTCTGGTATATGGCTGGGGGGGGTCAAGGAAACAATATGGATTTGCCAATACTTGGAGTCCTCCAACAATATCTTAGACTTCTTGTACTTGGTATTGGACTTCTTCACCTTAGTCTTGGACGTCTGCTCCTTAAACTTGGACTCTGGCACCTTAAACTTGGACTACGGCTCCTTGGAACCAGACTTCTGTGCTGCGCTTAGGATCCAGCTCCTTATTCTTGGGCTCCTGCTCCGTTATCTTGGGCCTCAGTTCTAACCAAGCTCCTTCTGGTGATCAAATGGCTTCTAAAACCTCTTGGTAGAAACTCAGAAGACCTGGTAAAGACCTCCAAAAGCCTTCCAAAAGACCTTGAAAAGACAACAAAAAGACAGTCCAAAGACCCGGTAACTTTCCAGCCAGCCCCCTTCTTATAGTGTCCTTTTCCCAACGGTTCCGCCTTCAAAATGGCTTTCTTCATAAGTGTAAACCATTACCTCTCCCTTTTCCCTATAATAACTTAATCTTACATACTTACTTTCTCAAAAGCTTAAAGTATTAATTCACTATTTCCTTGCTTATACTTTAAGCTTTTGGCTTCCAACCAATCATTTTCATCAGGAACCTGCCAGAACTTAACCAATGAATGCAGAGCGCAGAAATAGACCATTTCTGAAGTTCCACCGGGATCTAACTATGAAAATTATTTCCACAGCTCAAAAAGGTCAAATTGACAACTCTTTGCATACCAAAGTGTTAACTGGTCCATTATTCCAGCACCATTTCTTCCTGCATTCAACCTAACCCCATTTAAATAGTAGAATACTATTTAAGTTGTTCTTTCTGGACCTCTTCAACGTTTTCCCCATACATTTACAAATATAGTAAAATCCAAGGAAAACATCCCACCAAAACAACTTTGTATCCCGCTCTCATAGCAACATACCTTCGTCTATCCTAGGAACTTAATAAATAAATATCTTACCCACACTTTTATCCACATTCCTTCTTGATTTCAATACTAAACCAAGGCAAATTATTCCACATCTTCCCACTTTGGCAAATCAATTTGGCAAAATCTTGGCTCATTTCTCCAGACCACCAGTTCTTCCCCGTCATCTTTGGATCTTTCAGCCAGCTCATTTTTCCAGCTCTTCCGCTTAACCAGCAATCAGTCCATCAACTTCATCAGTCCTCTGGCTACTCCTGCACTATGATCAGCTAGTCCTGCATCATAATCTTCTTGTCCCTCAACTTATCCTCAACCAGTTTCACAACAAACCCTCACTAGGAACCTTCTTTATTCCTTCTACACACTGAATCATATTGGTTCATTCCATTCAATATGAATTAACAGTCCATCAACTAGCCTTCACTGTGACCAAACAGTCCCTCTTGCTAGTTTTCTCTGTCAATTCTGTGAACCACCTCGGTTCTTTATCTCAGCCCCCATTACCAGAACTTGTAGACCCAGGCATGAGTCTACATTGAACTGGCGTTTGACTGGGTCCTTGCAAGTGGCAATCCACTTAGGACATTCAACCATAGATCAATGTCTATGTGTTGTCTTTACTCACCCAGGTGATTAAGTCTGAGCTTTCAGTTGCAGAGTAATGGCTCTACTTCCCAGAGGCCTGATCACACCAAGTTCTGCAGCTTGCTTCCCCAAGCAAGCCACCCTGGTGACACCTCTGAGCATGCCTATACCCTCCAATGCTCACTTTGGGTTCCCCCAAAGCTCTCATAGGGGTATAAACAAGGACACCCTACCAGTCTGTTAGGTAGGGTGCTTGCTCACAGACCTCCTATAAGTGTATTAGGGTACGTAGAGCCCTCAGAGCTCTTCTCCTCACCGGCAGCCCGCGTTACCCACCAGGGGTCCAAAACCTACTCCCCCCAGACAGACAAAGTTCCCTGCTTGCTATTTCAGTCTTCACCCTCCCGCAGCCACAGTTCCCTGATAGGTGAAGCACTATAGCCCAAAGCAGCCAATATCTTCTGCTAGGTGAAGGCAACATCTGCCCCTGGTAGCTCTATGTTACCTACCAGGAAGGCCTTACTTACCCTAGTAGACCATGTTACCTACTAGGCTCATCTTACTTACCCCTAGTATTACTATGTTACCTACTAGGCTTCTACCTGCAACAAACAACCAAAGTTTTTCTTGGCCAACATTAGCCCCGCCTGCAAACCACCAAATATGTGGATCATCACACCTGCCCTTGACAATCACGGGTGCTGCTCAGGTTTGGAAGGACAGCCATGTGTAAATTGTACCTTTTCTCTGGATAACCTGCTGGCAGTGACCAACAATGTTTCAGATATGCAAGACACTTTAGAAAAAGAGGTGTAAAATCTCTCCTGCCTATCAGAGACTATAAATGAGAAGTTTCCCCTTTGATACCTCAATCTGCCTCCATAGTCACTCAATTCAATGATGTTGCAGATACATTGGCAGTCCAACAGATTCAAATTAATGAGACCAAAACTGTTGTGTCTATAGTCAGACACATTTTAGGCCAAAATAGCTCCACCCTAGATATTTTAGAGGAAAGCCTTTGTCTTCTGTGGTCTAGACAGCCTGCTGCTAAATCTGAGTTTGAAAGGAATCCAAATATCAATGTTCTTATTCTGGGTGATGATTGCCAATCTACATCTTCATTAATTAATCCCATTTATAAGCCCATCTTCAAACAGATCTTTGACCCCAAGACCTCCACCATTGATGCTTTCCTGACAATCTATGAGACAGCCATGCAGAGGGCTACTGACAACTTCAAAAAGAAGCATATCCTTACCTTCCTACATCCCAGTGCCAAGAGGTGGCAGTCCCCAAGATCTCATCCATAGTCACCTTGGAGGACATGAAACATCTCCTCATTGAAGAGTTTGGAGGCAATCTCAGTCTGGAGGTTAAGAAGGATGCCTTAATGCATATTGCTTTCAAACCTAAGGAAACATTGCCTGAGTTTGCTGACTGCTTCTACATTGAAGGTCAACAACTCAATACCAGTTGCCAATTGACTCCCCAGAAAGTGTACACCGCCTGCTCTAACGCACTTAAAGTACACCAACTCATATGTTTACACTTTAAGACGCACAAATTATCCCTCAACTCTATTAAGATTATTAAGACCCTCCTGCAAGATATGTATTTGACTCATGGTGGGATTGTGGTTTGCAAAATTAAGGCCAGAAACTCTGGCACTATCTCTTGTACCCTGTGTATCATGACTCTTGGCTCTAATGGGCAACCCAAGCAACAGGTTTGTCACAATTGTGGTCAGATTAGGCACCACTTGCAAACCTGCACCAGCCCTTGTGTAGATGGATGTGACCCCAAGAAACAGGTGTGAAAAGAGAGGTCAGCTTAGAGGCAGAGGCGCTCTCTACTGACCAATCTCTCCTGTCTCCTCCTGATTCTCCCTCTTACAACGAATATCCTCCTTTGTCTGGCCCTACTATCCTCCATCTGTTCCATGATCTTTTGAGCAACTCTGAGCCCAAAAATTCTGACTATGATGAATTAGATGGTTATGGCTACTCAGTGCTGGCTTTCCCTGAGACTGTGTCAGTCCCCTACAAACTTTTCTCAGGGAAGACCACAACTACAACTCGCCCACCTCCTGCTAAAGCTAAGTCCATGGTGGCTTGCCCTCACCTAGCTCAAGCTCATCAACTCCTGGTTTAGTGGTTCCTCAGAAGAAGCTGCTGAGCTAGCTGAGGCCCTCTTCCAAAATTTTACCGTTTCCCTCCCTTTACAAACTGTATACAAGAAAATTCCTGCCTTGAAGTGCATGTTGGCAAATTGGGAAAAGGAAATGGAAGCTGTGCAAGAAATCCTGGCTGTATTGCCACCTGCGTAGAAGTATCCATCCAGAAGGTTAAAATTAAGGCCATCCTGGACACAGGTTCTCCTGTCAATGTTGTATCCTCCAAGTTGATGAAGAAACTCAAGTTAGCCCCTGATTTCAACTATACTCAGTCTTATGGAACTTCTGGTAGTGCTCAGAATCAGGCTATTGGAGCATACTCTGCCTTACCAATGAGGTTTGAAAAGCTCCTCATTGCATCTCCTGCTGTGGTTTTAGAGAATAAAAGCTACAATCTCTTGAGGGGAACCCAATTATTTGAGAATACAATGGGATTGTCACTATTTGAGATGGGTATATATCCCTCTTAGGCTATGAAGTCCCATTGATTTTTGTAGGACCTCCACACATCTCTGGAAAGCGCCTTAAGACCTGCGTCCTTGAATACCCCACAGGCATCTTCTTGCTGAAGTATAGAACCCACTCTTCCACTATGTGCTCCCCACCTCCTTCTTGTCCTGCATAAGAAGGTGCCCATTTACTTGCTCTTGTGGCTGTCATTATTCCTCCTGGCTCTCAAGTGATAATTGATTCTCAGATCTCCTAGGAGTTGCCAGAGAAATCCTTCTTAGGATTATACTCTTCTGAGTCCCTAAGTTGCAAACAACCTCGTTTATGTCCTGGGATTTTGGATCAAACTCATAAGTAATCTGTACAATTATTATTGGTCAATTTGACTGCTTTGCCCATGCAGGTCTCCAAAGGAAAAGTTGTGGAACATTATTGTATATTAGAATCAGAACAGGTGGCTTCTCTCTACCCTTTTGGGACATTTAGCAACTTTAACATGCCTGAAGAGGATCCCCAAGTGCTCTCCTTGTTTACTGCTGCTGATTTTCCTCAACTTTTGCCTATCCAGCTGTTGAGCAACTTGTGATATTGCTGATATGTTCAAAGCTACAGATAGATGTTAGCCTTTCCAATAGACTCTACCTAATCCTATTCAAGAGCAATACAGACTACAATAGAATAGAACTTTGAATATAATTACGTTTATTGATACTGGAGTACAATCTAGCCAGCAGCTGCAATCTATCCAGGTGTAACTATGAACTTTATTCTTATCCTTTCAGGTGTCCTTATCAATATATACTGCAACAACCCATGTTCTTGTCCTTTCAGACAGTTCTTGGGGGCTACCTTTGCAATAGGTCCATTTTTGCTAGCTACAACTATCCTGATTGGCTGTACTTGACATGTGATATGCTACTGGCCTTAGCAGGCGTCCATGGCACTTCAGCTACAGCCTACGCTCTTCTTGAGCTAGCCTACTTTCATTTATAAATTGGCTGTATCTTACACGCCTTTTTTGCGCTGGGAAACTACACTGTATTTAGTTGATGCTTAGAAATTGTCCCTGTTCAGCCCTCCTAAATTGGAAGGTAGAATTCTGGTATCCCATTTGTAGGGTTTAATCAGTGATCCTTTTCTGGTTGGCAAACCTTCTGCTTATTAATGCAAAAAGTTGAATTAGGGATTATACGCCGTATAATAGCAGACTCAATCCATTAGTGACTCAAAGGATTATCCGCTGTGTAATACTGACCCAAACCAATAAGGAACCCAATTATATGCCGTGTAATACTGATCCAAACTCGGTATTTCTTAGCCATTTGTATATCACTTGTTTGATATGAACATATAAGTCCATCAGGCTGTGTGGGGCTGAGTTGATACAACATCCAGTAGGGTAGAATAGGTGATATACAATTGATGGTTTAGTGATTACACACCGTGTAATCAGTGATATTCTTTATATTAGCTAACGTTTATATGGCGTATAATAGTTACATCAATTATAATAAAGCAAGCAATATATGGCGTATAATTGCATCACATTGGGGTGATGATCAAAGATAATATGGCGTATAATTGTTACATCTATTATAATAAACTAGCAATTTCACAGCGTATAACTGCCATATCTATTAATATAATGATGATCAGTGATAATACAGCGTGTAACTGATTAAGATCTGTGTGCAATGATTAACCTGATCATTTGTGGTCAATCAACCTAATCTCACATTTCCCCCCTCTTGACCATAAATAGGGAGGGTAAGAGGAGAATCAGGCATATGGCTTTCTTAACAGCATCTTTTTGTCTTAGCACCAAGGAGGAGTACCAGGAGTTCCTGGCAACCATGTCTGCGGAGTGTTGTTGGGAGTTCAATTGTCAGATTAAGGAGGCACGCTGTCTCCAATTCTACGGTTGGTGTTTGTTACAAGCTCACAATAATGACACTTGCTCGGAGTTGTCCTTGGCCACCACCATGGTGACCAATCCTTTCCAGCGCCCAGTTAGCCTGATCCTGGAGCAAGAAGCCAAGCAGGGGGATTGTCCTCCTTTGGTGGTTGGAAGAGCCAATAAGGCTACCTCTGTGGACCTGGAGGTCTGGCAGGCCAGGGCCATTGTTCCACGCACACCTGCTGTGCCTTATACTCCTGATCCTGCTTTGTTGGGGTCTGTGGTCCTCACATACAACCCGGACTAGCAGAATTTGAGGTTAATAGCCTTTTTCAGGGCTATGAACTTCTGAGTGAGTTCCTTTTTGTCCTTCTGCCTTGTGGCCAGGGGGTAGACATCCACTCCTGTCTTTGCCACTCCAAGCAATACCACCCTCCTGCTGTTTGTTCTGTGGCCCTTTGCAAGCTGGTCTGGCCTCTTGAGGGGGTCTTAGTGGAGCCGCCTTGCTCCAATGTGGCATTGTATGCCAAGTATATGCAGGTGATTGACTTCAACTGTGCGGTAGTGCAGGTCTGGTCCCGTGCTTGGGGGCCCAGTCCCAACTCTACCCGTCAGTGGGGTCTTTAACGTACTGATTATCAGCACAATCAACTGGCGGCAGCCATCAAATTAACCTTGGAGAAGATGGAGACTGGGGATCCCGCCCAGTATCTCCCTCATATGGCTTTGGTGGGGAATCTTTTCCTAGTGCCAAAGCCTTTGCTTTCTTGAGGTTCTTTGGCCCAGATGCAGGCCATCTTGGAGTTCTATCAATGTGAAGTGCTTTGCCGCCAACAGGGTCTTCTGGCTGATTACCCCTCTGAAGGGTTTATAGTGGAGTGTCTGGTGTTGGGAGCGTGCTTCCTCATTGAGTGTGGGCTGGGTCGCCTTGCAGAGGGGGAGATGGCCTTGCGTGCACCCATTATGCACTGGGAACAGCTGTCCCCTGAAGCCTAACATATGTGGTTACAAAACGTTGTTGTTCTCTACCAGGTGGTGGCCACCCATGCTTTTGGTGACTATGTGGAGGCCACCACCCACAATGTCCCTGAGGAGCCTGAGGAGGATGTTCACCAATAAACATTCATAGGACTAAGTCCTCTTTCTATATAGTGCACTTTTTATATTTTATTTTTATATTTTATGTCTTTTTCTATATTTTTATATTTCTTTGTATATTCCCTATCATGAATCATATGATGTGTCTATACTACTTATGTTATTTTTTGGCAAGTTCAGATAGTGTTTAATTAGGCCCTTCCTTTGGGGTACGGAATGGGCAAAGGAACTTTGCATGTATGCGGTTGAATATGTGTCCACTATCCTTATCCTTGATGGTGTAGGCATCAGGTGAGGTCTTCTCTATGATCTCAAAAGGACCTACCCATAGTTTGTCTAGTTTGTGGGATCTACCTGCTCCTCTAGTGTCACAGTATGCGACCCCCTCCCCTACCTCAAAAGAGGGCAATGGGACCCTACTAGCGGAGTCTCTTTCAAATCTGGCTTGGGTCTTGATAGCTGTGTTGCTAAAAGCAGATGCCTGCAATTTGATGAGGGTGTTGGCCAGTTGTCCTAGGTACTGATTTTAGGAAAGCTGCCCAGGATTGCCTGTGGCCAAGTATAGGACAGGAGGAATGGCAGGATGTTGATCATACATCAGCTGAAAAGGGGACGCACCTGTGATGGAATGCAACAAAATGTTGTACGCAAACACTGCTGCTCCTAAGTATGTTTCCCAAGAGGATGTGCGTGATGAAGCAAATTTATGGAGGATCTGGGTTAGGTTATATTGACACGTTCCACCATCCCATTGGTTTCAGGGTGGTAGGGAGTGGAGAGTACTCCGCGGACTCCCATGAGGTTGTTCACTCTTGATATTACAGAGGCCGTAAAATTGGTCCCGTCATCTGAGAGTAGGAACTGGGGGCAGCCATGGCAAAGTATAATGGCATCCAAGACAAATTTTGCAGTGAAAGGGGCGTCTACTTTCCTTAGAGGCCGGGCTTCCACCCACTTAGTTAGGTGATCTATAGCCACTATCATATAACAAAAGCCAGGGCTGCTACGTGGGAGTGGTCCCACTACGTCCATTGATACACTATGCCAGGAAAAATGGGGCTGCACCATTTGGTAGGTTGTGGTTTTGCGTAGTGGCTTATTCCCTTGGCACTTGATGCAGCAGTCAATTGTCTCCTGAATGTTGAAATTCATTGCCTCCCAAAAGTAGGTGCAAGACAGGATCTCTTTGGTCTTCCAAAAGGCACCATGACCTGTCGCCTTATGAGCAGCTGTAACAATGCTAGTCCTTTTGGAGGGAGGAGGAAATATGTGTTCCTTACCATCCACTAGCTTGTACAGTACGCCATTGCGTAGTGCTATATCCTTCCAAAGGTCCTGTAGAATATGCTGTACTTTCTCAGGTTTGTTGCTAAACTTCCCAGTCATCATCTTCTGGTACAGCTGATCCGCTAATGAGCTCACCAAGGCCACAGTGGGTAAGCGGGATTGGCAGTCTGCGTTCTGGTGCTTGCTGCCAGGGCAGTGAAGGATCTCATAGTCTAGGGCCTGTAGTTTCAATGCCCATTGAGCCAGTTGGCCTTCTGGTTCCTTGAGGCTCTGGAGCCAAGCTAGGGATGTGTGATCTGTGACCACTGTGAACCGTACGCCATGGATGTAGACCTGAAACTGTTTGCATGTGTAGATGACTGCCAGGCATTTGCGCTCTGTCACTGTATAGTTGCGTTTGTGGACGTTTAGTGTCCTACTGGCATAGACTACAGGGTGTTTGAGTCCTTTGTTGTCAAGTTGGGATAGTACAGCCCCAACTGCAGTAAGCAAGGCGCTGGTATGGATCATGAATGGTCTGTCAAAGTATGGGTACATCAGAACAGGGTCACTTGACAAGGCCAAGCGTAGCTTGTCAAAGGCTCCTTGGCATGCTTTACTCCATACAAAGTCAACTCCTAATTTCAGCAGGTGGAAGAGATGTTCTCCAATGGCTGCAAAGCGGGGGATGAACTGTCAATAATAACCAACTATACCCAAGAATACCTGTATGTCATGCTTTGACTCAGGGCGCTTCATCTTAGATATGGCTTCAGTTTTCACAGGCTGGGGCCGTAGACCGTGACTGTCTATAACAAAGCCCAGGTATTCCAGCTGATCTTTGAAGAACTGGCATTTGCGTAGCTTTATCTTAAGATTGGCAGCAGCTAGCCTCTTGAAGACCTCTTCCAAATGAGCTAGATGTTCTGTGAAAGTCCTAGAGAAAACATTGATGTCGTCCAAGTACAATAGGACACAGGAGAGTTTAAGGTCACCTAGGATGGTGTCCATTGCTCGCTGGAAGGTTGCAGGGGCATTGCACAGCCCTTGCGGCATCCTCATTGATTGAAATAATCCCTGTGAGGTTATGATGGCGCATTTTTCTTGTTCTTTGGGAGGTAGCTCAATCTGCCAATAGCCCGATATGAGGTCCATAGCAGAGAAGTACTTGGCACCCCCAAGGCAGTCCAATGTGTTGTCTATGCGAGGTAAGGGATACAAGTCCTTCTTGGTGACCTTATTGAGGCGTCAATAATTGATGACAACTTGGTTGGAGCCATCTTTCTTCTTGACAATAAGAATAGGAGATGCCCAAGGACTTTTGGATGGGATCAGCATGCCCTGTTTCAGCAGTTCACTGACCTCTTCCAAGACAACTTCTTTGTTTGTTTTGGATTGTTGTATAGGGCGCATGCAGATTGGAGGAGTGGTTCCTGTATCAATGTGGTGGGTTACTCCTTCAGCACAACCCAGATTGTGATTGCTTTCTGAAAAGATCAAGTGGTACTTCTCAAACAGCAAAGATGCCTGTGCTTGCTCCTCAGGGTCAAGGGAGGAAAGGTTGGCTAGAGGGGTAGTCAGATGGACTGCTGGTCCAGGTTTGTCCAGTATACCCATTTCCTCAAATGTACCAAATCCCTTAACCTCATATAGTTCCTCTGCAGGGTAGAAGTGTAAGAATCCTACTACTTGGTCTTTCTTGATAAAAAGTGTCTTCTTTGTGAGGTTGGCTAAGAGGACATGTATCTCCTGTTGGCCAGCGGTAACAATGCCTGGCACAGTGCATGGTTTGAAGCAAGGACAGCCCCAGGGTTCAACAACTTCTCCATATAGCCCTTCAGGGACAACCACAGACAACCCAGTCTCTGAAATCTTCTGGTGTCCAGGCTCCAGGGAAAAGGCAAACCTGGTCCTCAGCAGAACACCCTTATGTTCCAGAATCTGTGTAGGAGGTGTACGCTTATGTTTCCCAACAAGTTTGTATTCTACAGGAACAATTCTGTTGGCATAGGCCAGGTTGACAAATTTGCAGGGTTTGGGCGTGGTGTCTTGACCTTCCTTACTGAAGAACAAGGGTAGGGTCTGCCTGAGGATTTTGAAGGTGGCAAGGCCCCAGTGTGTCATGGCTCCATATTTTATCAAGAATGAGGTGCCTATGAGGAAATCATAGGTGTCATTTAGCAGTACAATGCTGGAGCAGATACCGCAATAGAGCCAAATTGCATAGGTAGTGCACTGTATGCTCCCACAGAGTATGTGGGTTCCTTGCCAGCTGTACCAAAGGGTGATCTGTAGTCAACATCTGGGGCTATACCCAATTTCTTCACCATCTTAGTAGAGATGATGTTAAACAGAGCACCACTATCCACTATGGCTTGAATGCAATGTTTTTTAACCGATATGTCAATGTAGTTACAATCAATATAAGAGTCATTGAGGCTTTTTAATGTGTGTATCCCATTCTCCTTGTCACTCTCCAGGGTTTGAAGCAAACTCTTGCAGACATCGGGGTATGCGGACTTAAGCTCCTCCAGCAGGAAAGCTACTTGGATCAACTTTAGGTTTAGGGTGTCATTGGAACATGGTGAGCGACAATTTTCCCTGGCATCCTGTAGCTGGGCTGCATATGGCTTTGAGACTTCAGCCAGGGCAGCCTCTTCTTGCTTGACTTTACTTTGAGACCGTGTTGTCACAGCATAGAGGTTGTTGGCTACAGCCATGTGGATTGCGTCTTCATGCAGCCCTTTGGGATATTGGTCTTTGGGGCCAGGTTTGATGGGAATGTTGAGGGATTTGGCGGAGGTAGAATTTCCCTCTTCTACTCCGCCTTTGCTTTTCCCTCAGTTGTGCCAGCGGGGTGGGCTTGTACCACATGCACCTTCTTGGTGTTGGATGGGCACTTCAATTTCCAGTGCCCGGCAGTATTGCAGGCAATGCAGTAGGGGCCCTTCACGTCAGGAGGATGTGCGGAGGGCTTAGCAGAGTCCTCCTTCTGAAAGTGTGGTTTCTTGTAGGCTGGCTTAGGCTGTTTGGACTTGGGGCGGTTGGGAGGATCAAACGTCTCAGCATGACTTTGGAGGCAGTCTACAATTTACGACATGTCTTTGCCTTTGGCGTAGGCAGGGGCCATTGCTCTGTGGAGCTCCTTGTATGGGTGGGTGGCCTGCTTCATTACAGCGCGGATATCAAAGGTGGAGACTGTACCGGAGCTGAGGAGCACCAGCGCATCATGATAGAATTGTTCCGCGAATTCCTGCAGGGTTTTGCCAGGAGAGAACTTTATTGCGCCAAACTCAGACTTCCTGGTGAAGAGGATGTCCTCACCACCAAACTCTTCCAACACTGCCTGCCTAGCCTCTTGATACGTCCAGTTGGTTGCAGGTAGGCGTGGCATTACTAGATTGACGCTGGTTGTGTCCAGTGTGATGATGAGCGTGGTTGCTGTGGTGATCCACATGTGTGCGGTTTGCAGGCGAGGGTGAATTTGGCTTCAAATAAAGACAATATGCTAAAGAATGACAATGTGTGGTCAGGTAGCAACGTTGTAAACTAGTAGGTAACATGGTCTACTAGGGTAAGTAAGGCCTGGCTGGTAGGTAACAAAGGACTACCAGATGCAGTTGTTGCCATCACCCAGAAGAAGATGTGGGCTGCTTTGGGCTATAGTACTTCACCTAGCAGGGTGAAAACTGAAATATCAAGCAGAGAACTTTGTCTGTCTGGGGGGAAAGTAAGGTTGGACCCCTGGCAGGTAACACGGGCTGCCAGGGAGGGGAAGAGCTCTGAGGGCTCAATGTACCCTAATACGCTTTCAGGAGGTCTGTGAGCAAGCACCCTGTCTAACAGACTGGCAGGGTGTCCTTGTTTATGCCCCCATGGGAGCTTTGGGGAAACCCAAAGTGAGCATTGGAGGGTATAGGCATGCTCAGAGGTGTCACCAGGGTGGCTTGCTTGGGGAAGCAAGCTGCAGAACTTGGTGTGATCAGGCCTCTGGGAAGTAGAGCTGATTACTCTATGACTGAAAGCCCAGACTTCATCACCTGGGTGAGTAAAGACAACACATAGACATTGATCTATGGTTGAATGGCCTAAGTGGATTGCCACTTGCGAGGGCCCAGTCAAACGCCAGTTCAATGTAGACTCATGCCTGGGTCTACAAGTTCTGGTAATGGGGGCTGAGATAAAGAACCAAGGTGGTTCACAGAATTAGCAGAGAAAACTAGCAAGAGGGACTGTTTTTCACAGTGAAGGCTAGTTGATGCACTGTTAATTCATATTGAATGGAATGGACCAATATGGTTCAGTGTGTTAAGGGAACAAACAAAGTTCCTAGTGTGGAACTGGTTAAGGATAAGCTGAAGGACAAGAAGACAGGATGAAGAACTAGCAGATCATGGGGTAGGATGGCCAAAGGACCAGAAGTTGGTGCTGAAGAACTGAAGAGTTGAGAGGATGACCTAGCTGGACTGAATACAGAGGCTGGAAGAGCTGGTTTAGTGACTTTTGAGAAGAAATTTGGATATAAAGAAGCAGTTAAAGAATGATTAAATACTGCCTGATTATGATTAAAAAATGATTAAAAATTATAAAAAAAGAAAGAGGAGAAAAAAATAACCTATAGTTTATTAGAACTATAAGTTATTTTTAGGAAAAAGATGAGAGAGAAAAAGGACCAGAAAGAAGATGGAAGAAGAACAGAGAAACTGTGAAAACAAAAGAGCAAATTTTGCCAAGAACAACTAGGGGAGCAAAAGGACAAGCAGCAGGCAGGTTTGAAGATGCAAAACGTTGACAGAAACACAGAGAAACGTTGAAAAATCAAAGGATCAAAAATTGCCTAAGTAAAACATGTGTGGAAGCGCTCAAGATTTGCTGGGGAAACATGACAGGAATTACGGCAAAACCATTTGAAACGCAGAGCAGTGGTTTGCCCGGAGCAGGGCAGCTTGGAGTTTGAACCAGGGTCAGGAACAGGTCATCTGGATGAACTGTTTTGGCAAAACTTTTGAAGCAAGGCGTTTGATTGGCTGCAACCCAGAGCTTACTTGATCAGGTTTTTAAGGGCTTTAACATGAGAGTTAAAGCCTAAAAAACAGAGAGCAGAAGCAGAAAATTCAGGGCTTTTATTGGCTGAAGTAGGTTTAAAAGTTTAATATATTATAGAAGGAGAAAACCAGGATAGTTTAAGCTTTGAAGAACCAGATTTCTAAGAGAGGATTTTGGTCTGAAACAAGGAGCTATAGAAGGGAGAGCTATCTGAGACTCTTCAGGGACTGGATCAAGTGGATTACAAAGGCCACCAAAGCTACAGAAGGAGCAGGAGACCAAGGATAGGAAGCCAGAGCCAAGTCAGACCACAGGAGCTTAAGATTAAGATAACAGATCCCACAATCAAAGTGCCGGATCCCAAGACCAAAGCAAAGGAGCCCAAGAACAAGGAGCAGGAGTCAAAGACCAAGTACAAGGAGTACAAGATATTGTTAAAGGACTCCAAGTTTTGGCACAAACCCTTTCTTATTTCCTACCCAAAGGTGATATCTCAGAAGGTTTCTAAGGGGATCTTCCTTCTGACAGAGAATAAAGCGCCTATTAAGACCCCTATCTGATTTTCCTGTGTAAAAAGAGTATATAAGTCTCATTAGTCAATTGCCCCATATTTTCTACCCTAGCCCAGGGGATGAGGAATCATAGCGCCTAGGATGCAGTAAGTTTGCCTCTAGTAAATCTGCCCAGGAGGAGTGGGAGAAGGTGACCAGGCATTTGGAAATGTCAAATAGAGGAAGAGAGTTCATTGGAGAAGAGTTTGCAAGGCTATTCCAGGATTGGTATCAGCCTACAGGCGGGCTGGCGCCTGCTGAAGTCCAGGTATACAGTGGAGACGCTTGCTTGGTGATTGGAAAGGTACTTGAGGAGTTTGTCCTTATGCAAGCCAAGTATAAGCTTCTCACCAACCCTTCACCCCTGTTGGAGAATGACAACTTCTCCAAGCCGGTCCCTGGCTACAACCCAGGACACACTATGGGGACTGGTGACCAGGAACCCCACAGTTGCCTTTTGGTGGTTGGTGGTGCCTCTCATGGCCATCTCAAACAGTCTCAGGAAGGAATGCATGTTCCCTTGTTTGTCAAATTTAGGAAGGTTCAAGGGTTTGAACCGTTTGTTCACGGCTGTAGGTTCAGTGGGCTGGCAAGGGGAGGCAGTAGATTGTCTATCCACCGTATAGCTACGCCTAGCCCTAGGTGTTGCCTTTGGCGTGAAGGGTTCTCTTGAAGGAAGGGTTGTGAAGACCTCAGGAATCCCCCTGTTTGGTGATTCCCATTCCTCCTCAGAGGTATTGGCAGTGTCTTTGTAGTGACCTGTACACATTGAAGATGAAAAGTCTCATGGCTGCTCAAGATGCAGTTGCAGCCTTTTGTTGCCAGTAGCTGCATCTGAGCTTCCATCCTAGCCAGGTGATCAAGGACATTGTTGTTTACCATCTGCCAGCTTTTCTGATGGAGCTCAGACTCTACGGTTGTGGTTGTTTTAGAAAGGCGTGAAATGGCGTCTCCCAGTGTCAGCTGTTCCATTTGTAGTGCCATGATAGTCTCATGTGCTCTGGCAAACTCCTCTTTGTATCCTTGGATTGTGCTCTCTAATGTCGCTATTCTGGTCTCAAGTGTACAAATCTTTGCACCGTATGGGCAGGGTAGCAGCTTTGGTGTAGATGATTGGGACGCCTTTGCTTGGTTGTCAACTCTAGCTTCCAGTCTCTGGAAGTTGTCCAGAACGTACTTTTTAAATTGGTGAAGACGTGAGCCCAACTACTCTACTTCTCTGTCTAGGGTGATAACGTTTTGATCCAAAGTGGTTATGTTGTCTGCCATTCTTACGCTGAATTTGTCCGACTTGGCACAGAACTTGTGGACGTCCTGCAGCTATGCTAGAGAGGCTCCATGTGCATCCATTGCTTCATGGACCATGATTCTGATCTTTGTGTTCAATATATCAATCAGTTCATCAATCTGAGCATGTGCATTCCCCCCATGGACTGATTAGCCAGGACCATGGCATGCATCTCTGAAAAGGAGGTGTTGGCCGTGTCCATGGCCCATTGCTCAGCCCAGTCATGGCAGCAGGAGAGGAGGGCGTCACCAAGGGATGAAAGTTTGAGGTTCTGTCAAGCAGCAACAAGTTGGAGTTGTTTTACTGAAGGCTGGACAAAGCCAGCAAGGTACTCTACGGCGTTATCACCACTAGCAAGGCGTTCCTGGAGAGCTTGGAACAAAGCGTTACAATAGAGCCAGTAAAGTTGCCAGCAAGATTCCTGGTCCCAGTAGTGGAAGAATATGATCAGATTCTGGTCTGGGCAATCTGAGGACGGAGGCAGAATCCACAAAGTAAGGTCTCAGCCAGCTTGACAATCTGTGTGCAATTGTATGAGCCAATCAAGGCGGGACTCTCAGGGACAGAGGGCAACATGGCCACAACCAAAGGGACAGTTGCAGGGGGGTGAAAAACCACAGGGCTGCTCACAGAAAAGACAGGAGCACACTTAATGTCTGACAATTCCATCTTGTACCTATGCTTGTCAATAAAGCTAGGCGGAGGCGGTGCTAGGGACAATCCTTGGTGGGCGGGGGCAGTTTCCTGGGGCATTAGCAGAGGCTTGATTTTAAGTGAGCACCAATGTTGAGCAACTTGTGACATTGCTGATATGTTCAAAGCTACAGATAGATGTTAGCCTTGCCAATGTACTCTACCTAATCCTATGCAAGAGCACTACAGACTACAATAGAATAGAACTTTGAATATAATTACGTTTATTGATACTGGAGTACAATCTAGCCAGCAGCTGCAATCTATCCAGGTGTAACTATGAACTTTTTTCTTATTCTTTCAGGTGTCTATATCAATATATACTGCAACAACCCTTGTTCTTGTCCTTTCAGACAGTTCTTGGTGGCTACCTTTGCAATAGGTCCATCTTTGCTAGCTACGCCTATCCTGATTGGCTGTCCTTGATATGTGATATGCTACTGGCCTTAGCAGGTGTCCATTGTACTTCAGCTACTTCCTACGCTCTTCTTGAGCTAGCCTACTGTCATTTATAAATTGGCTGTATCTTACACGCCTATTATTGCGCTGGGAAACTATGCTGTATTTAGTTGATGCTTAGAAATTGTCCCTGTTCAGCCCTCCTAAATTGGAAGGTAGAATTCTGGTATTCCATTTGCAGGGTTTAATCAGTGATCCTTTTCTGGTTGGCAAACCTTCTTCTTATTAATGCAACAATTTGAATTAGGGATTATATGCCGTATAATAGCAGACTCAATCCATTAGTGACTCAAAGGATTATCCGCCGTGTAATACTGACCCAAACCAATAAGGAACCCAATTATATGCCGTGTAATACTGATCCAAACTCGGTATTTATTAGCCATTTGTATATCACTTGTTTGATATGAACATATAAGTCCATCAGGCTGTGTGAGGCTGAGTTGATACAACATCCAGTAGGGTAGAATAGGTGATATACAATTGATGGTTTAGTGATTACACACCGTGTAATCAGTGATATTCTTTATATTAGCTAACGTTTATATGGCGTATAATAGTTACATCAATTATAATAAAGCAAGCAATATACGGTGTATAATCACATCACATTGGGGTGATGATCAAAGATAATACGGCGTATAATTGTTATATCTATTATAATAAACTAGCAATTTCACAGTGTATAAAACTGCCATATCTATTAATATAATGATGACCGGTGATAATACGGCGTGTAACTGATTAAGATCTGTGTGCAATGATTAACCTGAGCATTTGTGGTTAATCAGCCTAATCTCACACCAGCAGAAGGATGTACTTGACCTCTTGGATCAATTTAAGGATATTTTTCCTCTGGATCTAACAACTATGGGTTGGCCAAAGGTGTTATCCACAAAATTGATACAGGATATGCTCCCCCCTTTCTGCGCCAAACCTTATAAACACAGGCAAGTAGAAGATGCTCAAGTGTCTAAAGAGTTAAAACAGATCTTGGATGCTGGGTTGCTAGCCCTGTCCCAGAGTTCATGGGCCTCTCCTTTGCTGATCCTCAAAAAGAAAGATGGAGGGCATCAGATTGTCATGGAATATTGACGCCTTAACTCCCTTACCAAAAGGGACTCATATCCTCTGCCTCAAATTGACAATGTTCTTAGACGTTTGGGAGAAACTAAGTTCTTATTTGTGATGTAATTGGCTTCTGGATACTAGTAAGTAGATCTATCCCCTGAAGATCTCAAGAAGACCTCCCTTATTACATCCAAAGGGCTTTTTGAACCAACCTGGATGCATCAGGGACTTTTTAATGTACCTGTTACTTTCCAGCAAGCTATGGATTCCATCTTACAAGATTTGAAGCTTTCATGTGTACTTTTATATCTAGATGATATAACAGTGTTTATTGTTGCAACTGAACCAATGAGAGTTCAGTACTTGGAATTGGGGAAGACAAAAGTCCAATAGAAAGGACAGAATAATAAGAATAAGGTATTGTTTATTGTAGAATATTGGGATTAATATACTATATGGGGAATGCCACAAGGGGGTGGCATAGTGGGAAGCTTCATGTAAGGTTCAAAGCCAAGGAATAACTTGTGCAGGAATCAGCAGGTTGAATTGGCAGCACTCCTAATTAGGATGAAGTACCCGCCATTTGATGTTACCATCAGATTAATCCATAACGTTGGATACGTCAAGGGGCAGCTCATCAAGCGCCCCCTGTGTGTTGTAAGATACGTTAGCAGGCAAGGCTGGTTCTTGGTTGCAACACCCCCCTTGCCCCCTGCTTGACGTCAGACACCAGGACTGGAGTCTGCAGAAGGTCTTGGAAGGTCTGCACAAACAACCTTTGTGTGGGGATGGTACAGCAGGGGCGCAAGCAATCATGGTGAAGCTTCTTGGTGTTCCCTTGGGCATCCTCAAGTTGATAGGTGTGGTTGTTGTAGACTGCAGCTATCTTGAAGGGCCCTAGGTGGTTGGGTTCCAACTTGGCGTAATTGGGATTGAGGGTGTAGACGGGGTCACCTACGGCATACCTAGCTTTGAGGTGCTTTGTCCCTCCTGCAATCTGCTTGTGTTCAATTTCCTGGGCCTTGACATGCCATTGATCCAGGGATGGGGTTGTTGTTAGGGGAGGCTTGTTGGGGACCTTGGACTGTAGCTTTCCCTGTTCAACCCCTGTCAGACTGTCAGGCGTCCCAAAGGCTAGGGTACTGGGGCTGAACCCCGTACCCCGGTTGATCCTTTCACAAAGGATGATTAGAGCGGTGGGCAGGTGTTCAATCCATGCAGTGTTGGGGTGCTCTTGTGAGAGCTTGGAAATCAGTTGAACAAGTGAGCCATTTAACCGTTCCACACGTCCATTGGCTTGGTGTGACTGTACTACAGTCACTGCTGAGTGTTTAGCCAAATAAATGCTCCAAAATATAAAGATGTTCTGTTTTTGCTGTTTATTACATATAGATAGGTTTGTTTGGAATTCTTGAGGGAAAGGTTCCTAGAAACGGGATAACTATGTTTAATAAAAGAACATAATATGGATGTTTAGTTAGGTTAGGCTAACTAAAAGAATTGAGGCAAGATTGGCCAAATAAATCTTGGAGACTAGGCGTCTCAAAATGGGTTAGTTAATCAGGAAGATTAATTAATAAATACAGGATTTAACTTATGAGGATTTAATTATATTAAAATGGTCTTGACTTTGTCAAGAAGTTTGATTAAGGTTAACCATGGGAAAACCCCCGGAATTTGGGTTAAAAGCGCCGTGTTGGCAAATTTATTGGGTTAGAGGCGCCGTCGCGCCACCTAATGAATTCAAGATGTGCCAAGGCACCACTATCAAATTTTCTCAGGTGCTGCGGTGGCGCCTGGTTCAAGTTTTAAAGCAGTTTAATGGGTTTTAAAGGCAAAAAACCATTAAATGCAAAAATAACTAAATATAGGCAAGGATGCCTACTAATTCAGGTTTGATCAGCTGGTTACCAGTTGGAACACTGATAGCTGAGTTTAGGATGTGCAATCCACAGGGTTTTGACGCTGGGAGCTGGGAAGCTCTATGCCAAATTGGTACATTGGGTTGAATGGAGTCAGGTGACTTCTGCCCATTGTAGGTCAATTCTCATAGGTTGAGAATTGTTGGTGATCTTTCAGGTAAAGATCTATGTTGGATGACTTGAATTTCATAGGCCATGTGACGCAAATCATTGGTTGATTCAAGAACTGGAGGGGTTTTCAGCCGTGTATGCCCTGAATGGTATATAAGCAAAAACAGTTAAACATTAATAAAATATATTCATATTTATTGTCAGTTTTGACGCTTTCCCCTCACCTATTTTTCAATTGTCATGCCTTCTTTGTTAAAATTTGAGAGAGCCAAGTTTGGGGTCCTTTGTGTGGAAACCGCTGCTGCAAGAAAGGAGGTTCCTACAAGTACATTGGAAGAAGCTTGGACCAGCCTGGAGGTCACTAAGACTGTTCCTGCCAAATCTTTAGTAGAAGTAAAGGCTGCGTTCAAAGAGCTGTATTCCAATTACTTCCCAAAGGAAGGGACTCCTGTCCAAGGGAACCAAATTTATGCTTGGGATGCTTGGAACTTGTTGATAGGATGGGATGAAATCTTGTAACAAGTAAAAGAAATGGAAAATTGTGAAATTGAGGCGTTGAGAGCACAAGAGGAAAAAAGCGTTGAAATCATGGCTCGTTGGGGGGATGACAATAAAGTGTTATCCAAGAAAATTGCCTCCCTGGAGGCAAAGCTCCTCAAAGCTTTGTCCCAGGAAGGTAACAGCAATAAGAGTCAAGGGCAGGATAATGGCAGGATGGACTGGTTAGGCCTGGATCCGTCACACTTGGGGGTGGTAGGGAGTTGTAACTATTTGTTGGAGCACGTTCTTGGCGCAGTATGCTTTCATGACATGCCCAATTAGTTTGGGACCACCATCTGTGATGAGACGCTTTGGTTGCCCAAAGCAGGCCACAATTTCTTTGCCAATGAAGCAGGTGATGGTGGTGGAGGTGTGGTTGGTTGTTGCCCAGGCCACTGGCCAACAAGTGAAGTAGTCAATGGCAGTGATAATGAGATCCTTTCCCAGTTTGTCTTTGAGGAGTGGCCCCACAATGTTGAGGGCCCACTGTTTGAAGGGTTCCATGGCCTTGATGGGCAGGACAGACTTGGGGGGTGCAGGTTTGGATGTATTCTTCTCACACAGCACGCACGTCTCAAGGAGGTCCAAGATGTCTTGACACATGTGCGGCCACTAAACCTTATGTTTCATGATCTCAAAGAGGTTACGTCCTCTGATATGACCCAGGGTTTGGTGGTAGTGCAATATGGTGTCCCCTTGTTGTGTGGTGGGAATGTAAAGCATCTTCTCACCTGTCTCTGCCCAGCGGCAGACGTTGCCAGCATTGGTGGTGAACTGGCTTTTGTTGTCCTTCAATTTGGAGATGGTGACCGAGTTAAGGCCCTTGTAGTGGGTTGCTTCAGGGAAGAGGTAGAGCATGGGCCAATCTGGATCTAAACCATTGTCCCCAGATATGAATGCTATGTAGAGTTGCAAAAGGGCGTCAGCCGTGACAAGCTCCTTCCCAGGCTTGTACTCAATGAGTAACTGGTAAGGGGATAGGCGCTCCACCCATCCTGCTTGGCGGCGTGTCAGGTGAGACTGTGTATTGAAGTATTGAAGTGACTTGTGGTCTGTCAGAACGTGGGGTGGGAAGGTAGCACCTTCCAGGTAACAGCACCACTTCTCAATGCAGTGTAAAATGGCTGCCAATTCTTTATCATGGATGGGGTAGTGTTGTTCAGAGTCAGTAAGTTTCCTGGACTCATAGGCCACGGGGAGAAAGACGCCATTGTCAGTTTCTACCCTTAGCACACCCCCTATGGCCCTGTCAGAGGCATTGGTCTCTAGTTTGTACTGTCAGTTTCAATTGGGGAACTTCAGGACTGGTGCAGTTGTGAGCCTTTGCTTCAACGTCTTGAAAGCTTGATCTCTGACGGGGGTCCAATGAAAGCGCTGCTTGGTATTGAGGAGCTCAGTGAGAGGTGCAATTAGTTCTCCGCAATTGGGGATAAACTTGCGCACATAGGCAACCATGCCCAAGAAGGTACACACCTGGCCTACATCAGTGGGAGGTGGCATGTTGGTGATTGCCTTGATTTTGGCAGTGTCAGGCTTTATCCCTTGAGCAGAGATGGTGTGCCCAATGAATATCAGCTCCGACTTGAGGAACTCGCATTTGGAGGTTTTAGCTTTTAGCTGGTTTTTCCAAAGGGTGTCAAGGACAGCACGGAGGTGTTGGAGGTGTGTGGTTTGATCTTGACTGAAGACAATAATGTCGTCAAGGTACATAACCACACATTTCCAATCAGGTCCTCAAATGCTTTATTCATCAACATGGTAAAGGTGGAGGGAGCGTTGGTCATTCCAAAGTTCATGACACAACACTCAAACAACCCGTAGCATGTGCAGAAGGCAGTTTTTGCCTCATTTCCTGGTGCAATGTGGACCTGGTTGTACCCTGCGGTGAGATCAATCTTGCTAAAGACCTTTGTACCTGCAAGTGTATCAAACAGGTTGTCAATCAGCAGCAGGGGGTACTTGTTCTTAACTGTCACCTCATTTAGGGCGCGTTAGTCTGTGACCAGGCAAAGGGACCCGTCCTTCTTGGCTACAAAGAAGACCTCTGCCCTGTATGGAGAGAGCAAGGGGCAAATGAAGCCCTTATCAAGCGCGTCCACAAGGTGCTGGCAGAGGGTTTCATCTTCCTTTGGTGTGAGACGGTATAATGGTCGTGCTTTGGGCAAGGATCCTTGAAGTTGCACAGCATGTTGGATCTCCCGGGGAGGAGGTAGTTGTTCAAGTGTCTCACAGAATACATCCTTGTACTCCTCAAGGAGAGCCGCAAGCGCTGGTGGTGGTGATGATGACAAGGGGGGACTGCTGGTGGTTCAGCACAGATAATCTCAACTGAACATTGGTTGAAGTCTAGTTTTCCCCCCTTGAAATTGTATGAGCCCGTCTCTGCTATTCTGAAAAACACAGTATTGTGGAGTAACTTGCTCATTTCTACAGGATAAATCTGGAACCCCACCCCATTTTTGTTGAGGGTGATGACAGAGGTATCCCAGTCAATGTAGGGGCAGTTGTGTTGTAGCCAGTCAAGACCAGCAATCACTTTGTGGCTGAGCCCGGCCATGATTAGCCCAGAGAGCTTAACCTGGATGTTCCCCATTCTCATAGAGAAGGGTACCGTCTCGTGGGTGATGGCCACTCTGCAGGAGTCAGCTACTCGTACAGCCTTGAATCTGCTGGGTACTCAGTCTAGTTGTTGAGAGTCAGCAAACGCCTGGTCCACCATAGTGTGGTCAGCCCCGGTATCTACCAGTAATTTGTGGGTGTTCCACAGAAGCAGAAGGGATAGGACAAGTGTGTTACTTTATTTGAGGAGTGGCTTGCTTGTAATACGGGGTCGTCACTGTGGACTTAGAAGACGTCCAGGGTTTCAACTTTGTGAATGTTGTAGTCACAGGGATTCTTGACAAGGAGAGATTGAGAGGATGGGTCAGATGGGGTTGTAAGGCCTCTTGTCATTACAACCCCCAGGCTTTTCCCGGGTCCTCAATCTGGGCTAGCTGGAGCTCTCCCTTGCGGGGGTGTTTGGTCCCATTTTCCTGTTGATGTGGTTGATGATGGCCTACTTGACTATGACCATTGCCTGATGTTGTATGTGGTTGGGGTGGAGCGTCACTGGTATAGCAGAAGCCCATTGAGGCCTGGTTGTTAGCCTCCACAATGGCTTTATAGCAGTCATCAATGGAGTTGCAGCAACCTATGGGGACCCACTTGCAGATATGGGGGTTTAGCCCATTAACAATGAGGGTGAGTAACATTGCATTTCCGTTGGTCACGGCTTCTGGGGCGGCGGCAAGGTACTCAGGGACGGAACCAGTTTGCTTGATTGCTAGAAGAGGAGTTCCCACAACAATGGGAGAGAAGGTTTCACTGTAACAGGACTTGGTGGCGTCTTGAAATGCCACCCAGGTAACGTCAAGTTCTTGGGTGGCCCAGTTGGTGAACCACACAGCAGCAGGCCCCATGAGGCGCCCAGACGCGGTGGCAACCCACATGGGCTCAGGAACCTGGCAGATGCAAAGGCGGGTTTCAGTAGACTGGAGCCAACTGACAATGTCAGCCCCCTTGACGCCACCAGCAAAGGGTTCTAGTTGAAGGTTGAGCATGCGCCGGGACAGATCTGACTGGGGCAGGGTGATGCTTGCGTCACACTGCCTGAGGCAGAGTCAATTGTACACACTGGTGAGAACTAACTGGTCTTTATATATGACGTACCCTTTGGGAATGTCCCCCTTGGGGATTGGCAGGAAGGTCTCTTGTTGGGGAGTAGCCATACGGCCTGTACTCTGTCCTTTCTTGGGGGGTATTTTGTTTTAGGTAGGTCAATAACCTACCGCTGCTACCACTGTTGCAACTGAACCAATGAGAGTTCAGTACTTGGAATTGGGGAAGACAACAGTCCAATAGAAAGGACAGAATAATAATAATAATAAGGTATTGTTTATTGTAGAATATTGGGATTAATATACTATATGGGGAATGCCACAAGGGGGTGGCATAGTGAGAAGTTCCATGTAAGGTTTGAAGCCAAGGAAGAACTTGTGCAGGAATCAGCAGGTTGAATTGGCAGCGCTCCTAATTAGGATGAAGTACCTGCCATTTGATGTTGCCATCAGATTAATCCATAATGTTGGATACGTCAAGGGGCGGCTCATTGAGCACCCCTTGTGTGTTGTAAGATACGTTGGCAGGCAAGGCTGGAAACTCAGTTGCAACATTATCTTCATCTTCACTGACCATTTGGACCACCTCAAAGCTGTCTTTGTCAAAATTTGCAATGCTGGCTTAAAACTCAAGTCCTTCAAATGTGCTTTCTTCAAAGAGAAGATTGAATCTTGGGCCATGAGGCCACTCAGACTGGGATTCAACACATGAATAATAAGGTTGACGCCATTGACAATATGCTGCCCCCCATTAATCTGTGTGAAGTCCAAGTATTGCTCGGTATGATGGGGTATTACTGTCAGTTCATCCCTGATTTTGCAGAACTGAGTGAGTATCTGGTCCAACTGCTCAGTAATGTCCCCTTTGAATGAACAGATAGTAAACAGAAGTCATTTGAGGCTTTGAAGGCTAGGCTCAAAGAGGCTCCTATTCTGGTATATCCAGACTACAACAAGGATTTTATCTTGTATAACAATGCCAGTGGAGTTGCTGTGGGCGCAATCCTAGCCCAGATTGATAATGAAGGCGTAGATAGACCTGTGGCCTACTCCTCCTACATGCTTAACAAGAATGAGAAGAATTCTAGTGTTACCAAGAAGAAATGTTTGGCAGTATTATGTACTGTTAAGAAGTTCTGACACTATATCTATGAGGCCCATTTTACTTTAGTTACCAACCACTCCTCTCTTAATTTGCTACAGAAATTAAAGGAGCCTGAAGGACAGTTAGCTTGATGGGCCTTATGCTTGCAAGTTTATGACTTCACTGTGGTACAAAGACCTGGCGCTTAACATCAGAATGCCAATAGGTTGTCCAAAATGCCTATACCTGCTATTTTCCCTGCAGATGCTGATTGCCTGTACAAACTAATATGCTACTCTGAAGCTTGGTCTACTGAGCCTAAAGAAATATGTATAGCCCTATAGTCTCTGTCAAAGGACACTGCCATCCAAGATAGATAGCTCTTCAAAAAGGTTAACAATGTGTTCCTGCCTTATGTCTGCCCTAGCATGAGGATTGCCATTGTCCTTCAGGATCACATTGACACTGGGAATGAGGGCCTTGCTAAGAACCATGACTGGCTAAGTAAGAGCTTCTACTTGGAAAACATGTGGCTTCTTATCCCTGATGTTCTCTCATCTTATCATACCTGTCATCTCCAGCGCCTGCAACCTTATCAGTATGAGTTCAAGCTCATTTCTCCAAAACACGCTTTCTACACTATAAGAATTGATGATGTTGGCCCCCTCCCTTGTTCTTGTTCTGTGTGACAGTTCATTCTGATAGCAGTAGATCACTTTAACAAATGGGTTGAGGCCAGAGCTACAAAAGATATTACTGCCAAGGCTACAGCTAATTTCTTGCTACAAGATATCTTCTATCAACACAGGTGTCCCCAGATGCTACTCTCTGACAATGGGATCAACTTCAACACCAGGCTCATCATGTCCATTGTTGAGGTAATGGGCACTCATCAATCCTTCTCTGCTCCTTATAATTCTTTTATTAATAGAAAAATTGAGTGTGCAAATTCTTCTCTTGTATCAAATATGAGTTGCTTACCCTATTGGATGCGGCCAACTGGGATATATTTTCCCTGCTGCCCTCTTTGAGTATCAGTTAAGCAGACACTGGGTAACTGGACAATCCCCCTTTTCCATGCTATATGGGCGTGAAGCCACAACCCCCTCAATCTTGGTCCCCCCTTTGATTGAAGTTAATGCTGCTGCCAACCCTGAAACGCATGTCAAGGACTTGACCAATCACATCATTGACATCCAAGCAACAGTGTAATCAACGGTCTATAAGGTCAAGGCTTTAGAGCTTTCCCCTTCCAATGTGTCTATGGCCCCCATTACTGAATTCCAAGTGGGTGACCTGGTTGTCATGAGTGACAAACTCCTATTAACCATGCTTACTGGAAACCCTTGACTATGGGATTTGAACCCTGACTCCCTGCGGGCTGGCAGCCCGCAGATTTTTGGGCTCAAACCAGAGCAGGATTTGACTTCAGAAAACCCTCTAAAGCTGGATGAACCAAAATCATCTACATTGACACTCCCCACAGTAAAGGTTCCTGTTAGCTCGACCAATCAGCAGCCAGGTCTAGCCATAGAACCCAAAATAACTTGGGCCTCCATGGAAGGGGAAATAGAGAAACTTCCCAATAAACGCAGGCCACCCAGAGATGACCAACCCAGTGACCCAACAAGGAAATTTGAGTATTCTCAGTTTGAACCAGCCAATGGAATAACTCCCACAATGGATGCCACCAAGGACTGGAAAAATCTGGTAAACGGTAACACCTGGGCCAGAGAAATTTGTAAAAGTTTTCCCATGACAGATGGGCATACTTATACCCTGGACCGCCAGGAAGATGCCCATTGCCATTCTTGAAACAAAGTGACATGAACCTTTGGTTCAACCAGGTTATTCCATACTTTTTATTAGTTTTATTTCATCTACAGTCTACCTCCTGCGGTTCTGCACCTCACCCCCAACAACCCCAAGAAACCGCGGACCTGCTGCCTGAGCCTTACCAACCACCAGGAGCTTCCTACGGCCCAGTAAATTTCACTGAGTACCCCCCCCCAACCCTGCGTACTCAGAGTTCACCCTAGAGGAAATCCTAATCTACGACCCTGAGGCCAGAACTAGAGAGACCAAAACTATCTACAGGGAAGGTAACAAGATCACTATACCTCCCCTGTTATTCCGCGACAAGTACAACTAACTGCCCACATATTTGGTCCCAATGACTCTGCCTCTCACCCCGCGGCCCGACCGCCCTCAAGAATCCATTGCTGCCAATGAATCCACTTCCACTCAGATATTTGGAGTGATGTACATCACTCTTACCAGTTTGATAGATTCTATGGTAACTGCCAGCGGACCTTGGGCTCTCCTGGGCAAATTGTTATCTTATTTTTAAAGTTAGCCCCAATCTTGTGGTGGGCCCTCCCTGCCGGTCCCGCGGGCCGACCACCCGCAAGTTCTCAGGAACCCCCCACAGGCTGGATCCCTGACACTGGTCTTCTATTACCATAACTGCATTGGTGGCAGAGCCCACAAGCTGGATTTCCTCTGGGTCAGACCTTGTGAGGTCACTTACAAGAAAGGCGTCAAATACACCATCAAGCTGCTGTTGTCTGGTTATCCCTTTGCCCATGTCCATGCCAAGTTCATCTGCAAATATCAACTTCCTGTGACAAATCTTGAGGGAGAGGTACCAGAAATTACACCATTCATGCTATTTTGATATGGCTTTCAAATATTGATACTTGCAAAGACTTGGTTGGGTTTGCTTTTGATTTTAGAGTTTGTTCATCTTCCTTAAATGGGTCAACATCAATGTTCACCCATTCTGGATTACCCTACCTGCACCTGACTGATCCTGGTATGAGTTCAGTTTGGAATGACATCATAAACCACACTGTCTACCTAGTGAATGATCAGTGTGCCCAGTCTACTATTTAAGTAGAATCATTTATCCTTTTAAAGACAAGTTTATCCACATTTGTGTTAGCTTTTATAATCTTCAGTTCTTTTCTTCCTTTTCACCAAAAGGAACTCTTCTTCATATATTCCAGGAAATTAAGGTATGTGCCCTTAATTTTGCCCTGAAGGCTAACCCAAGGCTAGCTTTGAACCTCAAACCTTTTGTGATAAATGTTTCCCGCTGTGTCCTCTTGGATGTCGTTCCCAAGAGCCAAACACAACAACGCTAACAATATAGAAGTCAACCTAATTCTATTGTCAATCAATATAAATTTATTGACTTTTGATTTAGTCTGCATCTGAGTTGATTTTGTTTACAGATTATTTGATTTTGCTTAGTGTCATAGCTTTGAAAACTAACCTAAGTTTTCTTGTTAGATAAAGCTAACTTAAGCTTTTCTAGCCTATTTTTATTTTTATTTAGTACTTTTATACCATTCTTAGCCTTCTTTTAAGAAAAAACAAACCACTTTTATCTAAAACCCCTGGGCCCAAAGCCAATTAAATCCTTATCTATCAGTGATGGTTAACTTGGGTTCATTTAAAACCCAAATCTACTTTAGCTTACCCTTATGTATTCTTTTAATCCTTCATACTGAAATTTAACATGAAATTATATACACAAATAAGAGAAGTAGAAATTCAATACCAATTTGTATTTGGCTATATAATAAACAAACAGCATCAATAATGCTCTTAAAAAGGATTTAGGTTGTCAGTGGTTAAAGGAATAGCCACAAGGTTAAAGCACAACATTAAAAAATTACAAATAGTGCTAGAGTATTCAATCTTATAATAAAAAGTACATTTTATTTACATTAGCTAATAATAAGAGGTGGGGTTGAGTTAAAGTGATTTAAATTAACAGCAATTTTTATAATTAAGCTTATTTGATCATACAGCTTAAAATTGATGGTTCTATAATAGATTAAAGTTATCTTTGGTGAATAATGATAAAATATAATAAATTAGTCAGGTATTGTAGTTTCCCATAGCTGAGAAAAATGAATCGAAGGTATGTTAAAGTTCATATAACTTGTACACTAAAAAAATCTCCGATGGAAAAATTATGTTCTTAATCAATTAAACTTCTTGCTTATGCGGTGTTGTGTTTGAGTTCTGTGCAGTTTGGAACAACTTTGATTCAACTTTCTCAACTTGGATGAGACCTTAATTATATTATAAACTGATTATTTTCCAATTGATTGCATAAGTACCGATTTTTAAAGAGTGGATTTTAATAAATTTAATGACATTAAGCCTTTAGTTTTTCAAGATTTTTAGCCTTATCATAGGACCAAAGTCCAACTCCTGTCATAATAAACCCCAGCGCCGTCGAAGCATCAAGCGCTTGACCAAAATATATCATGGCAGAAAAAATGACTATTACTCTTTTCAATTGAGAGGCCACAGAAAAGGTTACCGCATCAGTCTGCGACAAAAGAGTGAAGGAAATTATTGCTTGCGTGCATTGGGAAGCTCCACTAAGCAGGAAGTAACACAAGAGAACAATTGGATTGGGTGCTAGTGTAGATCCAGAGATAGAAGAATCGCTAGAAGCAAATAGTTGCTTGCCATCAATATTCAGCCACACAGGAGACATCAGGATGAAGGCATAGACGGAAGAATAAAACAGAATGTCAATCTTGGTAAAAGACTGAGAAAAGTTATTCGTTTTGAAGAGATATTTCTTTGTCAAAATGCTTTGCATCACAAGGACAACACAAGAAATAAGAGAGCAGGCGATTCCAAAAATATTCAGTGATAAACTCCCATAGCAAAAGATCATGACTCCAAGGGTCAACGGAACCAATGAGGCATATACTGTCTTAGAATAATTAACCGACCAGATAGCTCGATAGCAAACCACAGTAAATAATGGAGAGAGCGCCTATTTTTTAATAATTAAAACCTGTTTCAAATGAGTTTATACATAAGATGTAAAAGATATCAATGGAACCACTCAAATAAATGCAGGTGAAAGTTTTTGAGCCATTCATGTTTATCTAAGCATTTTTCTATGAATGAAAACAACAATTAGGTGCAAGGAACCCCAGAAATACCGCGAAACTTTTAACGATGAAAATAAAAACACATCACAAGCAGAATAAGCTGAAAAATCTAGATATAAGAAAGTAATAGGCCATATATATTCAAAAGATTTAATTGTAATTCAAGGGTTTCTATCCCCTAAAAAAGAGTAAATAAGTTTTGATTTGTATTACCTTGATAGTATGTACAAGCGAAACAGGAATCGCCTGAGTAGCATAGGAATTGCAAACATGAGTAGTTATCCGAAAAAAGGCCAAAGGAAAGCAAGTTCTAAAAGCTTTTCTTCTCGGGAGAACAGAATAAAGCAAGTTGATTATTGCCTTCTTATCAAAGTAATAACTATTTTTACCAACAAGATCTATGGATTGTTTTTCATCTATGAATGGCTTGATCACCAAGCATATCACAGAAACAATTCCAAACTGCACATATGTAAGAGTCAACGGATAATTGAATTGATTCAAGATGATTTTCCCTATATTGTTTGTAACAGTTGAGCTTAAGTACCAGAGGGCGCACAAAAGAAAAAACTTTAGTCTATCTCGGCCAAGTATTGCTGCACCGGCAGATTTTGAAGTAGGATGCTGAATATAGGAGTACGATTCATTATTACAGCAAAGATACAACTTCTTTAAAACTTTTTAAAAAGATTTGAAAAACTGTCTAAGTTTTTAGGCGGTATCTTGGGCTCTTCATTGAAATTTACGCTTATGACTGTGGCTAAACCATATTCTTTAGATTCTTTATGGAACACTCTTTCACTTAAAACGTTAGAATGTTAATAATACGCACCTACCTGTTTTTCAGAGAAGTTCTTGAGCTCAAATGAAGATCGAAGGAGACATTACTTTCCATATGTTTTTATGATATTATTAAATGTGGATTTTCGAGATAATGGTTCGGGCCTAGACATTGTAGTTTCTCCTTAAAAAGAAAGTTATAGGGGATTTACACATGCTCCACGTGTCAACCACCTCTATCCACGCTATTTTTACTTCTGTGCCCCAGAATGGTAGATTTGCATAAATTATACCAAGGGTAAGCTTGTGTAGGATTAGGGTAGGGACGGGAACAGCAATTGTGTAAACACTGTTGTGCCGATTTCGTTATCAGCTCTGATATCTGATAAAAGATAACACTTATTGGTGAGCTTTAAATTGTGCCTGGCTCCTGATAATAAAACATCTCTTCGTTCTGTGACTTGTTTCTGATTCTAATTTTAGTTTCCTTAACTGTTGTTGCCTTGAGTTCCGCCTAGGGCTGTGTTGGATTTCGAGGGAATCTACTCAAAAAAGATTCCCTCGGAATTGTTTCCTTCCACACCCACAGAAGGGTGTGGTTGATTTGGATTTTTTTAAATAAAATTTTATATTTTTTTCTCCTTATTTTTTAAAATTAAAAATATTAAATTTGAAATTAAAATTTTGTTAAAATTTTTTTATAAGTATATTTATCATATAACTCGAAAATCCGGAACGCAGAAAGCCTTCTGAGACCTTTTTTTTAGAAATTTCAGATTCCCCCAGTGTAGGGGAATCCAAAAAAGATTATGGGGAAGAGAGGATGGGACAAATATGGCAAATGCTGTAATTATCCTTTTTTGGGCCAACACAGCCCTAGTTCCGCCTGACTGGCATTAATGTTATTGATGGCTTGACTGTACCTGTTCTCCTGTAGACTGAATATTATCTGAATATCATATATCTGTAATTTGGCATTACAACACTGTCACAAAACCATTTTTTTGGATGTTTTGGATTGGGTCACAAAACAATTTGGGTGGATTTGTGCTGCAACTTTTGAAGTAGGTCACAATTTGTGCCTCACTCTATTGTGTAGATCACAAAATATAAAAGGAAGGTGGGTTTCAAATATGAAACAGAAGATTTCATTTTGTGAAGGGGCACAGAATGTAAAATTAGAATGGTTCTCAAAGGAGAAACTAGGGCTGTGTCAGATTTTGGATGGGTGGCTCCTTTTCTTATAAGGAGCACCCATTCAAAATCTGGAAACAATTTTGAGAGAATTTTCTTTGAGAAGATCTTTTGGAATCGTTTCTTCTACACCCATAGAAGGGTGTGTTATTTCAGAATTTTTATTTTAAATAAAATTTATGTTTTTTACTTTTCTATTATTTAAAAAATAAAGGAGTCAAATTCAAAATTAAAGTTTTTTTAGAAAATAAATTTTATTACAGTAGTTTTAAAAGCTATGGTGACAACCAAAAATACCTCAGATTTAAACAAAAATGGTTTCAGATGTAAACAAAATCCAAGTTGCGCGAGATTCAGGATTCAATTAATTTAAAAAGTTTCAGTTAATAAATGAACTGCCAAACAAAAAACAAAATTTCACTAGCCCATTATACAAAATTATATCAACCATCAAGCGGTGTAGTTCAAACCACAAACAAAATGAACTGACACAGCAAGTGAAATGAATGTATGCTGTTCCGGAATATATTATAATCCAAGCAGGATTCATATGAGGCACCAACAGAAGGGCTAAAATGAAGCAAAATTTGAGCAAATTAGAAGCAAGATTTCACAAGCACAAAATAAAATGAAGTCACACAAGATGTGTAGTATGAGCAACCTAAAATAGAAATATAACAGTTTAACAGCCAATCAACAGTTATCCAATTTAGGGACAGAGGCATTTTATTCATTTTCATGGCTCCTGATTTGTGTAAAATGGTTTGAGAACTTTCCAAATATGGACTTGGGATTACAATAAAATTAAATCATAAAATTTTAAACTTCTACTTTAAATGATTTTCTCCTAGGTTTTTTACAATGGTTTTCAACAGCAACAACATTTTCAACAGCACCAGCAGCCAAGCCAGCTTCAATGAAGGCAAGACTCAGAGCGTGAAGGCACCTGTTTACACTCAAGCCTTTGAGGCGGGTAACAAGGAAGCTGACCTGTTACTGACCCCCGACCCATATGGCTTTGACTTGTTCAGTAGTCACATAGTGTCCAGCTCTACCCCTGCTCCCGTACCCACCCCCGCACAAGCTGCCTGCCAACCAACTAATCAGGATGGCAGCCTCAATCCATAACAACTTCCTGCCACCACCTAACCTGCCCCCCTACACCCAATCAGGCTTCAGCTCCCCCAGCCTAGCGCCCCAAACAACGAATCATCACCACCCAAATTCTCCAGGAAATTGTGGCACTAAACCTACAGGGTCTGTCCTGGGACCAGATTGCCGCCCAGTTGCAATTTACCCAAGCTACAGTCATGCGGGAGTTCAACAACCTAATGAACAAGGGAAATCTGATTGGGACAGCCAAGAAGCCCAAGAAGGCCCCCAAGTTCCAAATCAATGAGGCATACCCAATAATGCTTGACCTCCTCCAGCGGGACCCCAAGCTTCCCTTGACCCAGGTACGGAAGCAGCTTGCACACCATGGCATTTGGGTGTCTGAGCGCATGGTGCAACTCTGGATGCACAGAAAGGTGGCTTCAATTAGGGTTCTTACAAATTTTGCCGGCAACCAATGGGATGGCGCTGAGGATTCCCCATATGACACCGCAATCAAATCAACCCTGGTCAGATGCTTGACAAGTCTTACAGATGACATCATATTTGTCTCGTACTACAAGTTATAAATTGTATTTGACAATTTTGGTGAGCAAGGAAAAGCCGCCACCAAGAATGGAAGGAAGAAGGTCAAGAAGGGGACATTCATTGGTGCATTTCTGGCTGTTTCAGCCAAGGGTTTTGTCTACTATTAGACAAACCCTGATTTCATTGACGGGTACTCATACAGCCACATCCTCAGTGGATTGCTTGACTCCTGGAATGGCTCAAATTCCAAATACCAGGTTTTCTTGAGCCATCAGATAAAGGGAAGCTCCACCGCCCTCAAGGCCATCCAGGGACGCAGGCACCAGGCCTCAGTCTACCCCTCTGGCCATGCAGATGTCCATCTGGCTGATGTTGTCTTCTTTAACATTGGAGATACACTACAGGAGCGCCGCCCTCAGGCTTTCAACGACCTCTATCTTGGGGTCCTTGACCACAGTTTTCTCTTTGGTCACCAAATGGTGGCCAACTTTTTTGCGCAAATGGTTTTCCATGTAAACATGGGCAACCAATCACACAAGGATAAGCGCCTCCCACCCTGTGCCACAGCCACCTACCAGCCCATCCAGCCAATGACAGACGAGAAATACCAATGACAGTATATGGTGGCCATCACGCGCAATCCTCCTGCCTCCACCCCCTCCACCAACACCCCCCACCCGCAAACCCAACCCATCCAATCCCAGACCCCCCAGGCCAGCACCGCCTCTACATCCTCCTTCCTGCACCATTCTGCCTACTAGGCATCACTCTTCCCCACCCCAATAAACCCCTGGTCCCAGAAAATTTCTATTTATATTATCTTTATTTTGAATTTCAATTGTTTGTGTTCTCTTGGTTTGTAGTTGGTTTTATTCTTTATGTTCAGCTTATTTCTAAAAAATCATATATTTACTATGTTGTGTATCTAGATCCTGAACACAGTTATTTTTAGTACCTAAACACATCCCCTTGTGAAAATATTAACAACAATTTGGTGATCAGCTAAATTTGAATTAGAAAATTATAGTGTTAACTGTTTTTAGATAAAGTTGTTGCTGATCCAAATTCAAAACCTAAATGATAAACTTTAAGCCAATCAGGAGCCAAGTGATAAAGTGATTGTTGTGACATAAAGGGTCATTCAATAATTATTTGAATGACCCTTTATGTCACAACAATCACTTTTTTTACTTGGCTCCTGATTGGCTTAAAGTTTATCATTAAGGTTTTGAATTCAGATCAGTAACAACTTTATCTAAAAATAGTTAACCTATAATTTTCTAATTCAAATTTAGCTGATCACCAAATTGTTGTTAATATTTTCACAAGGGGTGTGTTTAAGTGCTAAAAATAATATGGTAATCAAGGAAACAATGCCAACACAAAGCAAACAACACACATATTGAGATGAGTGTAAAACATATACACAATGGGAAAAAAGATGGGATAATGTAGTAGATGGGAAAACAAAAAGGAATAAACAAAGAGGCAACAGTATCAAAATAATACAGAATTCATTGGGCCAAAAGATATAAAAACGTATGGAAAGGTTAGTAAAAAAATAAAATGAGAGAACTTGAAAAGCTTCTAAAGGACCTCTCTTGGCAATTGCCAAAATCAAAGACATTGACCGTAAGGTCAAAGCAAAGGTGAAGTCCAACGTCCTTGAAGGCAAGAAACTTGACAGGTTGACATCCAAGGCATTAATGACCAAAATGCCTGACACATCAGAAACAACAATCAAGTGCTTACTTAATATCCAGAAGCACGTTGTGGAAGGACTTCAATTCCAGGCCTACAATCTTTCTGCGCCGTCTGTCTGGGTTGATGACCCAGAGATGTATGCACATCTCAAGCCAGCAAAGCGCGCCAGGGTGGAGGACACCAAATTGCCAGCACAATTGATTGCGCCAAGAATGGCCAAGCCGGCTGAAGCCGCCGGCAAAGAAAAACACAAGAAGGTAACCTAAAAAATAAAATTAATAAATTTTCAAAAAACTTACCTTTTTTTCTTAGAAAACGTAGACAGTGAACACTGCCAGGTCCTGGTCCCTTTTGTCCTGGCCACCTTTTATGCTAATTATGCCACTCACATAGCTAAGCAGCTCTATCTGCCCCCCTATTGTGCAGGAGCTTGAAGACAGAATTCACAGGTCTTTCCCAATGACAAGGGACGCACTAGCCGGGCTGACACATGCCAAGGGGGCATCCAAGTGGGCAGTTACTGCCTACAAGGATGCTCAACTGGTCCTCCTGGACCCGGTATCCCTCAATGGAGTTTACTGTGTAAACTCTATTGAGCTTGTTTGGGACGTCCTGGTGACGCTTCCATTCAAGAATGTACCAGAGATGGGACATGCTCACGCAGCTGCTTGATTCTGCTTCCCGGTGGAGCACACCCTGTCTTACCTGCTTGAGAACTTTGGGCGCGCGGTGAGCAAATTGGCTGTTGCAGATGCAAAAGCCGTAAAGAAGACCAAATCCTCCTGGCAGACTTTGGGCTGGCCTGGAGTGCCAACAAGACGGGGGTCCCAGCAGCTATGGAGCTCACGTTTGCCAAAGCAAAGCACAACAAGAAGATAAGCACAGTCTATAATAAACTGTGTGAGTTCACAGAAGCCTTTGCAGGGCAAAGGCTTCATCTGGTTGTTTACCTGGGGTTCTTATTCTTCTTTGGGATGGGCACATATGTTGAGGACATGTACAGGGTCCTTCTGGGGATCAACAAGGCCCAGCTTGCAGTCAACGGGAAGAAGGTCCCCCTGGATACAACTCAGTTGATCATGTGATCCAGGACGCCCTGGTCCTGGCTGGTATCTACGGGTTTGCAGCCCCGCCTGAGAAGCTGCTGCTTCACTCCCACCTGACCCTACTCCCCTTCATCAGCAGGAGGGAGTATTTCAATACGGGTGTATCCACTGTCCACAGTATGGTGGCAGAGGTTGTGCGCCACCTCCATCATGGGGTGGGTACATACCGCCAAACTCACTACAAGTGTTCTTAATAAATTCTCTTCTAATAAACATCTTTATACTCTACAATATTTTTATTATAATTGATTTTTCAAATAATATTTTAGCAAACAAGATTTGCAAAATATATTGCGGAAATGGGTTTCATAAAAGTATAAAATTATATGTTAATAAAATAAATTCTAACTTGTGCATTTTATGTTTAATTTTTTTAAAATTAATTTACATTTATTTGACCAAAGTGATTTAAATATTTTTGCGTAATCCAATACTGAGCTTTTGGGATTACCTCAGATGGCATAATAAAATAAAATAAAATACAATAAAATAAATAAATTACTTACATCTATTGATGGTTCTTCTGAATGTGATTGTGGGTGTGGAAACATCTAAATATAAAATGATAATTAATAAATGTTGAATAATAAATTAGAGGATAAAAAAGTTGGACACACTAAGCCTTTAATTGATTGGCTGTTTGGCTAGGCACACAAGGATGAAAAAATCAGCGTGGCCATAGAATTTGGCCATGGTCTCAGCTGGGAGGGTATGGATCCCAGCCTGCAACAAATCAAACAGGTCCTCTGTCCCAGTTGGGGTTCCTTGCTTGACAACTTGCTTGAGCCACCCAAAGACTTCCTCAATGAGATTTAGGAAGGGCAAATAGGCGGGGAGGAAAAGAAGGCGCATATTTGCCGTGGCCAATTGCTAGGGGCCCACTGCAATGCTTGAGTTGATCATTGGGAATTCCTCAAGAATGTCAGCCACCTTGTGGAGACCAACATTGTCCAACACAATTACGTTGGTGAAGCCTGGGCTTGTGCGCCTCAGGTGCTCCTGGACTAATTGGAGACATGATAGGAAGGTCTGGCTATTGTGGGAGTCTAGTATCATTTGGTAGAGCTCGACCCCCTTTGGACCAAGGAGAGCCACCATTGAATAGGCTGTGGCGCAGACTGCAGCACGTCAAGCCACCCCGTCATTGGAGCCTCTGGGGACATACCCATACTCATTGCGCATCAACAAGGCAAATGCTGATTTGTCAATATAATAGAATTTCATTGTCCCCTTGGCTTTGAGGGCAGTGTACGCCTCAGCGTAATTTTTCCGGGTCTCAATATTGGCTGGGCTGTTCTGATTGTATGGGGATACCCCAAGTTTTTTCCAGGAAAATTGCATTTCCTTGACCAAATGATAATAGAAGGAAATTGAGGCCTCAATCCCAAAAGCGGACTTGAACATGGCCTGTGTATTTGCCAGTTCAAGATGGCATTCTCAGGTTATCCACTGGCGGATTGCCCATTTGTGCTCCTTGGTGAGCATAGTTGACACGCGCAAGGATTTTTCCGCGGCAAGGACTTGACCCGTGTTGAGGAACTTGTTGAAGGTCTTTGAGGCATACTTGGGATCCACTCCAACAATGGCTGTGGCCACCTTGTAGTCACCTGATTCCTGCATTAGCTTAAGCAGGATGATGCGTTTGATGTCGGGGATGCACTTCTGGGCAGGCTTTGTGGGTTCAGACAAGCCAGGATCCTGATTGATGAAAGGCTTGCAAGGCATGGGCACCTTGTTGTAGAAGGCTGCAACCTTTTTGAGCACTAGCTGTCCCTCATCAGTTTGGTAGAACTGGGGCTCCTCATCATCCTCCTGATTGCCATCACTGACGTAGGGCTCATAGCTAGTATCAATTACAGGCTTCACCTTCTCCAGCATGGCTGACGGGACTGACTCTTGCCGGTACACAACGTCAAACACATACAAAGTAAGTTCTACCTCCTTGTTTCTAATCATTTTGGTAGTGGTGACCTTGGTTGGCTTCCGAGTCAGCTTTGGGACCCAAGGATTAATGCTCTGCACCCTAGAAGCTTGTGCTCCTTGAACCAGCTATGTCAGTGCAGCGTCACTATGGAACTCTCCTCTCCCACCTCCCTCCTGAGTAGGCACTTGTGTTGTACTAAGTCTATTCTTTGACCCGCGGGGGCAACCGCAACTGCGGCGCACAACGGGTGCAATGGTAGTCTGTTGTTGTGTTCCTTCCATTTTAAAATTTAATAAAATATTAAATAAATTTCAATTAAGTTACTTCCTAATTTTAATTTTTGCTTTTATCTGAATATGGATACTTAGAGTTTTTCTCACCCAATATCCCAATTATAGATTTTTTATTTCTTAGTTAGTTGTTTTTGGTTTTACAACACCCATTTTAGAATACTCAAAAAAAATCCACCCATTTTCCTAGATTTTACTGCCAAATTCAAACACCCAACACAATATTTTTAAAATTTATGTTTCAGATCTTGTGTCTTATTTTAGATACCTTGGTATCATTCATGATTACAATCCATTGCACACATTGCGTGAGTGATTTTGTTAACATAGTGAGTTGCTATTGTGTTTTGTTTTTGGATTGAGTTTTGACACACCACACTTGGGTGTATTTTGTCACCAATTCATATAGTAAACATATGGGTCATTATTTTTCTTGTTATGCCTAAGCGCTGAACTGATTTTTTATAACTTAATTAAACTATTTATATTCAAATTATTCAGAAAGGTTAAAATACAATCAATTTCAAATCTTTAATTGATCTTGGGCTTAGATATTTTAAAAAAAATAATTTATCAATTTTAGAATTGATAATTGCACCTTATAATATTACTGGAAATATCTTAATTGCTACTACATACTACAAGCTAAAAATATTTATGATGAGTTGCATGGGAGAGTAATAGCAGCACCAAAGCTATAAATTCTATTAACCTATCTTTGGCTCATCATAAATATTCTTAGTTTGTTTCAGAAAAAAAGGTTGTTGTTTTTGAAAGACTGATAACTCTATTTAAAATACACCCTCTAGTAAGCTGCCCTACTTCATGAACTTGCCCTAATGCACCACTAGCATCTTCTGATATTTTTGTTTCTCTGGTATCATCACGTGATTTCAAATGATAAGTTATCTCAGAATATTCTGAGAAACTTTCAAATGTTAAAGGTGAAGTATACAACTTCCCATCTTTCATCAAATATGAAAGATTAATGCAAAGATTTTTAACTTTGAGCTCTCTCCTTATAGGCCTAACTTTTCTCTCATAAATATAAAAGAATGACTTTTGAGAAATATTTGAGCCTGATAGCGCTGATTTATATAATTCTTTTCTTTTTTCTTCTTGTTCAAAAATATTTTTAATATTATTTATATTCTTAATATAAAGCTGATTTTCTTTCTCTTTTAATGTTTTTGATATTACACCAAAGTGACCATCAACAATGCTTTTTCCATGACATTCTACAAATCTATTGTATTTAATAGACCCTTCAATGTATTGTGGTGCCTCTTTAAATAGATAATATAAGAACTCATAGGATCTAAAATGGTTTCCATTATCAGTCCATACTTTGATATTCTTTATTTTTTAAACTTATCTGACTTAAGAAGACTTATTAGACATTCACCTGAAAACAAAGAATCATGAGACAATATTTGAGATAAAAAATAATGGTATCCATATTTAACTTTATTGTTTTCTTTAAATACCAATGCAAACCTCAATAAAGAAATAGGTCTTTTGGAATAAAAATAGTTATTGGTTTCAATTGGACCACCACCAACTTTTAAATTCTCCTTAAAATTTATAACTATAATACATGATTCATTATCTAATTCATTGATATCTTTCTTATATTCCCTATTTTGATGAGCATAAAAGACTTGGTGATGATTAATAGATTTTAAGCCACTGTTTATAGATTCTGGCAATAATAAGTTTTACTTTCACATTCTTCTTTTTTTTCTAAGGATGATTTTAAGTTACAAATATTACACATGTCAGTTTGTTTTTTACTCTTGATTATATTTTTTGGTATTAATTTATAATAAGTTGAAAGTGATATTGAAATTTCATTTTTTATTTTCATATTTTCATATATTCCTTTTTTTGTTTTTAATAGAGAATATTTTATTTCAGTTGAATATTCATTCATTTATTTTTCAATGTCTTTATAAATTTTTCTGGTGCTTTTTTTTGTAAACTGGCTTGTTTCAAAAGAATTTTCCAGTAGGTTTTTAATTATTTTTTTTGATTATTTCTTTTTTTACTGAATAGTATTTTTATTTTTTTGGCTTTTTTATTTAAGCTTACGTTTTTATTTTTATTTATTTTTCTTGAGTATTCAAATTCACTTTTGGTTATATTAAATCCCATATCAGTAAGCTCTTTTAAAGAGTAACTGGAAGTAACCAGAGATCTCAAGGCTGGGAGATGCTTTTGGGGAGAAGATTTCAGAAGATCCTTTAAGTTGTCAATTATCCCATTTAGTTTCTGATTTTGAATTAAAGGAATGAACTCTGTTTTTTCAAACTCAGTTTGAGTGAGGAAGTGATTGATGAAGGAATTAAGATTGCCTCCAGAAACAAAGAGGAATGCTTTCTTTACCATAGCAATTCTTTCTCTTTTTGTTGATGCTCCCAATGAGGAAAATGGCTGCATAGCAGAGGTGAAGTTAACAGATTCCATAATATTGGATTTATGATTGATGATAAAGAGATGATTTGTAGAGATGCCTTGCAAAAGAGTACTGGTTGGAGGGATGATATCTTTTTGTAAAGATAGTTTGAAGTAAACCTTAGGTGGTGCTTTATCTCTTATATAACAAGCCTTATGACACCATTCTGAAAGAAATGATGTGATAGCTTTTATTAAAACTTCAACTTAAATTTATATTCCTAAAATAAATGAAATACCCAGTTTTCATGCACAAGTGATATATGTGGAGCAGCTAAGCATCATTGTTACATCATATCCTCTTTGTAATCACTGTGAATAAATTAAAATGATGTATTAACTTAATTAAAACTCTTCTGCATATTTTTAAAATGATAAAATATTAAAGAATTATATTTAAAAATGCTTAATTTGAGGTTTGAAGCTCACTTGAACCTCAAAATTCATCTAAACAGCAAATAAATTAACGTCCTAACTTCAAACTACCATAAAATCCTAAATAATTGAGCTTTTTAAATAAAATAAAATGCAAAAATAATGCTCTTGATCTTACCTTTAATTTTGTAAAATAAAAGTACATATTATTTAATGAAAACAATACCTTTTTTAGCTTAAAGCAATCTATTTTATTTCATTATCAAAATAATATAATAAAATATGGCATATGCTCTTTTAAATTGCTTTTGCTTCAATATTTAATATATTATACATATTAGTATTTTAACACCAATAGAAAGATAAGATTCTTAGCTTCATTTTGATAGCTTACAGTGTGGAAAAATATTAAATTTTTGTTGAGTTATTACTGTTTTAAATATAAACATTTGTAATTTGATTTTTTCAAAATCAAACTGTGTTATGCTGCAACTTGGGCAGCATGTGTATTAGAAAACAGCCTAATCCCTAAAATAATGACCCATATGTACACCAAAAGTCAACTCACACCATTTTGTTTGTGAATCAATGTATTTTGGATTGTATTTTGAATAGTTTTGCTTTGCGCATGAGCACTTCTTTGCTGTGTTGACCCATTTTGCCCATTAACGCCAAAAATCCCTGTTAACAGAGTGTATATTTTAACCTGAGAGTTGGATTTTGTTCAAATCTGAAATCATTTTATTTAAATCTGAGGTATTTTTGGTTGTTGTCATAGCTTTTAAAGCTAATGTATGATTTTTTATTAAGAACATCTCAAATCCAGAAAGCAAAAAGCCTCCAATACCTTCTTTTTAGTGATTTTGGATTCCCCTACGCTGGGGGGAAATCCAAAAGAAGGTTGTGGGGAAGGGTGGACAGGAAAATTACAGCAAAAGCTGCAATTGTCCTTTTTTGGGCTGCTGCAACCCTAGATGAAATAGATGGTGTCATTTTATGTAAGGCACAGGATTAAAATTAGAGAAAGTTCAGTTGTTGGATTTTATTCTTTAAATTGAATTTATTAGAGCTTATTATGTCATTATCTCACAAAAATAAATCTGATTGTACCACAGTTTGCTTTAAATAATTATATTAAAACACCAATCAAAATATTTATAAATATCTACTTCAATTGAAAGGAATAGCTTGCATACTTATGATTGGACACAACATAAAACCACATGAGATTGTGCTTGGCCACATCACAATTCATGCAGATTTGTTTTGTGACTTTAGGAGTAGGGCACAAAATTTGGCAGTTGAAATTTTGAACTGCTCCCTAAAAACACAAAGAAAATATGCATGAATTGTGATGCAACATGAAGGTCACATAATGATTTGTGCCCAACTGCCAAAGCTACAAAACCAATTGTGACTGGCAAAGCTTGGTCATAAAACCAATTGTAGCAATTTTGGTTCCTGTCCCAACCCTATGTAGGATTGCTGTGGACCACCCTTGGACAAAATCTGAATTTTATCCAGGGGCAATTTGGCAGTCCTATTAGCTGTGACAAGAAAAACAATCAATGGCTCAAATCTACACGGCAGGCAGTACAATAGTTTTAAAAGCTATGGCAACAACCAAAAACACCTCAAATTTAAACAAAATACTTTTTTAGATTTAAGAAAATTTAACTATCAGGTTAAAATATAAACTCTGTTAACAGGGATTTTTGGCGTTAATGGGCAAAATGGGTCAACACAGCAAAGAAGTGCTCATGCGCAAAGTGAAACCATTCAAAATACAATCCAAAATACATTGATTCACAAAAAAAATGGCGTGAGTTGACTTTTGGTGTACATATGTTTACTATGTGAATTGGTGAAAAAATATACCCAAGCAAGGTGAGTCAAAACTCAAACCAAAAACAAAACACAATAGCAACTCACTACGTAAATAAAATCACTTGCTCAATGTGTGCAATGGATTGTAATCATGAATGATACCAAGGTATCTAAAATAAGACACAATATCTGAAACATAAATTTTAAAAATATTGTGTTGGGTGCTTAATTTGGCATAAATCTGGGAAAATAGGTGGAAATTATTTCAGGTATTCTAAAATGGGTGTTGTAAACCAGAAACAACTAATTAAGAAATAAAAAATCTATAATCAGGATATTGGGTGGGAGAAAATATTAGTTAATTATCCATATTCAGATAAAAGCAAAAATTAAAATTAGGGAGAAACTTAATTGAAATTTATTTAATATTTTATTAAATTTTAAAATGGAATGAACACAACAACAGACTACCATTGCACCCGTTGTGCGCCGCAGTTGCAGTTGCCCCCACGGGTCAAAGAATAGACTTAGTGCAACACAAGTGCCTACTCAGGAAAGAGACAGAAGAGAGATCAATAGAGACGCGGGCTGACACAGCTGGTTCAAGGAGCACAAGCTTCTAGGGTGCAGAGCATCAACCCTTGGGTCCCCAAGCTGACCCAGAAGCCCATCAAGGTTACCACAACAAAAATGGTTAGAAACAAAAAAGTAGAACTTACTTTGTATGTGTTCAACATTGTGTACCAGCAAGAGTTGGTCCCATCAGCCATGATAGAGAAGGTTAAGCCCATTCTTGACACCAGCTATGAGTGTTGCAACTAAACCAATGAGGATTTAGTATTTGAATTGGCAAAGACAACAGTCTAATAGAAAGGACAGGAATAATAAGAGTAAGGTATTGCTTATTATAGAATACTGTGGCTAATATACTATACAGGGAAAGCCACCGGGCCACAAGGGGGTGGCATGGTGGCATGTTCCATGTAAGGTTTGGAGCCAAGGAATAGCTTATGCGGGATCAGCAGGTCAAATTGGTAGTTCTCCTAATTAGGAGAAAGTGCCCGTTGTTTGACATTGCCATCAGATTGGTTAATGTCATTAGATACGTCAAGGGGCAACTCATCAAGCGCCCCCTGTGTATTGTGAGATACGTTGGCAGGCAAGTCTGGAGACTTGGTTGCAACACCCCCTTGCCCCCTGCATGTTGTCAGACACCAGGATCAGAGTTTGCGGGAAATCTGGGAAGGTCCACACAGACAACTTTTGTGTGAGGATGGCGCGGCAGGGGTACAAGCAATTGTGGTGAAGCTTTTTGGTGTTTCCTTGGATGTCCTCAAGTTGATAAGTGTGGCTGTCATAAACTGCAGCTATATTGAAGGGTCCCAAGTGGTTGGGTTCTAACTTGGCCAAATTGGGTTTGAGAGCGTAAATGGGGTTACCTACGGCGTATCTGGCCTCAAGGTGTCTTTTTCCTCCCTCAATTTGCTTGTGCTCAATGTCTCGGGCCTTGGTGCGCCATTGGCTCAGCAAAGGGGTAGGCAACAAGGGGGATTTTGTGAGAACCATGGACTGTAATTTCCCTTTGTTCTATCCCTGCCAAACCGTCAGGTGTCCCAAAGGCCAAGGTGCTGGGGCTGAACCTGGTGCCCCTGTTGATTCTTGCTTGTAAAATGAGCAGTGCAATGGGCAGGTGTTCAGTCCATGCAGTATTGGGATGTTCCTGTGAGAGTTTGGCAATCAACTGGACCAGGGAGCCATTCAATTGCTCTATGTACCCATTGGCTTGTGGATGGCATGGAGTTGTGACTATTTGTTGTAGGGCATTTTTGGCGCAGTACACTTTCATGACATGTCCAACAAGTTTGGGACCCCCGTCCATAATGAGGCGTTTGGGGTGTTCAAAACGGGCCATGATTTACTTGCCAATGAAGTGGGTGATGGTGATGCTGGTGTGGTTAGTGGTTGTTCACGCTAATGGCCAGCAGGTGAAGTAGTCAATGGCTGTAATGGTATACTTCTTCCCAAGTCTGTCTTTGGGGAGGGGCCCAACAATGTCAAGGGCCCACTGCTCAAAGGGTTCCATGGCCTTAATGAGTAGGACAGACTTGGGGGTGCAGGCTTTGATGTATTATTTTCACACAGCACACATGTCTCAAGGAGATCCAAGGTGTCTTGGCGCATACACAGCCACCAAACCTTACGTTTCATGATTTTGAAGAGGTTGCGTCCTCTGACATGGCCCAAGGTGCGGCAGTAGTGCAGAATGGTATCTCCTTGCTATATGGTGGGAATATAGGGTGTCTTTTCTCCTTTTTCCGCGCAGCGGCAGACATTGCCTGCATTGGTGGTGAACTGAATTTTGTTGTTTTTCAGTTTGGAGATGGTTACCAAATTAAGGCCTTAATAGCAAGTTGCTTCAGGTCAGAGGTAGAGCATCAGCCAATTGGGGTCCAAACCGTTGTCCCTGGTGATGGACGCCACATAGAGCCTTGAGAGGGCATCTGCTGTGACTGTCACAGCCCATGTCAGAGTCCGGCTGGACTCCCACAGGGGAGGCAGGCCGGGCCTGAAAGGCCATGTACACAATAGGCGCTATGCAGACCAGGTAGTTTAGAGAAGTGGCTAGGGGGCACCAACTCCCAGTATGGGGCACAACTTGGTCGGCCAGCCCCAATACTGTGATATAGACAAACCACAGCTTGCAAAAGTCCTGGGTGGGAGGCGCGTTGGGGAGAGGAGGGACAGTTGGAATATCCTTCATTGCTGGTGGCAGATCCAGGTGGTGAGGATGGAAATATCCAGGTCAAGGGCGTGGAGCAGTTTGGCAAGGACAACAGGAGTATGGCCAGGAGGATATGGGTATACAAGTTTGTATTGAGTAGTGGATTCACAAATGGATGCAAAGAGAATAATTAAATTTGAGCAAAAATAGACAATTCCTGCAATAAAATAATAATTTCTAGGCATAAACTCGCTTTATTAAGATGTCAACAGTGAGGAGGGCTTCCCCCTCACTACTTATACTTACTGAAGATTCTGTGGCCTTTTGTTACCAGAGAACTGATGGCATCATTTGGAGTTGGATTTACAATTTTACCCTAATTTGCGTGCTTGGCCAAGAGGGTGAGATCTCATTGGCTGCTATAACATGAAACTTTTGAATTTTGCAGCATAGCAAGTTGCTACAGTTATTTTTGCTCCCGCAATGAATCAATTGTTTGATTGCGCAATCAAAAAATTGCACTCCCAATGTGCATTTCCCAATAGGTAGGTGGCCCAAATTCAATAACAGGCTCAATGCCAGGGATTAAGGCTTGTGTGCCTCTCAAATCCCGGGCCATTTGCTAGTCAAAAGGGGGGTATTTTGCCCTGGAAAGTGCTTTGTGGGGGTTTCCACGCTGTATGTTTAATCAACTCTAAGGAGGACAGCTGACTGTTAAGGGAAATCTGGGCCCTGACAGTGACAATCTCTTTCCCAGGCTTGTACTTAATACACAACTGGTAAGGATATAGACGCTCAACTCAGCCTGCCTGGCGGCGTGTCAAGTGGGACTACGTGTTGAAGTATTGGAGCAACTTGTGATCTGTCAAGACACGGGGTGGGAAGGTGGCCCCTTCCAAGTAACAGTCCCACTTCTCTACACAGTGCACAATTACCGCTAACTTCTTGCCATGAATTGGGTAATTTTGTTCTGATTCAGTGAGCTTTCTGGACTTGTATGCCACGGGAAGGAAGACGCCCTTATCAGTTTCCACATGTAACACACCCCCTATAGCCCTGTCAGAGACATCAACCTCAAGTTCATATTGGCGGTTTTGATTGGGAAACTGTAATATGGGTGCAGTTGTAAGCCTCTGCTTCAACTATCTCAAAGGCTTGATACCTGGCAGGAGTCTAATGGAAGCACTGTTTATTGTTCAGGAGCTTGATGAGAGGTGCAATAAGTTCTCCACAATTGGGGATGAATTTACGCACATAGGCAACCATGCCCAAGAAGGTACACACCTGGCCCACATCAGTGAGAGGTGGCATGCTGGTGATTGCCTTGATTTTGGCAGGGTCAGGCTTTATCCCTTGAGCAGAGATGGTGTGCCCAAGGAATAGTAACTCCAACTTGAGAAACCCGCATTTGGAGGGTTTAGCTTTTAGCTGGTTTTTCCAAAGGGTGTCAAGGACAGCACAGAGGTGTTGGAGGTGCGTGGTTTGATCTTGACTGAAGACAATAATGTTGTCAAGGTACACAACAACGCACTTTCTAATCAAATCCTCAAATGCTTTGTTCATTAACATGGTAAAGGTGGAGGGAGTGTTGGTCATTCCAAAGTTCATGACCTGGCACTCAAATAACCTGTAGCGTGTTTGGAAGGCAGTTTTTGCTTCATCCCCTGGGGCAATGCGGACCTGGTTATACCCCACAGTGAGATCAATCTTGCCAAAGACCTTTGCACCTGCAAGCGTATCAAACAGGTTGTCAATCAGCGGCAGGGGGTACTTGTTCTTAATGGTTACCTCATTGAGGGCGCCGTAATCTGTGACAAGGCAAAGGGACCCGTCCTTCTTGGCTACAAAGAAGACAGCAGCCCTGTATGACAAAAGTGAGGAGTGTATAAAGCCCTTGTCAAGTGCGTCTACAAGGTGCTGGCGGAGGGTTTCATCTTCTTTTGGTGTCAAGCAATAGAGGGGGCACGCCTTGGGAAGCAACCCTTGTAGCTGTACAGCATGCTGGATCTCCCAGGGAGGAGGTAGTTGGTCCAGTGTTTCACTGAAAACGTCTTTATACTCCTCAAGGAGAGCAGCAAGTGCTGGTGGAGGTGGAGTAGTCAAGGGAAGGGCCATAGATGGTTCTGCGCAAATAACTTCAACTGAGCATTGTGTGAGGTCTAGTTTCCCCCCTTGAAATTGTATGAGCCCGTTTCCATGATTCTGAAAAACACAGTATTGTGCAGCAACTTGCTCATTTTGACGGGATATATCTGAAAACCCACTCCATTCCTATTGAGGGTAATCACAGACATATCCCAGTCAATGTAGGGCCAGTTGTGGCAAAGTCAGTCAAGGCCAGCAATGGCATTGTGGCTGAGCCCTGCCATGATTGGTCCAGATAGCCTAACCTGGATGTTCCCCATTCTCACAGAGAAGGGTACTGTCTCATGGGTAATTGCCATCCTTTGGGAATCAGCCACTCATATTGCCTTAAATCTGCTTGGCACTTGGTCTAACTGTTGAGCGTCCACAAACGTCTGGTCCACCATAGTGTGATTGGCCCCGGTATCTACCAGTAGTTTGTGGATGTTCCCACATAAACAAAAGGGGTAGGGCAAGCAAGTTACTTTATTTGGAGAGTGACTGGCTTGGAGTATGGGGTTGTTGCTATGAACTTGAAAGACGTTGAGGGTTTCAACTTCATGGATGTTGTAGTTGCAGGGATTTTTTGCTAGGAGGGATTGAGAGTGAGGGTCAAGTGGGTTTGTAGAACCTCTCGTAACTAAAACCCTCAGGCTTTTCCCAGGTCCTCAATTTGTGCTAGCTGGAGTTCCCTTTTGCAGGGACGCTTAACCCCACTTTCCTGTTGGCGTGGCTGGCGGCAACCTACTTGGTTGTGAGCACTGCTGTCGTGAATAACAGCATTCTCCATGTTTCAATTTTGCCTTTGTTGGGCCATTTTGAGGACGAATCTCTTGCTTTTGCTTTTGAATCTCAAAATGAACTGGCTTCTGCTTCAGGAAGTATGATTGTTTGGTTTCCTGATCTGTGCAACTCACTTGCCCCACTCATGCTTGTGGCAAGTGATCCTACCGTCTTGGTAGTGTTTTGTGGTATTCCCAACCACTATAAATTCCATTTCCATATTTACCAATAAAATTAAGTTCTATTCACATTTTTGTTTTTGTGTCTTCTGTGCTTCCGCGCCTCTCTCTAGCCACACCTAGTAGAGATTATTCATCCAGGGCCGCAAGGTAAACACAATTACCTTCCCTGACATCTAACCAAGACTTAGTACAAATCAAATCCTAAGGTTAGTATTTCCTGTTGTGTATCTGTGCCGCGCCTCAGAACACAACAACTGCCAGGAGCGGGACAAGGTTGGGGTGGTGCATCATTAGAGCGGCAGAAACCCATTGAAGCCTGATTGTTGGCCTCCACAATGGCCTTATAGCAGTCATTAATTGAGATGCAGCAACCTACAGGAACCCACTTGCAGATATGAGGTTTTAGCCCATTAACTATCAAGGTAAGGAGCATGGTGTTCCTGTCTGTAACAGCTTCTGGAGCGGCAGCAAGATATTCAGGAATGGAACCAGTCTATTTGATAGCCAGTAGGGGAGTCCCCACCACAATGGGCAAGAATGTCTTGCTGTAGCCAAACTTTGTGGCATCCCGGAATGACACCCATGTGATTTCTATTTCTTGACTGGCCCAGGTAGTGAACAAAACTGCAGCAGGTCCCATAAGGCGGCCTGAAGCAGTGGCAACCCATATAGGCTCAGGTACCTGACATACACAAAGACAGGTTTCAGTGGAGAGGAGCCAACTGACAATGTCAGCCCCTTCCACGCCACCCGCAAAGGTTTCCAACTGGAGGTTGAGCATGCACTGTGACAGGTCTGACTGGGCTGGGGTGATACTAGCGTCACACTTCCCAAGGCGGGGTCAATTGTACACACCTGTAAGTACCAGTTGATCTTGATAGATGACGTACCCGCCAGGATGTCCCCCTCAGGGATTGACAGGAAGGTTTCTTGATGGGGAGTAGCCATGCGGCCCGCGCTCTGTCCTTTCTTGGGGGGAATTTTCTCTTTAGGTAGGTTGTCAACCTACTGCTGTCACTACTGTTATAACTGAATGAATGAGGATTCAGTATTTGAATTGGCAAAGACAACAGTCTAATAGAAAGGACAGGAATAATAAGAATAAGGTATTGTTTATTATAGAATACTGTGACTAATATACTATACAGGGAAAGCCACCTGCCACAAGGGGATGGCATGGTGTCATGTTCCATGTAAGGTTTGGAGCCAAGGAATAACTTGTGCGGGATCAGCAGGTCAAATTGGTAGCGCTCCTAATTAGGCAAAAGTGCCCGTTGTTTGACATTGCCGTCAGATTGGTTCATGTTGTTAGATACATCAAGGGGCAACTTATTGAGCGCCCCCTGTGTATTGTGAGATACGTTGGCAGGCAAGTCTGGAGACTTGGTTGCAACATGAGCCCTACATCAGTGATGGTAACCAGGAAGATGTCAACAAGCCTGAGTTTTTCAAACTGCAGATGGACAGCAGGTGCTCAAGAAGGTTGTGGCCTTTTATACCAAGGTGCATATGTCTTGTGTAACTGTCCCAGAAAGGATTGCAATTCAACTACTCCTGCTAAGCCCACCAAGAAGCATATCCCAGATATTACGTGCATCATCCTGCTCAGACTTATGTGTGAATCTGGTGACTACAAGGCGGCTGCGGCTCTTGTTGGGGTTGATCCCAAATACACCAGTTAACCCTCTCAACATGTATATCAATAATGGCAGAGTTCTTGCCGCAGAGAAATCCTTGTGCGTTTCCACTATGCTCACCAAGGAGCATAAATAGGAAATCCGCCAGTGGATAATCCAAGACTGCCATCTTGAACTGGCAAATATACAGGCAATGGTCAATTCCACTTTTGGGGTTGAGACTTTCATTTCATTTTATTACCATCTGGTGAAGGGTCTGCAATTTTCATGGAAAAAACTTGGGGTATTCCCCTACAATTTAAATAGCCCAGCCAATGTCAAGACCCAGAAAAAATATGCAGAGGCATACACTGCCCTCAAAGCCAAGGGGACGGTGAAATTCTACTACATTGAAAAATTGACATTCACCTTGTCCATGCAGAATGCCTATGGATATGTCCCAAAGGGCTCCAATAAAGGGGTAGCTTGGTGTGCTGCAGTCTGTGCCACAGCCTATTTAATGGTGGCTCTCCTTGGTCCAAAGGAGATTGAGCTCTACCAAATGATACTAGGCTCCCACAATAGCTGGACCTTCTTATCATTCCTCTGATTGGTCCAGGAGCACCTGAGGCGCACAAGCCCGGGCTTCATCAACATAATTGTGTTGGACAACGTTGGTCTCCACAAGGTGGCAGATATTCATCTATTGATACTAGCATCACAGTCTTCCCCCAGCAATTGGCCACAGAAAATTTTCACCTTCTCTTCCTTCTTGCCTATTCCCCATTCCTAAATCCCATTGAGGAGGTCTTTGAGTGGCTCAAGCAAGTTGTCAAGTGGGGGACCCCAACTGGGACTGAGGACCTCTTTGATTTTCTGCAGGCTGGAATCCATAACCTCCCAGCTGAAACTGTGGCCAAATTATATGGCCACGCTGATTTGTTAATTCCTGTGTGCCTTGCCCAAAAGCCAATCAACTAAAGGCCTGATAAAGCTGACTATTTTTTATATTATTTAATTTCCTCTTTTAGATTTATGGATTAGTGTTTTATAATTAGATGACTCCAAGCCTGCAATTTCATACAGTGGCACTATTGACACAGAGATTTAAATTTTAATTGTAAATTAATTATATCTATATTATCTATAATAGCTATATCAAATATTTAAATAACAATATGATAACTATATGGATTGTCACTTCTGTCAATTACATATAAAAATAAAGCTAAAAAATAAAAGTGCTCAAGTTGGAAGTGAATTTTATTAACATATATTAAAAATGCTTTTATGAGAACCTTCTCTGGGTTTTTTTGTAATTTTTTTTTGCTAAAATAGGAGTTAAAAGTATATTATTATTAAAAGTAAAAATTAAAAGTGTAGAATTATATTGCAATAAAAGGGGTTTTTATTGTATACGCCTATAGTGGGTTCTTCTGTATGTACCCATCTGGCCTTGGAGGTGGCACACCACCTCCACTGACACACTAAATACAGTGCATAAACCTTGATGAAAGTACTCCTGCCTGCTGATAAAAGGGACTATTGTTAGGTGTGAATGAGGAGCAGCTTTTCTGGTGGCGCTGCAAACCTGTAAATACCAGCCAGGACCAGGGAGTCCTGGATAACATGATCCCCTGAGTCATATCCCGGGGGGACCTTCTTCCCATCCAGGGAGAGCCTGGCCTTGTCAATCCCAAAAAGGACCCCACCCAGGTCCTCAACATTGGCCCCCATCCCAAAATAGAAAAGTAACTCAAGGTAAACCACAAGGTGAAGTCATTGCCCAGAAAAGGCTTCAGTGAAATCATATAATTTTTTAAATACAGTGCCAATATTCTTCTCATACTTTGTCTTTGCAAAAGTGAGATCCATTGCCAAAGGGAACCCTGTCTTATTGGCACTCCAGGCCAGCCCAAAGTCCTCCAGGAGAATCTTAGTTTTCTTGACAGCTGTTGCGTCTGCAGCAGCTAATTTTGACACCACACACCCAAAGTTCTCCATCAGGTAAGAGTGTATATGCTCCACCAGGAAGAAGTAGTACATAGCCGCATGTTCCCAGCCCATCTCTAGTCAGTTCTTGAATGGGAGCATCTCCAGGACTTCCCAAACAAGCTCAATGAGTTTACACAGTAAACTCTACTGAGGGATACCAGGTCCAGTCAGACCAATTGGGAATCCTTTTAGGCAGTAGCTGCCCACTCAGATTCCCCCTCACATATGAAAGCCCAGCTAGTGTGTCCCTTTATATAAGGAAGGTGTAAAGTCCATCTGTATAGACACAGCAGAACTTACTTTCTATAATTAAGAGGAAAATAAATAGCAAGATTGGGTTGGATTTCAATGATACCTTAGCTATTGGATATTTAAAGGGTGTTTATTTATATTATCTCTCACTTTGAAAAGTTTTGCAAGTGGGAGTGAAAGCAGGGAATGGAGAGTCTCAAAAGACTGGGTGATGAAGATTGAAATCAGGCATTTGGAATATAGTCAAACCTTTGTTCTTCTACTATCTGGGTCTGGATTTTCAATTCCTGGTTGTAGCCAATGGCTTACTATCAGTAGAAGAAATGGGACTAAGTCTTCCTCAAGGTCTAATTTAGACTGGATAGTAAGGTTTGGCAAGAGTCTGGCACAAACCATGTGGTCTGGGTCCTGGATCCCCATTGGTTGGTGCCAGGATTGATGGCCAGGGTTTGGATCTTATTCCTGAATTGTTCAAGGACTGCATGACCTGCTTCTATTTTTATCCCCTAATTCTGGGACTTATCTGATTGATTCCTCCCAAGGGTTTGCATTCCAATTGGTTTTATGCGCAAGGTGGACTCTTAACGGGTACTTATTCATTATTAAATGATGCTCAAAATACAAAGAGCTTTAAAATGAGTGGTTGATCAATAATTTTGCTTTCTTATTTGCTGATATACACTTTCATGGATGACACCATTTCATGTGACAGGGGTTCATGCAGGGGGATTGCTTTTGCTCAATTTAGCTCTTGATTGGCCTTTTTTGACCTGACTTAATTCATTAAGATAATTTGTAGGCGCTGTTGAGAGCTCTTGAAGGTAGGACACACAATTTCAAAAAGCCATTTTGAAAACAGCATCTCAAAAAACTCTATCTTGAATTAGGCCATCTCAATTTATTAGTAAAAACACCATTTCAAAATACAGCATTTTGACTAAGAAAAACATGTTTTAAATTTTTAGACTTTTTCTCTCTAAAAATTACCCAAAAAATTATCAAAAAACAAAATTCAAAAAACAATTTTAGGCTTAAAAAAGCCTCATAATTTGAAAATCTGTAATAAAAATGGGGTTGTTAGTAGCAACATAGTTGCGTAAAGCCAAAAGTTAAAATATACCCAAAAACAACTATTTTCATCTATTATAACTTTGATCCATACTTTAAAATAAGCATAGAATTGTACCAAATACCAAAAAAGTCAAAGAATGGTAAAATCAAAGGAAATAAGAGAGAAGATAAAGAATATTTTATTGAGGAAGGATCATACATTAGTTGAAAGGGCAACTGAGATAGCTTGGAGATGCTCAAGCTTGCTATCCTTGGGATAGTAGGCAAGGACCACCTTGCTGATTTCTGTATATTTCTTTACAGCCTTAGTCTTCTTAGGGGGATCACCCTTGGTCTTCATACCAGTATTAAAGAGGCAGGCAGAGATGGCCTGCTGGGCTTTTAAATGGACCATGATCTTGTTGAATTTGGGCTTATGAACCCAGACTCTTGTTGCAAATTGGCTATGCCACCCTTAAAGGGAAGAGGTGGTCTTGATGAGGCCGTCTTTGACCTGCTTGAAACAGTTCCAGGTGATTGAATCACCGTCCTTTCTGATATGGCGTGCTCTTTGAAAGATACAACCCAATGAGTTTCAAAATACTCAATAAAGGGTGCAAAGGCTACCTGGTTGGCTATAATATATGTGTGACAGAGGAGGGCGTTGTAGAAGGCATTTGTCTCCTCCTTTCTAACCAGAGAAAGGGCAGCAAAGCAATTGAAGACGTCCTTGGCTTTTTTGGTACCTTCAGAGTTAATCAGCTTATGGAGGTCAGAGCACTTTTGGAGGCGGCAGCAGAGTGCCTGCCAGAAGTGGAAGTAGCATCCCTGAGGTGAGCTCTTAAAGATACAAATAAAGGCATTTGCCTGAGCCTGTTCAAAATCCACTACCAGATATTCATGGTAGGGAAGGCTTTCTGGCTGCTTTTTGGGGGTAGGGACATCTTCTGCTTGGGATAGAGTCTTCTTCTTGCGCCCTCTGGTCTCCTTGGGCTCTTCTTCAATGGTTGGAAGGATTTCATCAAGCTTGGCCTTCAGGATTATGAGTGCACGGACATATGTTTCCTGCTTCTTGTTGGGAAGGAAAAAGAATACCAGGGGAAGAACTAGATTACCAACCTGCCCATGGATATTCCAAAGCTGGCTGAAGAGCTTTGGGCAGGTTGAGAAAGTGCCATCTGCAAGCCAGGTCTTGCATTTCAGCAGGTTGCATAGATCCTGGCTTGTGGCAAAGCAGATAATATGCTCAGGGGCGTTTTGACCATCATTGTGAAGAAGGAATCTCTCCTCATGACAGGATAATTTTTGTTCCTCCATAAGGACCAATTGGTCAATGGATGTAGCACTGACGCCTTCAGTGCTCAGAGCATATCTCTGATCAGTGAGATATCTCTGTAGTTTTGAGGCACCACCAACAGTTGCAAATTGAGTATCATTTAAATTAAGGAGGGCACATTGACAACCTCAGTTGCGGTTTGATCCTTGGTGGTTGGGATCACCTGGCAAAGAAACCAGCAGATAAGTTGTTAAAGGGGGTCAAAAGGCTCAGTGCAGTCATGGCTGACAGTTAGGGCTTCAAATATAGTGAACCCATAAGTAGTGAGTCTAGCTGGGCAGCCAAAGTTATCACATTTAAAGTGATGTTGACAAATAGCTTTTTTCTCGTTGTTACAGCTGAAGCTGTAGCCCTTGTGGACAAAGCCAGCACCCCCTTTCTTTGTCATAATTAGATAGCTGACAGGGTATGTGGCGGGCACAGCAAAGGTACCATTTAAATTGCATATATTATGGATGGTATTAAGATCCCAGAGCTCAATTTGGTCATCTGCAGGAGCGCCAGGCTCAGGCTCCTGCTCTTCTTTCTCCTCAGGCTCTGATGTGGGATCAGAGTGGCAATTGAAGTTGAATAACTTCTCTTGGGGGTCTGAGGGGGAGTACACAAATGGAGAGTGGGGAGGGGTAGGACTGTTTACCTCTGGCTCAGGTGATGGAGTTGAGGTCTTGGGGGAGCTTTGGGCTTAGAGGGCTGCTTCTTTGGGGTACTGTAAATTCAGAACCTAAATGTAAAAATGCAGGATTGTCAAATCCTTGGTCCAAATTTTGAATCACTTTTGCAGGAAACTCAGCTGAGTGATAATTAAAATATTTAATAAAAGTAACCATTTAATTTGACTTTTTTTGGTTATTTAAATTGGAAAATTTTGAATCTCTTTAGCAGATAACTCAACTAACAAAAGACAAAACCCAACAAACAAATGTGAGATACATTAATCAGAAATGCAGGATTCTTATGTACAATTTGAGATTTCCTGTATATCAAACAAATCATAGACATCATGTGAAAATTAACAAATCTGAAATTGTGGGATTTTCAAATCCAAGAACCAAGTTTCAAATCATAATTGCAATGAATTTGAAATAAATATAATTTATGGGTGTCTCAAAAAGGATGCCAAAGGATATAGAGTGGATTTGTGCAAATTCTTTTAGGAATTATATGCATTCTCAAAATCACCCTATTCCATTTTAAGACGGCTAAAATTTAGATTGTAATATTCACAAAATTGACATATATAACAATAAAATTGACTAAAATATACATTCCTCTTCTCAAGCTTAAAATTATAATAAACTTTTTATTATAGATTCTTTCAACAATAACCAAGTCAATGAGCTGTTCCCTGGCCTTGAAAAAATTATGCAGGGCCACACTGGGTCTCTTAACAGTGAAGCCTCTGTCTATGGCCACTCCCAACCTGCAGGCCCCTCCACAAGCGCCACACAGGAGTGTGTTCTTTCTCCTGCGTCCTTAAGCATGGCCCTGTTTGCCCATCACGCACAGGCAGCTGCTAACCCAAGTCCCTTATCAGCAATGGCATCTGGAACCAGCCATTTTAGCCATGGGGTCACCCAGAGAGCCCAGGACCCCAAAACAGCCAATCAGATGACATCAATCAGTTCCCAAGATGGACACGTCCCTCCCCCAGCCAAACAGCCTGCAAGACGCAGAAGAAATTTGATCACCCCGGAGATTGTTCTCAAAATGGTTGAAAAGCAAGGCAAGCTTATGTCCCTTGGGGAAATTGTGGCCGCAATGGGTTTTGCAAAGTCAACTGTGGCTGCAACCCTGAGAGCCCACACCAACTGTGGTCCTGCTACCAAGAAGACCCCAAATGGTGCCTGTTCTTCAACTGAAGGTGAAAAAGCCCACCCTCTCATGATGGCTATTATGGAATGTGACCTGTGGATGCCCCTGGTCCAGGTACGTCTCCAGTTGGGACTTCACAGCATCTTCACCAACAAAAGAACAGTGAATTCATGGATGCACAGAGTTGTGGTTGCTGCTAGAATCTTGTCCAATTCAGTTCTCAGTGGCCTTATTTTGGTGGATACCAACCCCTACAATTCAACAATTATTAATTTTATTAAAGGAAGGGCAATGAGGGCCCATAATGTTGTAATATTCCTGTTGTATGCTAAGATCTCAGCCAGTATCCAAGACTTTGGAGAGAAGCACATATAATCTGACATGTACAAGCGCGGCCCAATCTTGTATCATTTTGTTGGGGTTTTATTGGCAGTTTGCCCATTGGGCGTCAATTATTACTTGGCAATATTAAACACCGCAGATGGGTATGCCTACCAGACGGAGCTCAAGGCCATGCTGGAGGAGTGGGCCACACAAAACACCGTGCACACAGTTGTATTTAGTGCAGAGATGGAGCAGCAGGAATGGGCAACCCAAGAAATCAGGGCTGTGGGGCATACCTGCTGGTCCTACCCCATTGACTATGCCAACATGCATCTTGCAGATGTATGTCTTTACAATTTTGGTTCTGCCCTCAGGCGCTTGAAGCCTGCCACCTACAACAAACTATGCATCCAAATTGATAAGGGGTATGAGTTTTTTCCTTCCCCGTTTGTCCAGTACTTATTTGATCTCATCATCTTCTATGCAAGTGATAGTGATAAGTCCAGAAAGGTCCCCCGCCTCCCCACCACACCACTCCACTCCATCTGTTTTGTCAAACCTGCATATGTGACAGAAGAAGAATTTGAGCAATTGAAGCAATCAGCTCTTGCTGCCCCTTCCCAGTTAACAAACCCTGCCTCCCCAACCCCCCATCAAGCCACCTGCCTTCCAACCCTGACTCCCAAGCCACCACCCATTCCCTCCCCACTATCTCTGATGCCTCCCCTTTCACAGGCGCAGATGAAAACAATGTTCATTCCGCCCATTCCCTTCCCTTCCCGTCCTTTGATTAGTAAATAAATCTTTTCTTTGTGATAACTTATTAAAATTGATATATCTCTTTCAATTAAAAATTAATAATTAATAATATTTTCTTTTTACATTATCAACATTTCCCATAATTAATACAATGTTGTACATTTTACAAATAGCTTAAAATTATGAGCATACATATTTTTCATCATCATTAATAAATTAAAGACAATAAACGTAAATATTGCATTAAAATATTGCAATTAGATGTCAACTCTTGATATTTTGATATTATGTGCATAACTAAATGCATTTTGTTTAATAAAATCCATTGTAGACTTGGCCTTTTCCATTATAATTTAATGAAATGGATTGTGTTTATATTAGGGCCATTAACACTTAGTACAAATATTGAAAATTAGTGCATTTTACAGCCTGTATATTTACCTATTGGTAATAAACCTGTAAAATTCTCAGTTGGTTTTTGTGAGGTAATAATAATGTAATGTGTTAATAGATTACTGTTTATTGTCATTAATTGGCTGTTTTTCTTTGCTGTGGCAATTGTGCATTTTCTGATATTTTTGCACTAGTATCCAAATGGTTGGCTTCACATCTAATTGCACAGGCGATAGGAAAACAAGCCGCCACCCCAAGACTGGATGTGGTCGGGGTGGCAGCTTGTTTTCCTATTGCCTGTGCGATTGGATGTGAAGCCAACCATTTGGATACTAGTGCAAAAATATCAGAAAATGCACAATTGCCACAGCAAAGAAAAACAGCCAATTAATGACAATAAACAGTAATCTATTAACACATTACATTATTATTACCTCACAAAAACCAACTGAGAATTTTACAGAATTATTACCAATAGGTAAATATACAGGCTGTAAAATGCACTAATTTTCAATATCTGTACTAAGCGTTAACGGCCCTAATATAAAAATAATCCATTTCATTAAATTATAATGGAAAAGGCCAAGTTTACAGTGGATTTTAATAAACAAAATGCATTGAGTTATGCACATAATATCAAAATATCAAGAATTGACGTCTAATTACAATATTTTAATGCAATATTTACGTTTATTGTCTTTAATTTATTAATGATGATGTAAAATATGTATGCACTGAATATAGTACAATAAAAACCAGTTTTTTGATGGAATTCAAACAATATGTCAACAATCTATAACTTAATCAACAAATTAGAAGCACACCTTCAAAAGGTTGTTGAGATAGAAAGAAATATCAGGGAAATAGTGACAGGGAAGTTGGGTAACAAGGGCCAGCCACTGATACAGTCAAAAGAAGATGCCCTGGATAAGTTGGAAAATATTATAGATGAAAAAAATAAAGAAAAAATTAATTAATCTACAGGGAACTATTTTATCAAGTCTTGAATTCAACAACACAGCCTACAATTTGTGGGAGTTCTGGCAGGGGGCCAAAGAAAACAATAAGAAGATAAAACTAATTGAAGGAACAGAAATTCAAAAGGAAATTAACACCAATGAAGAGGAAACCAACCAAATGGAAACAGATGAAAATGAAACACAAGCAAGAAGCAGAAGTGCATCAAGAAATACAGAAGCTTTATCAAATGAAAATCAAGAGGAAGCACAAGTTGCAAGAAGAATAAGAAAAATTAAGCCTAAGAAAAATTAATGAAGAGCATCCAACACTCATGAAGTTTGCTGATATGGCGCCTGTGGCTGAGGGGGCCACAGGGGAAACAATCAGTAAGTTTTTTATGTTTAACTTATATTTATTTTAGTCATCACCAGGGATGGAGATGAGGTTGCGGAAGTGTCGGCTTTTACGCCGAGTTGGTTTTATGGGGGCTACCAGTCACTGGTGGCCCCTATAAAACAAATAAATAAAAATCAAATAAATAAAATAGTTCAGCAGAATATGAATACTTTTTTAATAGTGAAGCTCAAGATAGGGAATATCAACCACCTGCGGGGTGCTTGCCATGGATAAGGGAGGCCTATGAACTAGGATCAACAATTAAAATCAAAGAAATGAATGAAATTTGTGGGGATATAAAACTGAACTTCAATGAATACATTTATGAAAGCGTTCAAAGGTTCCCCTTCACAAATATCAATGAATACAAAAAAAATTTGATAAAAACTGACTTTCAAATTGGAAATAAATATTTAAAATCTGCAATATTTAATGAAATTTTTAAAGCTCTATCAAACAAAGTCAGGGATGCAGTCCTTGTGAATAATCTTAAGCCTTTATTGATATTGTTTGCTGAGGCCTGGGGGGCTGATACAATTTGGGCGCCCCCCGGAACCCTCTTCAAGTTCAATCAAACATCCTATATCAATAGGTTAGTACAGATTTTCAAAAAACTATGTATGTTATTGGAAAAATATACCTTGCAAAGGATCCACATCACGGGTACCTGGGAATCCTGCTCCATTGCATACTGAAAGCCAATGTGAAAAAATAGAAGATGTACCTATACAGATTGACATATGCTGTGTAGCCCTAGACTGCCAGAAAACACCTCAGGGATACAGGACAGTTGAGCACGTCCTCTATGATTCATTTGCATTGGCAACTCTATACAGGTACTACGTGCCCCCCCCAAAACCTGATAGTGGATTCCCTCACCTGTTTCTCTTTTATACAACGGTTGGCCACCACCGGGGTGTTGGGCGCCACCCCTCTAGCAATTGGCACCAGAGTCATCCACCACATACAGAAGAGTATGTGGTCCCAATTAGATGCATTAGCTGAAAATTTAAGTTCGGGGTATAATTCCCCGGAATAAACACATTCCCCTTGCAATTTGCATTCCCCCAATAAATCATTTTCCCTTGCAACTTAAAATTTTTATTTTTATTTTATTTTATTTTATTTTAATATTAAAATATTCACTGTTAAAATCTTTAATATTGACATATTTAATATCAAATATTTTATATTGAATAAATTGCAATTTAATAAAACTGTTACATTTTGATTATTTAAACTTAAATATTTAACTTTTAAGATTTATAATTAATATTTTAATTTTAATATTTTAATTTTAATTTTAAATTTTAGTGTGTAAATTATAATATTAATATATCCAAGTATATTAAAAGACTTTAGTTATAGTTGCCAATACGTCAAATAAAAAAGAATTAAAAATGTTTTTATTTACTACTTGTCAAGTACAGGTCCATTTATCACAAAGATAAATATGGAGAATTGAATTTATCCGCATCATGTGGCCCGCTCTGCTATTGTTCTAAACAAATGATTGTTTACAACTCAAATTACCTTTCCCTTGTAATATGATTTGATACACATATTCAATATACTTGAACTGTGTTCTAAGTACAAATTAATAAGGAATACATAAAAATCATTGGTTGCCGTGTCATATGGCTATGGTGGCACTAAAATAACAAGGATTATATGATGACACGCAAGGTCCAATTTGTGGCTTAAAAAAGCCAAAGTACCAACAAGGATTCACAATTATTTAAATAAAAGTAATCTATTTCTATCCTTTTTAATTTATTTATTTATTTTTTAGTGCAACAGTTAATATAATATCAGTGCATTATATTAAAAATATATTCTTCATACCTAGTATATTTAATTTTACTTACCTTTTCTACGTATTCTTATATGTCTATAATACAATCACACATCAAATTATTATATATAAACAATAATTTTTGAGACCTAATAAAAACAAAATAAATAAAAATAAAAACAAAGTAAACCAGAGAGCCCATTTATCTGATTGGCTTGGAAGCCAGGGCTTTAGGGAGGAAGGATTCTGAGTGCTTGTAAAAAACTGCCACCACATTGGGTGGCATCACAAATTGGCTGACCTCAAGAATATTGAATAGGTCCTCAGTGTCCTGAGGAAGGCCTTGTTTCACCTTATTCTTTATCCAACAAAACACCTCCTTGATTGGATTCAGGAATTGGGAATATGGGGGGAGAAAGAGGAGTCTCATTGGGCAGTCTGCATGGCAGTGGCTGGAGGAGTGGCTATTTTTATCAATGAGCGGGAACTTGGACACAACCAGATCCACTTTGTGGAGCCCAACATTATCAAGCACAACAATGTTGGTTGTGCTGCTATAATTTATCTGAAGGTACTCCTTGAGAACTCAGAGAAAATAAAGAAAGGTCCTGCTGTTATGGGAGGCTTTAATCATCTGGTATTGATCCAACCCGTGAGGACCAAGAAGCGCAACCATTGAATAGGTCTGGGAGAGGACAGCTGCACAATGGGCTACGCCGTCCTTGGACCCCTTCTTGACCCACCCATGCCTGGACCTGAGTAGGAGGAAAACGACAATTTGTTGATATAGAAGAACTGGACATTCCCAGTCTCCTTTAGTGCCAGATATGTCTTGGCATAAATGTGTCAATCCTCAATGGTCTTTTCACTGTTTCTGTTGTACAGAGAAACTCTGAGCACCTTCCAAGAGAAGCCCAAATCAACCATTGTTTTGTAAACAAGGGTTTTAGAAACAGAAAGCCTGAACTCTGTGGCAAGCATTGATTGGACAGCAAGCGTGTCTAGGTGGCAATCCCTGGCTACCCACTGCTTGATTGCGTCAATGTGCACAGGCTGCAAGAGTTTTGGCTGCCGCTTAGCCTTGGTGGATTTGGCAATTTTCCCGGTATTGTCATACTTGGTGTTGATGTTGGAAATGTACCTGGCCGTGACACCAAATCAGGACGCAATATCCCAAACCGCCATTCCCCCATTCAAGCAGTTGAGGAGAGCTTCACACTCATTATCTGTCAACTGACACCGGTCCTTGGCAGGTACCATGGCATCCTGGCTACCAGGCTTGACACAGGGGACAGGGATCTTTGTGTAGAAGGTGGGATTACGCTTGGTTGCGCTGGTGCTGTCAATGGTGGAATAGATCACAGGCGCAGATGGCTCAACAGTGGCTGCTAATGGCTTAAAGGTGGTGTCAAAGACACGGGGGCAGGAAGTGGCAACTCTTGGGTCAAGAGTGCGGGGCCGGGTGACAACTGGGTACACAGTGGAGGTGTAAGTAACCTCAGTGTTCCCAGTGACCCTGGTGTAGGAGACTTTGGTAGCAGGCCTTGAGAGTGGCCTCTGCCTGGGATTCAAGCTGGTTAATTGGGCCTGGGACACGGAAGGTGGTTAGCTGGCAATGACACCTTGGGAGGCCTGTGTATTAGCATGACTCCCCTCAAGTTGGGTTCTGGGTCTGTTCTTGGACCCTCTGGGACGCCCTAGTGAACAGGCTGCCCTGCGGGCTGGTGCAGGAGCAGGTTGGGAATGTGATTGACAGTCCATAAAATTAAAAATATTTTAGATTAAATATGTATTTATTTGGAGTTATTGGTTTAGTTGTGGGAAGTTTTTTTCTCTTGATATAGCCTTGAATAGTAGCAGAGTTTCTATATCCGTGATTTGAAGTGAATAATATTGTATACTTTCCAGGTTTGGATGATTTTAAAGTTTAATAACTTTTTATATAAATTATGGTTATCAAGATTGAATTTTTCATTTGATTTTAGTTGTGGTGGAGCTTCTTGATTTGGGTTGGTGTTTCCTAGTGTGCTTACTGTACATTCAATTTGGATTCCAGTTCCCGCAATTAATATCTGAGTTTACTAGTGGCATTCAAAAGTGATTTGGAATTTTGGTTCTTGGATTTGACAATCCCGCAATTTCAAAAAACATAGTGAACTTAACAAAAATGGCTGATAATTTGAACGCTTAAAATCTGATTCCAGTTAATTCATTTTGTTCATAGGAAATATGCAGCTTGACTTGAACTTTGCAAAGTGTCTATGAGTTCCCGCATTTTCAAATATTCAAATAAATAATCAAAAAAATCAATTTAATTGTAAAAAGGCTATCCCGCAAAAGTGATTCAAAATTTGGACCAAGGATTTGACAATCCTGCATTTTTACGTTCAGGTTCAGAATTTACAGTAGTCTTGGCCTTTTTGGCCTTTGGAGGAGCAATCTTGGACTTTGAGGCCTTGGAGGCCTTGGGCGCAGCTTTGGTAATTGACTTGGGAGGCATCTAAAGTGAATTAGTTTAAAAATATGAGCAATTTGGGGGTTGTTTTTAAAGAGAAAAATGAGAATTTTTTACACAGAATTGTAGAAAAAATTTAAAATTATATAATATCAAAATTTCAATGTTTTTTATTTTGTAAAAATAAAATTTTTATTAGTAACGCAAGTAGTAAACTTTGAGTTTTGACTGAAAACTTGCTTTCAAAATGGCGTTTTTGAAGTGACGTAATTGAGGTGCTGTAGCTCAAAAACATAGTGTTTTTGACCATTTTTTATATTAAATTAACAAATCTACGGTAGAGCTACCTCAACCGGGACAAAGAGTAAAACTTAAATTTCTCAAAAACTAGCTTATACAACTGGGGTTAAAAAGTACCCAGTTGTTTAGAGGAGATTAAAAAATATATTTGCAAAGCTTTATATGTTTTCTTAAATTTTTTATTATAATATAATTGACGTGAATATGTACTTTTGAAAAGCGGAGAGCAAGAAATGCGGTGAGGGAATTGATATAGAGTAGCCTGGCGTCATAGGTAATTTCCCCTTATTTTCCCATATCCATTGTGCGCATCAAATCAATTGGGTGATATGAAACTTGGTGGAATTTGAAGTGATGTAAATTAAAATGGCGTAATTACCCCCTTCCATATTAAAATCACTATTAAAACATTTTATTAAGAGAACTCTTATCAACTTATCCATATATAATAAAGTTATAAATTACATATAACAAAGCTGGTTATTTTACCCAGCAATGATAATCACTAGAAGGACTATCATAGTGGAGTCTATTTAGGTTGTTATTAGTATAAGTGTCTTGTATCAATACTATAGGAACATCTTCTGGCACTATACAGCAGGCTTTGTTTTAGTTTGGATTTAAGTCTATTTTGGTTAAAGATAAATAGTGTGATTTGAAATGAGGTAAAGTCAAGATGGCGTAAACATGCCCCACACCAAGTGATTTCATATGTAAATAAAGTTAGCAAAATAAGATTTAATTAATCTGACTTGAAGTGATGGAATCAAGATGGCGTAAATTTGAGATGTCACATTAATAAAGTATATGTAAATTTTAACTATTTTATTTTTTATTTTATTTTTTTGTGATTCAAAATCACTAACCCAAAAAACGCCATCTTGAATTAAATTTGAGATGGCGTAAATCAAAGTGGCGTTTTTGAGATGGCGTGTTCTACCCTCTTGAATGCAGGTTTGGGTATTGGCATCCATTGATTAACAACTGAGATACAATTGCATGGTTATTTCATCTATGCAACCATGACATCATGCTTAATAAAGCAGTGGCATCTCAATCTGGATTTTGTGATTCTCCCCTTTTGCACTAGACTGTGCTTTTTTTGCTTTGATCCTCAGTCAGAGCTATGTCAGGAGTGATCCTGACAGAAGATCCCATGTATTCTGTCTTTGAGAGCCTTCAAAACAGGGGGGCAGAAACAGCTGCTCAGCCATGTGATTGGCATAATTGCCGTAAAACATGGTGAGGACAAAGGGGACCAGGACCTGTCATATTTTGCCTTTGATATTTTCTAAAAAGATGATAAGAATTTAAATAGTTATATTATTTTTTTAGATTACCTTCTTTGGGTTCCCCCTTGCTGGCGGCTTTGGCAAGCTTGGCCATTCTTGGTGCAGACAGTTGTGCAGGCAATTTAGAATTCTCTGCTCTTGTGCACTTGGCAGGTTTGAGATGTTAATAAATTTCAGGGTCATTGACCCAGACAGACGGCGCAGAGAGGGCAAAGGTCTTGAATTGGAGGCCCTCAACCACAGTTTTTTGAACGTTGAGAAGACACACAATTGTTTTTTGGAGGTGTCTTGCATATTGCCCATGAGCGCCTTTGCAGAAACCTTGTTTATTTTTCCCCTTCAGGGATGGTGGACTTTACTTTTTCTTTGACCTTGCGGTCAATTTCCTTAATCTCAGTGATTGCCAAGTTGAGGTCCTTTAGCAGCTTCTCCAGTTCTCTCATATGATTTTTCACTAACCTTTGCATTTGTTTTTATACTGTAGATTTAGAGCCTAAAGGGAAAAATACAGGATTGTCAAATTCTTTTGCGTGAACTCATCAACTTACTGGAATATGTTTCATCCTTTTATATAAAAACATAAGTTGTTCTGGGATGAAAATTACTCCATCAAGTTGATGAGTTCACACAAAAGAATTTGACAATCCCGCATTTTTACCTTTAGGTTCTGAATTTACAGTGGCTTTCACCCTAGTAAACTCTGTGTTATTCTGATATTAGTGCCTCTTTGTTTATCCCTGTTTGTTTCCCCATTCTCTACAATATCCCATCTTTTTACCCATTGTGTATATCTTTTATGCTTATCTTGATATGTGTTATTTTCTTTGTGTTGGCATTTCTGGCATAATTTGCCATATTATTTTTGGCACCTAAACACAGATCCTTGTGAAAAGATTAACAACAATTTGGCAATTGACTAAATTTAAATTAGAAAATTATAAGTTTATTGTATTTAGATAAAGTTGTTGCTAATCCAAATTCAAAATCTTAATGATGAACTTTAGCCAATCAAGAGCCAAGTGAAAAAGTGATTGTTGTGACATAAAAGATCATTCAAAAATTCTTTGATGCATATTCACTAATTAATCTGATTGGCTGGATTTTTTGCCATTATGCGCCATTGCTGCTGTGGCAAGTTGTTTGTGGGCTAGTGCTAACCCAGCAGCTGATTGAGCACTAGTCCACCAATAACTTGACACAGCAGCAAAGGCTCACAATGACAAAATATCCAGCTATTCAAATTAATTAGTGCACATGCATCAAAGAATTATTAAATGACCCTTTATGTCACAACAATCACTATATCACTTGGCTCCTGAGTAACTTAAAGTTTATCATTAAGGTTTTGAATTCAGATCAGTAACAACTTTATCTAAACACAATTAACCTATAGATTTCTAATTAAAATTTAGCTGATCACCAAATTATTGTTAATATTTTCACAAGTGGCTGTGTTTAAGTGCTAAAAATAACTGTGTTCTGGATCTATATACATGGCATGGTAGACATATGATTTTATAGAAATAAGCTGAGCATATAAAATAAAACCACTATTAACAAAGAGAAAATGAATAATTTAAATCCAAGATAAAGATAATATAAATAGAAAATGTGTGGTACAGGGTGCCACTCCCTAGTATTGCCATATTTGGACTAATTCCTTATTTGGAAAAGTTAAGGGGAACTGCTGCCCTTTTTTGTAATTTATGTTGGAGAGTAACCCTCCAAATCACATAAGGGCATCACTGATTAGAGACTAATTGACGCATCTGCGGCTAGCTGCAGATGCGTCAGAGAGTGACCCATTGGAGTGGTTTTGCTATAAGCAATTAGTGACCAATTGGAGTATCTGCGGCTAGCCACAGATGCATCAATTGGCAACCCATTGGAAGAGGTTTTACTATTGGCAATTGACAACCCATCACTTGTGTCCATTATGTAAATTTGTATATCAACCTTCTGCTCCTCTTTTTGCCAAAGTGTGAACTCCAAAGAGAATAGTCTGAAACCCTATTCTACACTCAATTCCCCAGAGATAGACCTACTATATGCTGCAACCACCTGACTTCAGGTCACATATCTAAATGGTCATTTCTTGCCCAATCAAAATACATTTCCCTCTGAATATTATCCAAAATGTTTCAGCTCTCCAAGAATAAGCCCAGTGCCTGACAGTCTAGACCCTAGTCAGGATGACTCACCCTTTCCCCCCCTCCCCTCCTTCCAAGTATAAAAAGACCCCCAAGAGACCCTCAATAAAAAGAATTATTTACCATACAAACATAACCAACAACTTTCATTTCTTAGATTACTTGCTGAGCCCACAAATAGAGGTTCTGTTGAGTAAGAAGACATTAGTCCTGTTGTGTTCTCAGTTGCTGCTCAGCTACACCCAACCTACCCTTAGACCCTTGAGCACCACATTTTCTGGTGCTCACTACAGGGGTATCTTCCACTGCCCTTTTCACCGCTGCCAGAGACCTCTAGTCCAGGGACCAAACCTGTGACTCCAAAACTATGGACCGCCTACACTGTTTCACTGCCAACTACGCTTGCCGCAACGCCAGCCCCCCGCGCCCTGCCCGTCCAACTCTGGCACACAGAGGCTGCGGTTGGCCCCGTAATGCTGATCAAGTCCCAACTCCCACCAAAGTCTCCCACCCTGAGGGTCAAGTTGCCCTTAACACAGAAGCTCCCCAGCTACTTATAGAGGTTGAAGAACCCGTTGCTCCAACCTCTGACCTTCCCCACGCGCCCAGACCAGACCTCGCCAGTTAGCCTCTGCCCCTACCGTCCCCCAAGCTATTGAGCCCCCAAGACGGCGCTCAGCTTCAGTCTACCCGCAAAGCCCCTCTACCGCCTTGGACAAGGACCCCGCAGAGGACTTCTTTGAGGTAGATGAAGAACCTCCCGTCAACCTTCCTTGGTCCTTGTCCTGGTCATCTACTTTGAGTGGAGACCACCGCCACCCTAGGGCTTGTCTAGAAATCCTGCACCCCCTCCCCAAAGATGTTGGACCCTCAAACAACCTAGCTCCTGTGCCCCATTTGTCCTATTTATAGAGCCTCTACCAGTCCCCACTGCTCCCCCATCTTACCAATCTGTCCCCAGTACTCCCCCTCTGCTAATGCACCAAGTTGCTCACCCTGGACCCTCTGATGACCCCATCAGATCAGATATAGAACATGTCTGCCAGTTTCTGAGTTAGAATGGGGATGTTCTCACCTCTACCACCATAGACAACACCAGAAGGATCAAGGCTTACTTGATCTAATTTAACCACCTTATGGTAACCGCACTGGTAAATTGTCTGGAGCAACAACATATTAGCAGTGAATAAACCATAAAGGCTTTGAACCAACTAAGGGACTGTAATGAGTCAGCAGTAAACCCCCTTCAAGACTGACTTCACCAGATCTGACATGAGCATGAGGTTCTGTGAGCCATGCATTCAGATACAGTGACCATTGCTTGACAGATAACAGAAGATCACTCCTCCCTCCAGCAGCGGGTGATCCAACCCTTGGTGGAAGAGGTGGCCAACATTAAGGGACACTCAACCTAGCATGACATGGATATTGGAGACTGTCATGAATTGGCCTTGTGGACGTCTTTGGGATTAACATCTATAGTTGCTTGTGGGTAGAGTATAGTGATAGGCCTAAACACAAATTAATACAGGTCCAATGACTCTGTAGTCTTTACCTTTTAATATTAGTTAACAACTAAGTTGAGCAAAGGCAATATTTAATATGTAAAAGTGTGTTTTTTATTTGGAAAGAAGGGAAGTTTATATATCATCCTGGCTGCACAATGGATGAAGAAGTGTTATTAACACCTGCACTATTGTCAGGAACATTACAGGATCTTCTGATATCCATCAGGCTCTTGCATCTATGTTCTTTTCATATTAGGATGATCCAAACAATCCAACAGAGAAGAGTGGGTGTGTATTACCCCAGAGTGGCTGCAGCTTGCAGCTGCCCATTATAGAAGCTGCTGGTAATTCCTGAACCTGATTCAACCTGGATGTAATAGTACAGCCATCCTATTGTAAGTTCCAAGATATAATTAGAATTACAAATCCATTGGATCCAACGGATTTGGGTGCAAACCAGTTTAGTCTTGAATATCAGGATTAATTCCACTGATAGCCTTGACCATTATACACATGCTGTCTAATTTACAACATTTCCCACCACTGGAATGGGCAAGGGTATAAATAGAGGACACAGTACTCAAGGGTTACATATTTCAGATAACCAAACTAAATCACCAAGGGCTTCCAGAGCTACTACCGTTAGAGCCAGAGTGGCATCCTGTAAGGCGGCCAGATTAGCCAAGGAAAAGAGCACTCAGAATAAGAGCAAGAAGAGGGCGGAACAATTGGTTAAGCACGTACAGACTTCTCAGGCACAGGAGCCAGTGATTCAACTAGAGGCTCAACAGGAGGAAGGGATCACTTGGTTTGATCTTTCCATTGTTCTGGACTGGAAGGAAGACAAAGAGGGCAAACATGGGGAAGGGCCCCACCTTCATGCCTTATTTCAAGAGGTGTTGAAGGATTCCTTGGTATTAACCTAGGATAAGGTCAAAGAGGGGAATTTCTATCATTTCTGTTTCAACCAAGAAGCGGCACTAAAGTTTGCTGAGGGTCAACTTCAAACATTTGAATGGCAAGGGAAGAAGTTTGACCAGGAACAGATAGACCTTGTTTTGGCGGTGCTCTGGGAGATAATCAGGGCCTGGTGCCATGAAGAGGAGAGTGGACCTGGAAGTAGCCAGCTGGGTTGATAAGGATCATAAGAACTTCTGTATCCAACAAGTAAAAGCTGGTCTGCTTACAGCCTTGAATCTTAAGAGCAAGGATATATATACTTGATTGGCCTTGCTTGGGCACCTTCTCACAGTTCCTTTGAATAAGCTAGCGGTGGCTGAGGTGAAGGATGTTCCCATGTTATTAGAGGGACTCATGCAGGAAGTCTACAAGCCAGATATTTCCTTGAACCAAAAGTACTGGAGCAGAGAGCATCTTTTCTGGGATGCCTTGGTAGTGGGAATTGGGTTCCCCGTCTGGATGGGCCTCAACCAAGCACAGGCTTGGGATAAATACCCCCAATAACTCTATCTTCCGTCTGTGGTACTTTAAGGAAGAATATGCGGAGGAGTACATGGCAGCCTGTGTGGTCCTTCTTACAATGACTCATCATTTAAAGGCAGTGATCTCCAAACACTGAAAGTTCCAATAAAGCCTTTTTTAGTATATATGCCTTATTCTTTTCTTTCTGCAATGTGGACAACAACTCATGTCATTTTTTTATTAGGCTTTTCTTTTTCCAGATTGTTGTCCTAAAGGGGGATTACTCCTGATCACTAGGAGCCATACACATGTCTTGCACATAAACTCTAGTGACCAGTTGTCAAGTGGCAGGTTCCTTCAATGTATAACTATCAGGACCTACTTTCTGGATGACCTTAACAGGTCCTTGCCATAGAGAGGCAAGTTTGCTTTCACGTCCATAGCCTCTGTTGCTGTAGAAGTAGACTAGGTCTCCAATTTGATAGCTGGGGAGGGCTGGACGTTTAGCTTGGGCAAGCTCCACATCCTTTTGCTTGGTGTTCAGATTGATAGTATAGGCTTCAGCCTGTATTCTGATCAAAGTCTGAGCTAGCTCATGGAGGTAGGCTTCTGGGGTGACAGCCAGATTAGGTTTCACCAAGGAGTAAAGATGAGGAGGTAAACCAGGCTGACATCCATACAGGAGTTGGAAGGGGGTTTTTCCTGTTGCTCTATGATAGCCAATGTTGTAAGAAAAGTTGGCTGCAGGCAGGTAAGTGTCCCATTCTGACTCATGTTGGTGTGCTAGTTTCCTGAGGATCTGTACCAAACTTCCATTAGTCCGTTCAATCATTCCATTAGTTTGGGGATGGTATGAGGTGGATAATGTGCCTCTGATACCCATCAGTTGATTTAGTCTGGGCATCATATAGCTTGTGAAGTTTATTCCATTGTCAGTTAACAGCATCTGAGGACATCCGTGGCGGTAGATGGTGTATTCCAAGATGAACATGGCTATAGTGAGTGCAGACTGATTTGGGATAGCCTTGGCCTCAACCCATTTGGTCAACTGGTCCACAGCCACTATAATGTACTTGTTTTTCCCTTTTGAGACTAGCAAGGATCCCACCACATCAATGGCCATAGTATGGAAGGCAAATCCTGGGCAGATCAGATTGTGCTGGAATCTTGCAACCTTTGGCCATTCAACATTGCAGTCATGGCAAGCAGCCAGAATCTCAGCAACATCAGAGGGCATTCCTTCCCAGTAGCAATGCTGCTGTAACTGAGCAAGGATTTTTTGTATTCCTCCATGTCCTGTAGCTTTGTGTGAGGCAACTAAAGAGTCTGTTCTGAGTGAGGGGTGTACATATGGCAACCAGTTATCCTTGTAAAGCTTAAAAGTTGACCATATTTAACCTTGGTGTCCACTGAAAGCTTCTTAAGAACATTTTAGATTTCAGTGGGCTCTTACCCCCACAAAGATTGGTCAACCAGTAGTTTATCATAAAGCTCATTGGTAACAGAGGACAAAAGAGCAATGGTAGGCAATCTTGAGAGGCAATCTGCATTATGGTGGACTGCCCCAGCGCAGTGCACTATGTCATAATTAAAGGCTTGAAGTTTGATGGCCCAGCAAGCAAGTCTTCCTTCAGGGTCCTTTAATGTTTTCAGCAATGGGAGGGAAGAGTGGTCAGTAACCACAGTAAAGTGTACACCCTGTAAGGATACTCTAAACTGCTGGTAAGAGTAAATTACTGCCATGCATTCCCTTTCAGTCACTGTGTAGTTGCGTTCATGACAGTTCAAGGTGCAAGAACAGTAGCCAACAGGGTGTTCTAGTCCATTGTTGTCTAGTTGTGAAAGGAAACCACTGATGGCAGTAAGACTAGCATTTGTGTGCACCACAAAAGATTTCTCAAAGTTAGGATAGGCCAGTACAGGGGCACACATCAGAGTCTGTTTCAGAGCGTCATAGGCCTTTTGACAGGCAGAGCTCCAGAAGAAGTCCACATCAGCACGTAGAAGGTTGAACAAGGAGTCCCCAAGTGTAGCAAAGTTTGGGATAAACCTGCGGTAGTAACCAATCATTCCCAGAAAGACTTGGATATCACACTTGTTGGCTGATACCTGCATCTTAGCAATTGCTTCCACCTTAGCAGGTACAGGGCTTAGGCCATCCTTGCTTATCACAAACCCTAGGAATTCTAAGTGTTCCTTGAAGAAACTACATTTCTGTGGCTTCAGCTTCAGATTGGCTTTGAGTAACCTTTTGGAGACCTCTTATAAGTGTTTTAAATGCTCAGTGAAGGTTTTGGAGAAGACATTAATATCATCCAAGTATACAAGCACTAATTTGAGCTTCAAGTCACCCATAACTGCTATCCATAGCTCTCTGGAAAGTGGCAGGGGCGTTTGTTAGTCCCTGGGGCATCCACGTGGGCTGGAAAAGTCCTTTCTCAGTGATGATAGCACACTTTTCCTGATCCTCAGGTGAAAGACCAATCTGCCAGTAGCCACTGATTAGGTCCATGAAACTAAAGAACTTAGCTCCTCCCAAACAATCCAAAGTATCATCAATATGTGGAAGGGGGTAGGAGTCCTTCTTAGTGATGGAGTTCAGTCTTCTATAGTCAATGACCACTCTATTAGAACCATCCTTCTTTTTGACAATAAGAAGGGAAGAGGACCAAGGGCTTTAACTGGGTACCAACAGCCCAGAGCTTAGTAACTTCTGAAGCTCTTTGTTAGCTATAGCTTGGTTTGCTTGGCTACGGCAAATAGGGCGAGACCAGATTGGGGGTTGTCCTTGGGTGTCAATGGTATGCTCTACTCCAATGGCTTTCCCAAGGTCCAAGTCATCTTTGGCAAAGACTCCCTTGTATTTTTTGAAGAGAGCCAGTGCCTGGTCCTTTTCTGGTTCAGTGAGACCAATCAGAGAGTCACAAGGAATCACAGGTAAGACCAAGGGCTGGTTCACAGGAAGTCCTAGCTCATCAAGTCCAGCAAAGGGTGACACTTGGAGCAAGTTGGCATGTTCTTCTAGTCTGATATATCCCAATAACTGATTTTTCTTCACAATCAAGGGGACAGGACCAAGGTTGACTAGCAGGACCTGGAGCTCTTCTTGTCCAGGCATAACTAGTCCAGGAAAGATTCATGGCTCCAGGCAAGAGGCACCATGATGGCCAAAGACTTCACCATGTAACCCAGAAGGAATCTCCAAGGACAGACCAGTATGGTGAATCACTTGAGACCCAGAAGGAATGGTGAACATGGAGGAAGCGTACAAGGGGATCCCTTTGTACTCCTTGGTTGACAGGGGAAGCATCCTAAGCTTCCTGTGCTATAAGGTATAGGCCACAGGAATATCACTGTCAGCATACTCCATGTTGATGAAGTGAAGCTTCTTCTTGGGAAGGTCAACCACCTTAGCACCATTGTAGTACATGGGGATAGTCTGACCTAAGATTTTGAAGGTATTATCACCATGGTTGGTAATAGTCCCATACCTTGTCATGAACCCTGTGCCAATAAGGATATCATAACTGTGATTGTCCAGAACTATAGCAGGGGTGGTTACAATCAACTTCCCAAACCGCAGGGGCAATGACAAGTAAGCGCCCATGGCTTTAGTGGTAAGTGGACCTGCCATCCCAAATACCTCTTGGTAGTCCAAGTCTAGAGCCAACTTTAACTTCTTGACTAGCCGCAAAGAGATGATGTTTCCTGGTGCACTGGAGTCAATAATGGCTTGGACCTTAACCTTATGGACCATCATATCAATGTAGTTGCAGTCTGTTCTATCAGTTCCATTGCTTAGAGATGTTACTCAATAGACATCCATATCCTTGTATTTACTAAAGAATTCCTCCAAGGCTATACACAAGGTAGGACTGAATCCTTTCAGGGCATCCAGAGAAGCAGAGGCATTAACAGACTTGAGGATTTGTGCCATTTTCTTGGCGCTATCACTCTCATGCGTGACTTCAGTAGTAGGGAGGGTCAACTGCTCAGTGTAAGGAAGTGCAACCGTTTCTTGGGCTTCAGGGCTGATCAAGGGTTCCTTCCTTATTCTCCTGACTCTGGTGAGGGTGTTGATAGCAAGAATTCTATGCAGATGGTCTTCTTCTATCTCATGGGGGTCAGGGTAGCAGAGCAAGGGGCTAGCATCAGGATCAGTGGAGCCTAGGCTAGGGCTTGCTGGTATGAGGACTTTGGAGTCTGCAGGTTCCAAAGTCAGAGCTGTGTAAGGTTGGGGGACACAGCCAGGAGCACCTGGGTCTTCAGGTGGGAGGGGAGAGGGTGGAGAGAGGGGAGGTAAATGTACATGGGCAACCAGGGATTTCTCCTCATCCTGGTTGTTTAGCAGTTTTTTGGCTCCTTGTCCTGAGAGGCCTCCTCATCCTCTTGATCTCCTTCTGAGTCATACTCCTCTGCTCTTATGTGGTGTACCTTGGGTGCTGGTTGCTTGTATTCTCTAGACATGTGTCCTAGATTTCCACACTTATAGCAAGTGTGGTTGCTATTGGTACCAGCTGTTCCTTGAGTGGTAGAGTTTTCACCAGCTTTAGGCTTGTCAAAGAAATATGGTTTGTTTCTATTCTCCTGGAATGCTCTTGGTCCAGAGGGCATAGGCACTTCAAAGTCATTCTTGAATGTGAGCAGGTGGCAGATCAGGTTGGAGACATTGTGGGCTCCATAGATTCCAGACTTCAGAGCAAGAGAGAGGTTCTTGTTAGGCTGTACTGCATTGAGCAGAGCAGACTTAACATCAATGAAGGAAGCAGCCTTCAAGGAGATCAAAGTCTGAGCCTCTAGATAAAACCTATCAGCAAACCCCTGAATAGTTTCTCCTTTTCTGATGCCTCCCTCCACAAAGTCCATTTTCTGGGTTGTTGAGGGCTTCTTTGCTGCCAAACTCATCCATTAATGCCTTTGAGATGTTGGCAAAAGTCCATCCACGTTCTGGGAGTCTAGGCATGATGATTGTTTGGGTCTCAGAATCTAGGCAGTTAAAGATGGCAGAGTTCTTCATTGCCTCATCAGCCCCATACATTGTGTTCTCATACAATCTCAAAAACATGGTGACATAACTCTTCCTATCAAATTTTGGCAAATTGACAGGTTTGAAGTTAGGGATCACATTGCTTGTGTTGAAAAATTGTCTGATGGGAGAGCAGTTGATTCTGGAAGCTTGATACCTAGCTTCTGAGGCAGCCTGATGTTCCTGAAATCTGGTTTGCTCAGGAGTAGCCAGGGGGTTCTCACTACTCTCTGGTACTGCTTCAGTCATCATGATGTTCCTAGGGACATTTCTCTGGGCGGCATTGTCTTCATCATAGCTATGGTAGGATTCATTGCCAGAGGAGTGTTCCTGGCTACCCAAGGAAAGTCTACTAATTGACCTAGGTTCTTCAAAGTGTACAGTCCTTCCTCTGGGAGGAGAGGCTGGTAGACAAGCAGTAAGGCGGTCAATTTGATCTTGGAGAGTGAAGAGAGTGGCTCTGGTGTCCTTGAGCTCATCTCTGATGACCTGGTTTTCTTTTACCAGTCCATCTACTCCATCTTCTAAGCCTTGGATCTGTTGACAGGTGGTCTCAGCAAAGGTCTGGTTGACCTACTCTAAGGCGGCCTGTCTCTGTTGGTCATGCTTGGGACCAGCATGAATGGCCTTAAGATCCTTGAGTCCTTTGGCTAATGGAGCCTGGAAAGTGCGTAGGTCCCCATACAAGAAGGTATTATCCTATTGGAGTTCCTGCACGTCCTTCTCCAAGGAGCAAAAATGACTGAAGAGTTCCATCACCTCTTTATGGAGCATGTTGTTGTCATTCCTGGTGGTCTCATCTGCTACAGTACCAGTGATTATCTTTCTGGTTCCTGTACAATGGCCTGGAAGAGGTCTCTGGAGCTTTTGACGTGTCCAGTTACTACAGAGATCCAATGTGGATCCAACCCATAATTGCTAAGGATTTGTTGAACCACCTGGGGGATGTAGTTGTGGAAGGATTGTTCCATAGTCTCCATGAACTTGGTGGAAGACATCTGGTTTCTGACTAGCTCAGCAATTTGTTGGTTGAACAAGCAAAATTTTTGAACTAAGGTCAGAGTACAAGGTCTGTAAGAAGTTCTATTAGGCCGCAATCAATTGCCCTTGATGCAGAAGAAAATTCTCTTGACATGCAAGGTAGACACAATTATGAAAGATAGCAGGATGTACAAAGTAGTATAGGTACTCCATTTGGTCAATAGTCTTCATGTCCTTCTTGAGCTGGTTTGGGGTGATGTGGCTCAAGGTTTGGAATCTCTCCCTGATGGAGGGTCCATACATTGGCAGGATTGCCAGGCAAGCCAAGTTCTCCCCATCTTGTACTGCTCCTTCATCCATTCCTTGGATAGTAGAGTCCAAAATTTGGGAGGAGTGTACAATATTGGCATTAACAGGATTGGGGGTTGCCATATTCAAATTTAAGGTTTGATAGCATTTAATGGAGGGAGGTCTCTGCACATCTCCCATGAACTGGCTCAGGACAGTCAGCTCCTGGGGATTTTGGGGAGAACCATCCTGGTTGGTGGTCTCCAGGAAGGATAGTTATGGCGTCTGCTGGATTATGCTTTGCAGGTATGCTAAAGCAGAAGCAGAGAGTGGACTATTCCCTCCCTGGGCTGAAACAGGACCATGGCGGGGGTGTCCTGCAGGTTTGGTGTGTTCAGATGAATACATTCTAGGAGTGAGCACCAATGTTGTGAATTGGCCTTGTGGACGTCTTTGGGATTAACATCTATAGTTGCTTGTGGGTGCAGTATAGTGATAGGCCTAAACACAAATTAATACAGGTCCAATGACTCTGTAGTCTTTACCTTTTAATATTAGTTAACAACTAAGTTGAGCAAAGACAAGATTTAATATGTGAAAGTGTGTTTTTTATTTGGAAAGAAGGGAAGTTTATATACCATCCTGGCTGCACAATGGATGAAGAAGTGTTATTAACACCTGCACCATTATCAGGAACATTAAAGGATCTTCTGATATCCATCAGGCTTTTGCATCTGTGTTCTTTCCATATTAGGATGATCCAAACAATCTGACAGAAAAGAGTGTGTGTGTATTACCCTGGAGTGACTGCAGCTTGCAGCTGCCCATTGTGGAAACTGCTGGTAATTCCCAAACCTGATTAAACCTGGATGTAATAGTACAGCCATCTTATTATAACGTCCAAGATACAATAAGAATTAGAAATCCGTTGGATCCAACTGATTTGGGTGAAAACCAGTTTAGTCTTGACTATCAGGATTAATTCCACTGATAACCTTGACCATTATACATGTGCCGTCTAATTTACAACAGAGACGTTCAGGCCCAGTTAGCCAACATCTGAGAAGCCTGTGATCAATGGGCTAGGAATGCTGTGTCTAGAGTCAACCTGACCCAAGACAACCTGGAGGCCCTGAAGAAAGACCTTGATCTACTCCACCATGATCTTGCGCAAACACAGGAAGACCTGGATGTTGTGGGAACCAATGGTGACGCAACCTATTCTAAGGTGGAAGCGCTTCAGTTGGACCAGGTTAAATTCAAATCATAAACTGAGGCCAATCAGACCAAACACCTGGACCTCATCCAGAAACTGACATCCCAACTTAAACGCGTCCAACAGGAGTTGACCATCCTGACTCAGAAGCAGGAAGCCCATGCCTCTACTTATGACAAAGAACTCTCCACCCTTAAGGAACAGGACGCTAGCCTGCAGTTGCTGATCTCAAACCTGGCTGATAGATTTGACTCAATGAATCTAGGGGATCAGGAAGTACACAACCAAGCCCCACATATGCCTCCGCCTCTATGCCAGAAGAAGTAGTGTGTTCTGTCCTGGAGTCAGTAGAAACTACTACGGCTTCTTCCAGCACTCACCCAGTTGGAGAAACATACCAAAGTTTCCCCCAGGCCACAAAAGAAGTTCCTGCCCCCATGTTGGCCCCCTTCCCACCCGTTCAGGATATTTTGACCCCAGGACCAACCTCAGTACCCACTATCCCCACTCAAACACCAGGCAAGCACCTCCCCAACACTCCACCACCAGCCCATGCTAATAAACCTAGGGCAGACCCTGCAACTGCACGCTGGGAGACCCCTCCAAATCCTGGACACTAACATCCTCAACAATACCCTTGATGGCTTCACCCTTCCAGGTACTCAGGCCCTAACCCCCAGTCATACCCACAAGAGGGGTCTTTCTTTCAGCCAAGTTACCCTTATGGGGCTTACACCCCTACCGGGTCTTTGCTCCCGCCTCAAGGTTATCCCAGAGCCTTCTCCAGAGGGCCCCCTGGCCCACCAGGACCGCCATATGAGCCCCCAGGACCAGCCCCTACTGATCCTGGTCTACCTTCATGGGACTCTTGTGCAAGCTCTGGTCCTAGCCTCAAGTTAAACACCAAGTTCAAGCCAGGAGGCCCCATTGACATTCACGTCTTTCTCAAAGGGTTTGAGCTCATGACCAGAGACAGCCTGGAGCCAGTTGCTTGTGCCAAACTGCTAAATAGCCTAGAGAAAACTGTCTTCTCTACTGTGGTTGCCTTTCTTAGTGGAGGGGAGGGGTCTTACAAGGAAATTAAAAATATCCTTGAAGATACCTATGGGTCCCCTGAACAGCTAGAGGACAAGAAAGCCAATTTCTTGACTATCTCTCTGAAGAAAGACAAGTTGCTACCACAATTTGGTAGAAAATTTAGGGTTGAGGCACAAACCTTAATGTCTATCAACTTCCTGACTCTCAGAGAAGCAGCAACAGCTCTTCTCCATGCAATCTACCCCTTCCCACACTTGTCTGTCTTTCACCCACAGCTGTTGACACTTACTTCAACTCAGGCAGTACTTTGAATAGCTGCCTCCCTCCAACAACATACTCTATTTCAGGCTCCACTTCCTGTTTACCCTTCCTGCTGGGTAATGAATGAGGTAGAGGAATATGAAGAGGATGATGACGGATTCCTCTATGTGGAAAGACAACCCATGGAAGAATGATAATGCAATAAGTGTGATTGGAAAGGGCACTTTGCAAGGAACTGCCCACACCACCAAATAGACATAAAAGAAAAACCTACTGACACAAAACCCAGTGTACATGCCTTGCCCAACATATCACAAGAGGATAGTGCCTTGGAAGGGCCAAAAAACTTCTAAGAAGAGCACATGGGACCAGTTTGTCTCCGCCTAATAAAAAGGTCTCTCCTGATCTTCATAGCCCTGATTTGTTAATAATGGCTGTGGCTGACCATACATGCGCAAAAACCTCTACCCAAAAGGAAGTACCCCCACAAAATAAACCCTTTGAAGGTCAATCCTGCCTTGCCTTACATCCTCCAGGCTCATAATCTCCTGAAAACCCACATCACTGTCAGCAACATAACCAAAGCTCTCTCAAAAACCGTGATCCCTACTCTATTGAGTGATATTGTCCACATCCTTCCCACCCTACAGAAAAGCCATTGAAGAGCTAGAGAAAGGACCCCCCTTGTCTACTGGGTAGAGGGCAGAAATAGCCTCTTGGTTGGTTCAAGCACATGGGTACAAATTGAGGTATTTGGCATCTCAATTTGTGCTGTCCTGGATAGTGGCGCTCCAACCTTAATCCTATCCTCCCAATTCATCTGTAGGCTCTGTTTCCTGCCAGACGTTGAGTGCAGACAAACCTTTGGTACAGTAGATGACAATCCTTCCAGATTCAAAGGCACATACTTGTTGGTTCCCTTGAAGTTCAGGGACACTGTGGTCACCTGCCTGGCCATAGTCCTGGAAGCCAAGAACTATGATGTATTGATTGGTTACTCTTTTATGGACCATTTTGGGACCACCATAAATCACAAGACTGGTATTTTCCACCTCCTAGGCCAGGAGTTTCCCCTCTTGACACCAGATAGCTGGCCTAGAGTCCCTCCTGAAGGCATGAACCCTAGAGGATGCATCCTGCTGGCCTGTCCTTCTGGGATTATAGGGTTACCTATGAAACCACCTTGACTCAAATAAGCAAGCTACCAACCACTGTTTGCTACAAAAACCCTATCCTGATTTGGTTGAAGGACAGTGTAAGTATCCCTCCTAAATCCCAAGCCATCATAGGAATAGGTATCAAGCTACGCATACTTAAAGGATTGCATGGGAAAATATTGGCACTAGGTTTTCTGCGTCCCGGGCTGCCCACAGTTTCAACCCACTTCATCCCAGGGGAGACTATCAATGAGCTCACTATCCTGGTGGCTAACCATCACTCCTCCACTCTAGAAATTGGACGCAACTCTAGGTTAGACTTTCTAAAAATTGTCTCAAATAAATCTATTTCCTCTGCCTATACTATTGGATTGCTGTATGAGCTAGAATTACCAAACCCTGGTCACAACCTAATAGCACCTATACTAAAAGATGAACAGATTGGCGACATAGGCCCACAACAGAAGGAACAGTTCCTGAAGCTCATCAAGAAGTACAAGCACCTTTTTGCCAACTCAGACGCTGAGCTGGGTTGCGCCAATAACTGCTTCCATAAAGTCAACACAGGGGAAGCACAGCCCCTATTCCAGACTGCGTACTGTCAATCCCCCGTGGCTAATTGGATAATCCAACAGGAAGTCAATAAACTGTTAGAAGGAGGTCTTTTAGTACCATCCAATAGTCCCTGGGCCAGCCCTTTTCACCTGGTAAAGAAGAAAGATGGAACCAATCAAGTGGTAATTGACTACAGGAAGTTGAACACCATCTCTAAGAAAGACAGGTACCCCCTACCTTGGATTGATGACACCCTGGACAAGCTGGAAGGAGCACAGTTCTTCTCAGCCATATATCTTGTAGCAGGTTACTGGCAGATACCTATGGAAGTTAAAGACCAGGAGAAGTGTGACATTGTGACTGCAGATGGTCTGTACCAACCAACCCAAATGCCGCAAGGACTAGCCAATGCCCCGGCCACTTTCCAAAGGCTAATGGACACCACCTTCTGCGACCTAAAGTCCATCTGTGTCCTTGTATATTTAGACAACATCAACGTGTACTCCAAAAGCTTTGAGGACCATCTTAGAGATTTAGAGCAGGTCTTCATTAGGCTAGACAAGATAGGGATGAAACTCAAGCCAAAGAAGTGTCAATTCTTTAAGGAAAACCTTGAGTTCCTTAGTCATGTCATCAATAAGAAAGACATTGCTCTTATCCTGACCAAGGTAACAGCTATCTCTAAACTTACTGCCCTTACTACTGTCAAGGACCTGCAATGCTTCCTTGGTATGGTTGGCTACTATTGCCAATTTATAGAGGCATTTGCCAATCTGGCCCAACCCCACTTACGCCTTCTAAAAAAGGATGTAGAATTTGTATGGGATCATGATTGCCAAATTGGGTTTGAGGCGCTCAAGCAAGCCTTAGTAGAATATCTGGTTCTGGTGTATCCCAATTTCTCTAAAGAGTTCATTTTGTACACATATGCCAGTTTAGTAGCAGTAGGAGTGGTCCTTGGAAAACTGGATGATGAAGGCCATAATCACCCTGTTGGATATTTCTCTAGGACTCTGAATGTTTATGAACAAAACTACTCAGTAACTGAGCAAGAATGTCTAGCAGTCATATATGGTATTGAAGAGTGCTGCCCCTACCTATATGGGTCCCACTTCAAAGTTGTTACTGACCACTCCTCCCTGAAGTGGCTAGCTAATTTAAAGGACCCTAAGGGAAGATTGGCTTGCTGGGCAGTGAGACTGCAAGCATGCAACTACAAACTTATACACTGTCCTAGAGCCAAGCACGCCAATGCTGATGGATTATCCAGACTTCCACTAGTATCATCCCTTGCCCCAGAAGGAGATGCCCTGTTTGACCTCATTCTTTTTCCCTCCAAGTGGGATAGTATCTTGCCTGAGGCCCAGAGAACCCTAGTCAAACTTTCTCATAACACCACAATTAGAGATGGCTGTTTATATAAGGAAGTCAAGGGACATCAGCTACCATACATTTGCCCCTCACAACGGCTGGTCATACTACAACAATTCCATAACCTAGCCACTGGGCATGCAGGCAAAAAACGTATGATGGCAACACTATCATCACACTGTTATTGGGAAGGTATGTACACTGACGTATTAGAATTTTGTCAAAGTTGCATGACTTGCTCCAAGTATCATCCCCTACCCAAGGCCACTAGTTATAGATTGCACCCCCCTACCCACGCGTTTCACACTGTTAGCATTGATGTGGTAGGACCAGTAGGCCCAAATAAGACTAGTCATGGGAATAGTTACCTTATTGTAGCCATTGTCCACTTCAGCAAATGGGTTGAAGCCAAAGCCATTCCTACCCCTACAGCCAAGCTCACCGCCTGTTTTTTTCTATTGCATATCATTGCCAATCATGGTTGCCCACACACCATCTTGACAGATAATGTGACAAATTTCACCAGCAAACTACTAGCTGAATTAAACAAGACTATGGGAATCAAGGACGCAAAATCTACTACTTATCACCCAGAAACAAATGGCTCTGTCAAAAAAGTTAATGGCACCCTCAAGACTATCCTCAAAAAGCTCATGCTAGATTCAGAATTGTCTTGGGATACTTTAGTCCCCTTGGCACTTATGGCGTACTGGGTAATTAATTATACAGCTACCGGTTGCTCCCCCTTCCAGATGGTTTATGGACAACAACCCTCCCTACCTGGGCTCCTAGCAACTTATCAATTGGATCCAGATAGATCCCCTGATGACCACCTAAGAGCCCTTACCAAAGGGTTAATAACTCTGCATCATGAAGCATATAACACTATAAAGAAAATTGGTGTGCTGCGTTTGCTTGCAACATAAAGCATTATCCCAAGCTAGCTTCTTTTGAGATTGGCCAACACAACTTGTCTCCAGGGCTTGAACTTCTGGACTTCCCTCACAAGCTCATCCCAATATTTTCAGGTTCATTTGTGGTAATTGAGAAAAGTAGCTTTGATGCATATACATTTTGACATATTGCTCTGGTCAAACTTATCAGAGAGTACATGCCAAGTTCATGAAAGAAGCCCCTGTAGTTGGCAAGGAGTAACCTTGCACCTTGCCAACTTCTGCCTACATATGCAACCCTCAGTAAGGCCATGCGGCTTTACACAACCTCTGCTGGCCTCTATATTATCTCTTCTATATAGGGCAGCAGAGGAAACATTACATAGGAATATAGAAAGTTGATGAAGCAAGGTATCCTACTACCCCTTCATAGGATCAGGCTGAAGAGACCAATTGTTGGTATAGCCTGCATAAATAAAAAAGGAATTTATCCCAGAGAAAAAAAAGAATAAAATATAAATATGGTAGAAGCGTAAGAAGTTTATTCTTGAAGCAGGTGAGGGGTCATGAACCCCATGTAGTGATTTGTGACCTTGGCAGCCACAAAGAAAGGGAAAATACAATTATCATTGTAGGGAGCTATGCGGTTGCTGATTGGAGCCTGAAGCATCCATTTTTACATACAAAATTTTTCAGGAGGATGATGGCTGGTGTAGATAGCGGCCAGGATGAGTGCGTCTTGAATCATGTATTCATATGATTTGAACCCCTTGGCAGGACAACCTGTGGATAGCTGAGCCCGCATATTGTTGATAGTGGTAGCTAAATTCTTGCAGGATAGGTTGGCACAATTATCTAGATTGAAGGATAGACCCAGGGTGATAAGGGCTTGCACCTGCTGGTGGTTTAAGTTGGGATCCAATTTCCTGGCCCAGTTGGCAAATAAGTGGTACTGTTGGCTCTGAGAGGCCCCATCAAACCCATGATACAAAAGAACAGGGCAAATGTCCTGCTTCACCCCCCAAGTCTCCACTGCCAAGATCAAGGCGTTTTTGACAAAGGTGACATCCGCCATTTTTCAGGGACAAGTGGCAATCAACCGGCTGAACTTGGACAAAAAAAGAAAGGGTGTGACGGGTGTCAATAGCCGTGGCATTCTCCACCAAGTGACTTGCCTAAGCAGTGACAGGCCTGGCTACCTGACATCCCAGCCCAAGCTGTGCAATGTCAATGATATTTAAAGAAGGAAGATGCCCCACAGGAGGCACACACACATAGGTGTTCACTGAAGAATTCCTAGACCATACTAAATCCTTCTTTTGGACCAGTTCTAGAATGTGGGCCATTGGCTTGACCTGAAGGGCAGCCCTAACCTCCCAATAGTTGTTCTTGGATTGTTCATTGAGAAGGACTGCATTGATGGCCAGCTGGTTGTAAGGACCAAGGACTCGCTCAGAGCGGTCAGGAGCATGGTGGGTTATGACCACATTGTCCAGCCCCATGTTGGCAAAGGTCTCTTCAATGGCCACACAAGGGACCAGGGTGTCCTCAACAGGATTATCCGCACCCAAACAATCTGCTGCCTCCAGAGCTGTGCGCCACTGCTTGTCAACAAAAGCCCCAGAAGCCGCCTGCACATCTGCTGCGTTGAGAGCAGCCTGGGCCATTACATCCCTCAAGGCTTGCTCATTGTTGGTTTGAAGGGATGCCTCTGCCCCGCGGGCCAGGTCACAAAGGCGCTGGTGCTGGGTAGCCAGGGAAGCAGGGCAACTTGGGGGACTACAATCCTTAGGATTGGGTTGACTAATGGATTCTTCATAAGCATCAGGGCCTGAGGCACCTGAAGACTTGGGCACTTTAGATTGGGACGCCTTGAACCCTTTGTCCTCTCTGTCTAACTGGAGATACTGGTGCCCCTCAGTAGCATACACCCAACTGGGCGCAATGGCAAAGGCTATGGACGTTAACAGGGTCCGTACAATTTTGCAGTCCTCCTCTTGGAGGTCCTCTAATAGGTGCTCTTCTCTTTCCACTGAGGAGCCTACCCCCTGTTCAAGGGCCTCAAGCTTGGCTTGACAAAAGCAGTTAGTGCGGCCTGCAGGGAGGCGGATAATTCACGGACGCAGCAGGAGGCAGAAGAAAGTGACATTTTTTTAACTAAAGAAAACTATCCAGGGTGCCTCTATTTATACATGATTTTACCCAATTACCTTGGATTGATGATCATTGGGTGATTCATCATGACATACCCCTCTAAGTTTATTCCCCAGTTATCATTAGGCCACTTGACAATTGATTGGCTGTTTTAAATTGGTTTCAGGGGAACATCCACTTGCCATTATGAGGGCCTAAAATTTCTTTTTTTGGATGGAGCCCCATTGTGATCTGGGGGTATGTGGTGCAGGGTGCCACTCCCTAGTATTGCCATATTTGGACTAATTTCTTATTTGGAAAAGTATAAGGGGAACTACTGCCCTTTTTTGTAATTTATTTTGGAGAGTAACCCTGCAAATCACATAAGGGCATCACCAATTAAAGACTAATTGACGCATCTGCGGCTAGCCGCAGATGCGTCAGAGAGTGACCCATTGGAGTGGTTTTGCTATAAGCAATTAGTGATTAATTGGAGCATTTCCAGCTAGCCGCAGATGCATCAATTGGCAACCCATTGGAAGAGGTTTTACTATTGGCAATTGACAACCCATCACTTGTGCCCATTATGTAAATTGGTATATCGACCTTCCGCCCATCTTTTTGCCAAATTGTGAACTCCAAAGAGAGTAGTCTGAAACCCTATTCTACACTCAATTCCCCAGAGACAGCCCTACTATATGCTGCAACCACCTGACTCCAGGTCACAGTCTAAATGTTCATTTCATGCCCAATCTAATTCATTTCCCTTGAATATTCTCCAAAATGTTTCAGCTCTCCAAGAATAAGCCCAGTGTCAGACAGTCTAGACCCTAGTCAGGATAACTCACCCTTTCTTCCCCCTCCCCTCCTTCCAAGTATAAAAAGACCCCCAAGAGACCCTCAATAAACATAATTATTTACCATACAAACATAACCAACAACTTTTATTTCTTAGATTACTTGCTGAGGCTACAAATAGAGGTTCTGTTGAGTAAGAAGATATTAGTCCTGTTGTGTTCTCATTTGCTGCTCAGCTGCATCTAACCTACCCTTAGACCCTTGAGCACCACAAAATGTTTGGCAGCAAGGAGCTTATGGGAGAGGGGAAGAGTGATGCCTAGTAGGCAGAATAGTGCAGGAAGGAAGGCGTAGATGCGGTGCTGGCCTGGGGGGTCTGGGATTGGGTATGTCAGGGATCCATTACTGAGGAAGAAAAGAACCCAAGTAATGTAAGAGAGCAAATAGATGAAATTCCACAAGAGAGGAACCCACAAGAATTCCAACCATTAAAGTGTTTACTAGATATTCCCATAACTTGCATGAACCCAAAAAAGGAGCAAAATGTGTTAACCCATAATATACAGCAACATAGACTAAAACATACCAAGTAGCTCCTGGTCAAATAAAAGAAGGAGGCAAAGCAGGCAGAGGCATTGTTTTGTCACAGGAAGGAGGAAATTTATGCTTGATATACAAGTAATCCCAAGCCAAGGTCTTTGTAGTGTCTTTGACTTGGATGTTAGAATTGAATTCTTGACCTTCAGCAGCAGGAAACCAAGACACTAAAAAGCACAAAAGCAGAAATAAATTCTGCTTCCAGAGCATTGGCAAGTTAAATTTGAATCTACTAATTTACTAGGTAAAAAATATAGAGACAAGATTTATTATCCAGAAATTGAAGTTGTTAGAGCACTGGGTAAGCTCCCAGTGCTTCTGCCTAAATACTGTGAGGTTTAGAGTGGGGAATCAGAATAGTGTGTGGTGTAATTTGGGATGGGTATGTTACCATTAATTTGCTTGATGCTTGGTCATTTGGGTTTGACTACTGCCAGAAGGACTCCAGGATGCAGCTTGCAGCAGCCAGATCAGCTAATTAAGTAAGGAACTGCAAATTGTGAAGAATGGTATTTGATTTATCCAAGCTTGTGATTAATTGGATATTCATCTGCATTACAGTTGGATTTTGTGGTAGTTGCTTTTCCCTCTGTGATCCTCATTGTTGTTGATAGCTTCTTATTGTGTTGATTCACTCTGGCTTGATTTTGATTGATTAAAGACTGGTTTTTGTGTCCTTAAATTGAATCCACTGGCTGTATATGCCGCTGGACCTTCAAGAACCCATTTTCAAATTCAAAACCCAAGGTAAGCTTTTGCTTTGACTTATAATTAACTCTTTCTTCCCAACCAATTGTTTAGCACAACCCAAAAGACCCAGGTTCAAAACCCAAGGTGGCAGATTGTAACAAAAGGATCCAAAATCAAAGTTTTGACCAGTATGGACTTTGTTGTCAATCCTATTGTCCAAAAATTGTTTTTTCATCAACCCTTTTATCATTGCACAACCTAGGCTGATTTCAGGTCCAGAAATTAACTTAATCTCATGAAGATGATTGATTAAAAAGGATTTCTGTGCTTTTCCTGCATCCTTCATTAATAGATTCAGGTTGGATGGATTTTCAATCCTTACAGGGTGGGTGGGGCTGGAAGGTGGGGTGTAGTTGTGGCGGGGGTAGGGGTAGGAGGATTGCATGTGATGGCCACCATATAACACTTGTTATATTCATTGTCTGTCATTGGCTGGATTGGTTTGTAGAAAGCTGTGGCACAGGGTAGAAGGTGCTTATACTTACGTGATTGGTTGCATATGTCCATGTGGAAAACCATTTGAGCAAACAAGTCTGCCATCATTTGGCAATTGAAGAGAATCTTATGGTCAAGGACACCAAGTTAGAGGTTGTTGAAAGCCTGAGGGCGGCACTCCCGTAGTTTATCTCCAATATTAAAGAAGACAACATCAGCAAGATGAATGTCAGTGTTGCTGGCTATTAGACTGAGGCCTGGTGCCCGTGTCTCTGGATGGTCTCAAGGGCGGTGGAGCTTCCCTCCATCTGGTGGCTCAAGAAAACCTGGTATTTGGAATTCAAGCCATCCCAGGAGTCAAGCAATCCACTGAGGATGTGGCCGTATGAGTACCCATTGATGAAATCAGGGTTTGTCCAATAGTAGACAAAACCCTTGTCTGAAACAGCCAGAAATGCACCAATGAAAGTCCCCTTCCTGACCTTCTCTATTCCATTCTTGGTGGTGGCTTTTCCTTGGGTGCCAAAATCATTAAAAGCTATGGATAGCTTATAGTAAGAGATGAACATGACATCATCTGACAGACTAGTCAGGCATTGGACCAGGGTAGATTCAATGGCGGGATCATACAGGGAATCCTCAGCGCCATCCCATTGGTTGCCGGCAAAATTGGTAAGAACCTGTATGGAAGCCACTTTGCCATATATCCAGTGCTGCACCATGCACTCAGACACCCAAATGCCATGGTGTAAATGTTGCTTCTGGACCTGGGTTAGGGGAAGCTTGGGGTCCTGCTGTAGGAGATTGAGCATGATTGGGTATGCATCATTGATCTGGGACTCTAGGGCCTTCTTGGGCTTCTTGGTTGTCCCAATCATGTTCCGCTTGTTCATCAGGTTATTAAATTTCTGCATGATAGTGAATTTGGTAAATTGCAATTGGTCTGAAATTTGGTGCCAGGACAGATCATACAGATTGAGTACCACAATTTCCTGAAGAATTTGGGCGGTGATTATTTGGCGCTTGGGACACTGGGCTGCAGGAGCTGAAGCCTGATTGACTGAGGGGGGCAGGTTGGCTGGTGGCAGGAAGTTAATCTGAATCAGGGTTGTCATTCTGATTGGAAGGTTGGTTGACAGCTTATGCAGGGGTGAGTAAGGGAGCGGGGGGAAAGCTAGACGCTAAGTGACTATTGAACAAGTCAAAGCCATAGGGGTTGGTGGTAAGGTACAGGTCAGCTTCCTTGTTACCCGCCTCAAAGGCTTGGGTGTAAACAGGTGCCTCCACGTCCTGAGCCTCGCCTCCATTGAAGCTGGCTTGGCTGCTGCTGGCTTGTTTGCTGGCGCTGTCAAAAATGTTGTTTTTGTTGAAAACCATTGTAAAAAAACTAGGATAAAATCACTAAAAGTAGAAGCTTAAAATTTTTATGATTTATTTTATTATAATCTTGAGTCCATATCTGGAAATTTCTTAAAAGCTTTTTTCACAAATCAGGGGCCTTTAAAATTAATAAAATACCTCTGATCCTAAATTTGATATGTGTTGATTGGCTATTAAACTGTTATTTTTCTATTTTAGGCTGACCATACTAATTGCTTTTGTGACTTCATTTTGTTTTATGCTTGTGAAATCTTGCTTCTAGATTGATCAAATTTTGTTTTATTTTAGTCCTTCTGTTGGTGCCTCAGTTGAATCCTGATCAGATTATAATATATTCTGGAACAGCATCTATCCATTTCACTTGCTGTGTCAGTTCTTTTTTTATAGTTTAACTACACTGCTTGATGTTTGATATAATTTTTTATAATGTGTTAGTGAAATTTTGTTTTTTGTTTGACAATTCATTTATTCACCAAAAATACTTAGATTATTTGAATCATGAATCTTGCGCAACTTGGGGTTTGTTTAAATCTAAATTCATTTCTTTTAAATCTGAGGTATATTTGGTAGTTATCATAGCTTTAAAACTACTGTATCAAATAGGCAAAATTTAAGCAATTCTAGAAGCTATCATCTGTAATAACAAAGCAAACCAAATAAACAAGTAAACTAAAATAATAACACTTCTTATTTGGGCAGAAGTGTAAATTATTTGAGCTAGGTTTATAAAGAGGCTTACAATCTGCAAAAATAAATAAGATCCCTATTGTAGAAGCACAATTTGTTTTAAAAATTCAGGATTATCAAGCCAGATGCTGTAGAATTATAATCTTTTTGAAAGAATGTGGGATTGTCAAATCCACATAAATGGTTTACAATCTAAAACAAGATTTGGATTTTAACTTCATTAAATCACTTTTGGTACAGTAGTTTTCAAAGTTATGCTACTAAGCCAAGAAAACTCATCCGCGAGCAAAAATAACTCATCTGTAAACAAAATTAATTCAGATGTGAATGAAATCAATGTATCACAGTACAAAATATAAGTGAACCCAAATCTATTGTTAATCAATATAAATTTATTTCTTTAATTTTGCTTGCATCTGAGTTGGGTTTGTTTACATATGAGTTATTTTCTCTTGGCATCATAGCTTTGAAAACCACTGTATTTTATTTAATCAAAAAATGCAGAATCTCATAAATACACTGAAAGTTTCAATTCATGTATATGTCATAACTGTGCTGTTTTAGGAAAGTTAAAAGGAGAAAATGTTTAGAAATTAGATAATTATCTTTATTGAGATATTGGGAATTATGTAGTTATAATGAATTGCTTAGAAAGAGCAAGATTTCTGCTGATCAATCACTTGGACGGGCAGTGGTACTGTAAATTCAGAACCTGAACATAAAAATGCGGGATTGTCAAATCATTGGTCCAAATTTTGAATCACTTTTGCGGGCAACTCAGCTGAGTGAAAATTAAAATATTTAATAAAAGTAACCATTTAATTTGATTTTTTTGTTTTACTTAAATTGGCAATTTTTGAATCCCTTGAGCAGATAACTCAACTAACAAAAGAAAAATCTCAGCAAACAAATGTGGGATACATGAATCAAAAATGTGGGATTCTAATGTACAATTTGAGATTTCCTGTATTTCAAACAGATCATAGACATCATGCAAAACTTAACAAATCTGAAATTGCAGGATTGTCAAATCCAAGAACCAAGTTTCAAATCATAATTGCGGTAAATTTGAAATAAATATATTTATGGGTGTCTCAAAAAGGATGTTAAAGGATCTAGAGTGGATTTGTGCTGATTCTTTTTGGAAACACAGGCATTCTCAAAAAACATCCTATTCCAGTTTAAGACAGCTAAAATTTAGATCATAATATTCATAAAATTAACATATTCAACAATAAAATTGACTAAAATACACACTCCTCTTTTTGAGTTTAATTTTTTAATAAAAATTTATTATATCTTCTTCCAACACCAACCAAGTCAAAGAGCTGTTCCCTGGCCTTGAAAAAATTATGCAGGGCTACGCTGGGTCTCTTAACAGGGAAGCCTCTGTCTATAGCCACTCCCAACCCACAGGCCCCTCTGCAAGCCCCACCCAGGAGTGTGTTCTTTATCCTGCAACTTCCACCATGGCCCTGTTTGCCCATCATGTACAGGCAGCTGCCAACCCAAAACCTGTATCAATAATGGCATCCAGAACCAGTCATTTGAGCCATGGGGTCACCCTGAGTGTGATGGAAATCACTGGATAATATGAAGCCGTTTCTAAATGATGGGGAATTACCACCTAAATCCACATAGAATTCATGATTAACCACCAACGCGGCTTTAAATATTTTTTTGTGAACTTTCCAATTGTAACTCCAGGATTAAGTAGAACAATCAGTCCTAACCAGAGGAAACCAAGATAAATGACCTGGGAAAGCATCAATGCATCTTCAGCATAGAATTCTGGGCATTGAGAAGTGACACAATTTTCATTTTCCAGAATGGGGGGAGGAGCTACAAAATTGGCTGGCATGAAATTAATATTTGGCAGCGCCAACAACAAAGTTCCCGATGCTGGGCCCCATCTTCCTGAAATGGTTCTGTTCAGAATCATATTGTACGGGATATACCACAACAACCTGATTACAGGATGCATGTTTAAAATTTAAAATTAGAACTTGGGATAATTGATTTTTATTGAGTAAATTTAGGAGGACTCAACTCTTAGAGTTGAAACAGGGAAAATTATTCAATATATATCAGAAAATTGACTAAGCAATACCACCTGTGTCTTGATCTCCTAATCTTTTGGCATCTTCAAGTAAGTATCTAGTCCAGGTTGCAAAGAACCCTTGCGTGACCAGTTTCTGACAACCATGCTGATTAATGAGCTTATATCAGGTGACCCTCCTATTACGTCAATTTATCAATGTCAGTTTGAATGGGGGAGCTGGTTTCAGCTGACAGACTGGAGCAGCTGTGACCCATTTTTGATCAACTGTTTGGTTTAAATCTGTTAACTTGGTCAATTTTAATACAAGTTTCCCGGCCTTCCGAGTCTTCTTACTTGGACAGACAATACCCGACATTATGGAACCTACTGTGACACAGAGAGCCCCAAATCCCAAAACAGCCAATCAGATGGCATTGAAAAGTTCCCAAGATAGACACATCCCCCCAGCCAATAAGCCTGCAAGACACAGAAGAAAATTGATTGCTCCAGAGATTGTTCTCAAAATGGTTGAAAAGCAAGGGATGCTTATTCCCCTTGGGGAAAATGCGGCCATGATGGGTTTTGCAAAGTCCACTGTGGCTGCAACCCTGAGAGCCCACGCCAACTGTGGCCCCCTACCAAGAAAACCCCAACTGGTGCCTGTTCTTTGACTGAAGGTGAAAAACCCACCCCCTCATGATGGCTATTATAGAGCATGACCCGCGGATGCCCCTGGTCCAGGTCTGTCTCCAACTGGGACTCCACAGCATTTTCACCAATAAGAGAACAGTGAATTTGTGGATGCACAGAGTTGTGGTTGCCACCAGACTCTTATCCAATCAGGTTCTCAGTGGCCCCAGTTTGGTGGACACTGACCCTTATGATTATACCATCATTAATTTTATCAAAGGAAGGGCAATGAGGGCCCATAATGACGTAATCTTCTTATCATACGCCAAGATTTTGGCAAGTATTCAAGACTTTGGGGAAAAGCAAATCCAGCCTAATAGTATACAAGCACGGGCTATCCTTTATCAATTTGTTGGGGGTTTGTTGGTAGTTTCCCCATTGGGTGTCAATCATTACTCAGCAATATCAAACACCACAGATGGGTATGCCTACCAGACAGAGCTCAAGGACATGCTGGAGGAGTAGGCAACTCAACAAGCCTTGTACACAGTTGTACTGAGTGCAGAGATGGAGCAGCAGGAATGGGCAACCCAAGAAATCAGGGCTGCGGGGCATACCTGTTGGTCCTATCCCACCAACCACGCTAACATGCATCTTGCAGATGTATGTCTCTACAATTTTGGTTCTGCCCTCAGGCGCTTGAAGCCTGCCACCTACAATGAACTGTGCACCCAAATTGATAAGGATTATGAGCTTTTCCCGTCCATGTTTGTCCAGGATTTATCTGATCTTGTCATATTCTATGCAAGTGATAGTGATAAGTTCAGAAAGCACTCCCATCTCCCCCCACTCCAATCCATTTGTTTCATCAAGCCCACATATGAGACAGAAGACAAATTTGAGCAATTGAAGCAATCAGCTCTTGCTGCCCCTTCCCAGTCAATAAACCCTGCCACCCCAACCCCCATCAAACAACCTGCCATTCAACCCTGACTCCCAAGCCACCACCCATTCCCTCCCCAATATCTCTGATGCCTCCCCTTTCACAGGCGCAGATGAAGGCAACATTCATTCTGCCCATTCCCTCCCCTTCTTGTCCTTTGATGAATAAAATAAATCTTTTCTTTGTGATAACTTATTAAAATCGATATCTCTCTTTCAATTTACAATTAATAATACTTTCTTTTTACATTATCAACATTCCCCATACTTAAAGCAATGCTGTACATTTAATGAATAGCATGAAAATTATTAGCATACATATTTTTCATCATTAATAATAAATTAAAGTCCATAAATGTAAATAATGCATTAGAATATTGCAATTAGATGTCAACTCTTGATATTTTGATATTATGTACATAACTTAATACATTTTTTTAATAAAATTCATTGTAAACTTGGCCTTTTTAATTGTAAATTATTTAAATTGACTGTGTTTATATTAGGGAGCCATTAACGCTTAGTACAAAATTTGATACAAAGTGCATTTTACAGTCTGTATATTTGCCTATTAATAACAATTCTGTAAACTTTTTAGTCAGATTTTGCATGGTAATGATAATGTAATGGATTAATAAATTACTGTTTATTATCATTAATTAGCTGATTTTCTTTGCTGTGGAGATAGTGCATTTTATGATATTTACACACTGATTTCCAATTGGTTGGTGTCAGAACTTTTGGTTCTGCTCTCAGACCTGGCGGTCTGATTACAATTTGCTTTATTAAGTATAGATGATATTTTAAACATTAGTTTTATTGAAGTGCTTGTATGAGGACAAGTGTTCCTGCAATGTCTGGTATTTTCTTGGCAGGGCAACAGCTCAGAATATCAAGGAAGGCAACTAGCAGGTGGCTTTCTACGCTAGCAGCTTGCTACGTTCTTCAAGTACTGACAATGGTCTTCAAACTTGGATTTATTCTTCTACTGCCAAAATGTTGTGCAGTAGGATCTTCAAAATTGTCTGCCTTTTATTAGTCCAATGGAAGGGCTTTTTTAGAGCTAGCGCTCTCTTGCCAGGATAAGATCATCTGGCTCATCTAACTCTTGCTTAGTAGACTTTTTACCCCCAGACTGCCAGCATCAACCCCCAGAGTCAGGCATCCATACAATGGCATGAGATTTAATGTAGTATTACCTTGCTCAGGGTACTTGTTGTAATATAATCATGCATGATCCATAATTGTGCCGGCGGTGGCGGTGCTAATACATAACTCTATTTTTAGCACATGTTAAGTAATTCCTCAGTGACCTTTCTATCAGGAATTTGCAGTGGCACCAGCGGGTTGCCAGTGCAAATTGATCACTTTCTTTTAGATCCTCAGAGAAACTCATGTTCTTCAACCCGGCGGTTTGCCAGAGTATTCCGGATTAACTCTAGCCAATTGGGAACCAGTCATAATTAGAGATTTATGATATTCCTGGTTGTTCTGGCACTGAGTGATCCAAATTTATTTTACTAAGGCTTCTCAGATCAATTAAGCCTGCTAGTAATATATCAGAGGCTTCTCTAATTAATAGCTTAGCAGGCTGCCAAGATTGACAGGATAAAACAAAGTCAGTGTAAATTCCTGACAGTTGGTTTCACATCCAATTGTACAGGCAATAGGAAATCAAGCTGCCACCTCAATCACATCCTGTCTCAGGGTGGCAACTTGATTTCCTATTGACTGTGTGATTGGATGTGAAACCATCCAATTGGAAACTAGTGTGTAAATATCAGAAATGTACTATTGCCTCAGCAAAAAAAATCAGCAAATTAATGATAATAAACAGTAGTTTATTAATCCATTACATTATTATTACCTCGCAAAATCCAACTAAAAAGCTCATATAATTATTACCAATAGGTAAATATACAGGCTGTAAAATGCACTATGTATTAATATTTGTACTAAGTGTTAATGGCTCTCTAATATAAACACAGTCCATTTCATTAAATTATAATGGAAAAGACCAAATTTACGATGTATTTTATTAAACAAAATGCATTGAGTTATGCACATTATATCAAAATATCAAGAGTTGACGTCTAGTTGCAATATTCTAATGCAATATTTACGCTTATGGTCTTTAATTTATTAATAATGATGAAAAATATTTACGCATTAAAGGTAGTACTATAAAAACCAGTTTTTGATGTAATTCAAACAAAATGTCAAATATCTACAGCCTTATCAACAAATTAGAGTTAGCCCTCCAAAAGGTTGTCAAGCTTGAACATAAAGGAAATTGTGGTAAATCAACTGGGAAATGAGGGAAGAGCCTTGGTCCAGCAAAACAAAACCGCAAAAAATAGCCCAAGAAAAATAGTCAACAAAGATCACAAGGAAATAGTTTTAAATCTTCAAAAGGAAATACTCAAGCTGTTATATTTCAAAACTAAAAGTTACAACTCGTGGGAATTTGTGAAAACTAACAGAAAGAATACTCAAAAAATCAAATTGATTGAAGGAAATGAAAGCTCAAAGGAAATTAACACAAATGAAGAGGAAACCAGTCAAATGGAAACAGAAGAAAATGAAGCACAATCAAGAAGCAGAAGAGCTACAATAAACAATTATGATGTATCAAATGAAAATCAAGAGGAAGAACAAGTAGCACAGAAAATAAGGAAGATCAAGCCCAGAAAAACAAATGAAGAGCAGTCAACGCTCATGAAGTTTGCTGAAGGGGCACCTGTGGCTGAGGGGGCTGCAGGGGAAACAATCAGTAAGTCTTTTTATGTTTTACTTCTATTTACTTAAGTTATAACTAGGAATGGGGATGAGGTTGTGGAAGTGGCAGATTTCAAACCCAGTTGGTTTTACAGGGGTTACCAATCACTGGTAGCACCTGTAAAGCAAATAAATAAAAATGAAATAAATAAAATAATTCAAATGAATATGAATAATTTTGCAAGTAGGGAGCAAAAGCCAGGGAATATTTACCACCTGCAGGGTGCTTGCCGTGGATTAAGGAAGCAACAAAATAGGAGCAAATATCATTTTCAAAGAGATGACTGAAATTTGCGGGGATATCAAAATAAACTTTTATTAAATATATTTATGAAAGTATACAGCAATTTCCCTTTTCAAATATCAATGAATATGAAAAAACCTATAAAAAACCAACTTTCAAATAGGAAATGAATACATTAAAACTGAAATTTTTAATGAATTATTCAAAGCATTATCAAATAAAGTTAGGGACACAGTCCTTGTGAATACGTTTAAACCTTTATTCATTTTGTTTGAGGAGGCATGGGGGCAGATACAAGTCAGGCGCCTCTTGGTACAATATTAAAATTCAGTCAAAAATCCCATATAAACAGATTATTTCAAGTGTACAAGAAATTTTGCATGTTCTCCAAAAAATATACCTTGCAAAGGATTCACGTTGCAGTATACCTAGGAATCCTACTATATTGCAGATTAAAAACTAAGATCAAAAACTTGGAGGATGTATCTATACAGCTCAATATATGCCAATTAGCACTAGAACACCAGAAGACACTGCAGAATTATAGGACATTTAAGCATGTCCTGTACAACTACTCTGTAATAGCATTGTTGTATGGGTACTACATAACTACCAAAAAGAATCTGCTGATCAATTTGCTTACCTGCCTCCCTTTTATTAAGCCTTTGGCAACCACCGGGAGGCAGGGCGCCACCCTCTAGCAATTACATACAGGGTTGTCCACCACGTACAGAAGAGTACATAGATTCAATTAGACACTCTAGCTGAAAATTTGATTTTGGGGTATAATTCCCTGGAATAATTATCTTGTCTTTGGTAAGAGGAGATTTGGTTGGTTCACTTGTAGGGAAGAAAGTATTGGTTTCTTGTTTGAAGACTAAGGATGTCAATACACAGTTACTAACTTCAAAATACCTTTTTCTTATCTAGGCAGACCAAAAAACAGTTTCACTATCTATAAATTCAGATAAACTTTAAGGAAGAGTATAATTAAAGAGAGCAAGAGTTGAATCATTATTGTTGTTAGAAAAATATCCTTTTATAGGACTGTTATCTCATGGGTAGTTGACCCAAGAATCCTAGGGCCAGACCAGCCTAAGTATTGGGGTTTTACTGGATAGTGTTATCCCAAAAGGCATCTTGCCCAATTCTCCATTGTAGAGTTATTGTTATTGCAACATTTCTGCTTCTGACCTTATCCTAAGGCAAGCGTGATGCCAGCTGTAATGCCAAGCTGCTATTGTGGCTTTCTTCTTGAAAACCAGTCCATCCATCTCATGTCCTATGGGTGGGATCTACTCCATTGCAGAGTATAATAAAATAACACATGAAAAATATATCAAGGAGTTTTTGGGGTTCAACCCCAGCCAATGTAGGCAGAACTGGGTTGAACCATAGAATAGCCACTATTGTGGTTATGGTAATTGGGATGAGCACCTGAAAATGCATTATCAGCCAAGTTTTCAGCTCCAATGGAGCACTTGGATATTTTAGGGTTGTTCTGCCACACCGCTGGATTGATCAAAGGTGGATACTTGATTCAGATTGGATTAAGGCAGACCAGTCCATTGATTTTGGGTCAGGAAAGATCATTCTTAATTCTTGGAGCAGTTCAGCCTTAGTGCCACCAATTTTTGCCAGTGCATCAGCGTCCAAGCCAAACATCAATTTATTTTGAGTATCTTTCCAGATTTCAATCAATAAGATTGATGGCTGAATTTTTAAGCCAAAAAGCCAGGTATTTCACATTTCGCCCACTTGACTTGACAATACAGAAATAAGAAAAATGGCAGACAACCACAGTGTTATTAGTGATACTGGCAGCAACACTTCAGATGCCAGAGCGCTCAAAAAAAAAGTATATGAAGACCTTGGATGATGTTCAGCTAAGGAGATACTTGGCACAGAAGTCCTCTACTTGTCAAAAAAATAATCACTCAATATTTTGGTGAGCAAGAGGAAACCATGTCTAAGATATCTGTTGCCCCTACGTTTAACTCTGCGTTGGTTGGTACAGTGGAGTCCTTAGATATTGACACTGCAACAGGTCAGTCTTTATCTAGAGGATCTGGGTCTCAAACTAGGTGAAAACATGCATGTGATTCACAAACCAGAGAACTCCAGTTGGTCTTTCTTTGAGATCTCATCTGAAGTTTTGGCTTCTGGCATTGATTTGCAGTACCAGTCTATTTTTGAGAAACTGCCGTATTGGCGCAATCTTTTGGAAACATGTCAGGTATCCTGCAGGAGTTATTCTTTGAGTTTTTAAATTGTATTGAGAGAGTAATGTACCAACTTGGTTAAGAAAAGGTTCTACTTATTGCCAAGGCTATAACTATGCTTGTCTTTCTGACTACGCAGTTAATGAGTTAGATGCCACAATGGTCTTGGCCAATTTTATGACTGACATCCCAGAGAAACTTGTTGTCTTTTGATTCTGCAAGTTGGTGATTATGAGCTGGAGCTTGGAATTTTTCACCATCTCTGATTTTGAGCGTACCCTACAGGTAAGTTCTCAGGATAATTGAGAACATTGGGTCAGTGTGACATTTGGCCATGTAAGTTCAAATCTTCAGCTTGGTGATTATGGTGTTGTGGTGGCCCAAATAGTATTACTGGGAGCTCATGTAATTTTTCCTAAGGATAGTGTTACTTGCTTTAGTTTATTTGACATGAATTGCTGTCTTGATGAGGCTTGTTGTCAGCTTTTCTGTCAGGAATTCTTTTCCTAACTCCCTTTCAAATATGAATGATTTGTTGGTGTTTATCAACACAAATGCACAAAACAACAACATTTTCAACTCTATGTGTCCTTTCAGACCTGTTCATAACAAGAATCAAACCCAGGACTCTAGGTACAAAGATAATGTTAGCATGAAAACAGCCAACACATTTAGATTACCTATTTATTATCTGACTATTCAATTGGAATTCAAATTTGAAAAGCACTTTAAAAGCAAAAAGGTTAATAACAGGATTGATAATGTCACTTACCGCTCTTATTCTGATTGGCTGCTTCACACCAACCTTACAATCACTGACCCGCTCTCTATGCTTTGGGACAAGGCTCCATATAATAAGATATGCAATCTTCTGGCCTCACACCACTTAATTAGCCTTAACCTTGTAAGATCTTTGTGGCTCCTGTCATTTCATCAAATTTGTATGCCCATTATTAAGCAACAATGTATCCACCACTTGAAACAGGTAAGCTTTACATGATAGACTCATGAAAATCCCCTTTCATTTCCCAAAGATCCACTCAAATAAATCAGCCTTGATTATAAGGCTATATAAGTGCCCATTTCTTATTCACTTTAATTGTTCCAACAATAAAGAATATTTCTTATCCTATCTTGCCACATATATTTCTTAGTAACTTCATTTAAAGCCATGAAGTGAATTTATTTCCTGCTATGGTTTCTAGTCTCCCTTTTTACAACTGTAAAAGGTCTTGAGAATCCCACTCCCACTGTTGACTGGCAAAACTCCTCTCCCAACAATGCCCATCAGAAGGAGTCCTTGGCCAATGGATGGTTCAAGTATCCCTCTTGTCATTGGGGAAGAAAGTTCCACTATGGCTGCCATTCTACTCCTCCACCTGCTGAACCCTCATTGGTACGGCCCCACACTTAATTCTATCTTTTGACTTACATGGTAGGATACTATCTTTTGGGTCGTTTCAGCTCACTAATGGAGAGGTTTGCATACTTGGGTCACTTAGGCCATCTTTCCATGGTTACTGTTCTCATCAGTTCAGCCATTGCAGGGATTAATTTAGGGGCCTTGGCTCACCAAATTGGGGGCTTGTTCCCCTTAAAGTGAGTCTCTGACATTTTCATAGCAATATTAGAATTTCCCCCAATGTATAACAACATGGAGGATTTTCTGGCAGATTGCCTTATTCTAGCGCATGTCGGGACTCACAAGAGGTGGAAATTTTAATTTGGTGAGGCAAAAGACTAAATTAATCCTGCAATGGCTGAACTGATGACACAGCCAACTACATGAAAAATATGACCAAGTATGCAAACCTCTCATTAGTGAGCTGAAACGGCAAGACATCTACTATGTAAATCAAGATAGGAGGTGGGGGTGTGGGGGTCACAATGAGTTCAGCAGGTGAAGGAGTAAATGGCGGCATGAGTGAGACTTTTCTCCCCAATGAGTAAGGAGCACTTGGGCCATCCGTGGCCAAAAATGGAGGAGGACTTTGCCAGTCTTGAGTGGGAGGTGGGATTCTCAGACCTTTTGAGTTATAAAAATAATAAAGAAATAAATTCACTTCATGGCAAATGAAGTTACTAAATAGTGTGGCAAGACTAAGATAAAAAATATTCTTTATTGTTAGACAAGGAGTAGACTATGTAACATAATAAAGGCTGATTTATTTGAGTGGATCTTGGGAAATGAAAAGGATTTTCATGAATTTATCATGTAAAGTACACAAAATTGGTGGATACAGTGTTCTTAATAATGGGCATACAAAATTTGATGGGCGATTGATGCACAAAGATCTTACAAGGCAAGGCTTATTAAGCAGTGTGAGACCAGAAAAGATTGCATATCTTATTATATGGAACCTTGTCCCAAAACATGGGAGTGGGTCGGTGATTGCAGGTTATTGAAGCTGGCCAATCAGAAGATAAAGCGTGAAATATATTATTAACCTTTTGCTTTTGCCAAATTTGAATTCCAATTGAAATAGGCAGATAATAAATAGGTAATCTAAATGTGTTGGCTGTTTTCACTAACGATCTTTTGTACTAGAGTCTGGGTTTGATTCTTGTTATGGTAGGTCTGAGAACATAGAAGTTAGTATGTTGTTGTTTAATGCATTTGTGTTGATAACCACCAACAAATCGTCATATTTGACGGGAGTCGGGAAAACTCTGACGAAAACGACAACAAACTCATCAAATGTCAAAATAAACTAAAAGCAAATAATATCCTTAGGAAAAAAATTACATGAGCTATTTGTATTAATATATTTGGGCCACCTGTACCATAATCACCAACTATACTTTTTATGGCCGATACACTGACAATGTTCTCAGTTATCTGAGGAACTTACCTGTAGAGATATGCTCAATTGATGAAAAATTTAAGCTCCAATATAATATAACTTGCAGAATCAAAAAAAAAGACAACAAGGATCTGGGATGTCAGTCATAAAATTGGCCAAAGTTGACCAATGGCATCTAACTCACTAACAATAGTCAAAGACAAGCATAGTTATAACCTTGGAAATAAATTAAATTTTCTTAACCAAGTTGGTATTACTCTCTCAATACAATTTAAAAACAAAAGAATAACTCCTGCAAGAATTTTCCCTCCCAAGATTGCGCCAATACACAGTTTCAAAGTGCTGGCGCCGCAAATCAACTGCCCAGAAGCAAAACTCAGATTAATTTATCTCAAAACCAACTGGGATTCTCTGGTGTGAATCACAGCCCCGTGTTTTCACCTGAATTTGAGACCAGATCCTCCCAGACTGATGACGTGTCAACGCTCAGGACTCCCACAACGCCAACCAACGCAGAGTTAAAACGTAGAGGGTAACAGATATCTTAGACATGGTTTCCTGCCTTTTCACCAAATATTGAGTGATTATTTTTGACAAGTAAATATATATCTCTACATCACAAGATACTTTTTTGAGAGCGCTCTGGCATCTGAATGTTATATAAATATCACTAACAACATTGATTGTTTTCTTTATTTCTGTATTGTCAAGTCGTGGTAAAAATGTAAAAATTCGGCTGTCAATACTTGTGGAATCTGGAAGATACTCAAGGTGATGTTTGGCTTGGACACATATGCGCTGAATTTGGTGGCACTAGGAAAATCAAGAATTAAGATATTTTCCTGACCCAAAATCAATGGACACTGGTCTGCCTGAAGTCATCTGAATCAAGTATCCACTTTGATGTAGCGATAAAATATCAAGGTGTTCTGGGTCTGAAAGCAACGATATATACGATTTTCTCATCCCAATTATCATAACTTTAATAAGTGGCTATTCCTATGGTTCAACCCGGTTCTTACATTGGCTGGGGTTAATTCAGAAACTCCTTATTATATTTTTTCATGTGTTATTTTGATATACTCTACAATGGAAAGAGTACCCATAGAACATGGATAGTTGGTTTCAGAAAAGTATGTAGCTTGGCGTAGCATCACACTGCCTTGATTAGTCAGAAGCAGAAATGTTGCAATGTAATAACTCTACAGTAAGATGCTTTTGGGATAACTATCGAATAAAAACCCAATGCGAGTCTAGCTACAGGATTCTTGGGTCAACTACATGAGATAACAGTCTATAAAAAGGATATTTTCTAACAATAATGTATACTCTTCCCATACTCTTTCATAAAGTTTATCTGAATTTATAGATAGTAAAACTGTTTTTAATTGCCTAGATAGAAAGGTTGAAGTTTGTAACGATATCCTTAGTCTTTAAACCAAAAAATGATCTTCTTCACACAAATGAACCAACCAAATCTCCTGCTTATCAAAGACAAGATAATTATTCCGAAATTATACCCCAAAATCAAATTTTCAGCTAGAATTAGTGAATCTGTACTCTTCTGTACGTGATGAATTTTTTTAACCCTGCAGCTAATAGCTAAGAGGTGGCGCCCTCTCCCTTGACGTTGCAAAGAGTAAAGGAGGCGAGTAAGCAAATGATCAGCAGATACCCATGCAATATAATGTATTACAGAGTAGTTGTACAGGGGGACATGCTTAAATAATCTGCAGTATCTTCTGGTGTTCTAGTGCTTGAATGGCATATGTTGAGTTGTATAGATACATCCTCAAATTTTGATCTGGGCCTATCTACTGGCTCCTAGGCCTCTGCAACGTGAAATCTTTTGCAGATATATTTTGGAGAACATGCACAGTCTTGTACGCTAATCTGTTTACATATGGGATTTTGACTGAATTTCAATATTATGCCAAAGTACCTGACCTTCTGCCCCCCCCACCCTCCTCAAAACAAAATGAATAAAGGTAAACGTATTCACAGGACTGGTGTCCCTAACTGACTGATAATGCTGAATGTCATTAAAAATTTCGGATTTTAATGTATTCATTCCTATTTGAAAGTTGGTTTTTATAGATTTTTCATATTCATTGATGCATTTGAAAGAGGAAAATTACTGTATACATTCATAAATATATTTGAAAATAAAGTTTGTACTGATAGCTCCCCCTGGAAACAAATTACTCTTGAAGAACTATTTGCTTTCTATTTATTTAGCTTCCCTTTAATCCCGCGACACGGCCCCACGCTACTTTAAAATTATTCATATTCATTTAATTGACTATTTATTTCATTTTTGCTACGAATTGCTACCGGTGATGGCTTGTAAAAACCAACGGGTTTTCTGCGCTCAACCTCATCCCCATTCTTGAAGTAAATAAGAAGTAGAAGCAGAAGACTTACTGATGTTTCCCCTGTCAACCCCGCAGGTGCCCGCCTCGGCCAAATTTCATGAGCGTTGATACTCTTTCATTTGTTTTCTGGGCTTGATCTTTCCTTATTTGCTACTATTCTTCCTCTTGATTTTCAGGCGATACATCATGATTTATTTAACTCTTCTGCTGTAATTATTAATACTGTTTCCATTTGATTGGTTTCACCTCTTCATTTGTGTTAATTTCCTTTTAAGCACCTCGCTCAATCAATTTGATTTTTGAGTATTCTTCTGTTAGTTCCCGCGAGTGTAACTTTGCACGAGTATAACTGAAGTATTCCTTTTGAAGATTTAAAAACTATTTCCTGATCTTTTATTACGGGCTATTTTTTGCGGTTTTGCTGGACCCATATTTTTCATTTCCCCAGTTTCCTTTATGTTGTTTAACCTTTTGGAGAACTAACTCTAATTTTTTGTTGACAAGAATATGGAGTATTTGACATTTGCTGAATTATCAAAAACTGTTTTTATACTACCGCACCCAGCAAAACAAATTTTTCATCATTATTAATAGAGTGGGCCATAAGCGTAAATATTGCATTAGAAATGTGGAACGTCAATCTTGATATTTTGATATAATTGCGTAACTCAATGCATTTTGTTTTAATAAAATACATTTGTAAATTTGGTCTTTTCAAATTATAATTTGAAAAGCAATGTTTATATTAGAGAGCCATTGTACTTAAGTACAAATATTAATACATAGTGTATTTTACAGCCTGTATATTTACCTATTAACAATAATTATATAAGCTTTTAGTTAGTTTTACAGGTATACAGTAGTATATAATGGATTAATAAACTACTGTTTAATATTAATTTGCGTTTTTAGCTGAACTAATAGTACGTTTCTAATATTTAGTTTCAATTGAGATGTTCTACATTCAATCACACGGTCAATAAGTTGCCACCCTGGGGCGGGGTGGGGCTGGGCCGAGCCAACTTGATTTCTATTGCCTAACACCGTTTGTGAAACGAATTTACACTGACTTGTTTTTATCCTGTCAGTTCTTGGCAGCCTGCTAAGCTATTGAGGTGAGGAAGCCTCTGATATATTACTAGCGGGCTTTGATCTGAGAAAGCCTTAGTAAAATTAAATTTGGATCACTCAGTGCCAGAACTCCAGGAATATCATAGAGTACCCCAATTATTATTGCACAATTAACTAGAGTATCAGGAATCTACTGCAAACCCGCCGGGAGATTGAAGAGCATGAGCCCATCTGAGGATCTAAAACAGAGGTGATCAATTTTCATCTGGCAACCCCATACTACAAATTCTGAATTACCAACATGTGCTAAAAATAGAGTTATGCCGCCACCGCCGTCAGTATAGGTCCATGCATGATTATATTTTTAGTAAGTGCGCAAATATGCATTAAATCTCATGCCATTAGCTAATTAGTGCCTGACTCTGGGGGTGCTGCGTGTCTGGGATAAAAAGTCTACTAAACAAGAGTTAGATGGCCCGGATGATTTATCCTGGCTAGAGAGCGCTAGCTCTCCATTTGGATAATAGGGAGACTAATTTTGAAGATTCTACTGCACAAATTTGGCAGTAAATAAATCCAGGAGACCATTGTCAGTGCGAAAAACATGGCAAGCTGCCAGAAACCACCTGTAGTTGCCTTTCATATGTCTGAGCTGTGCCCTATACAAAAAAAATACAGAACTATTAGAAGTTTTTATCTCATCAAACCACGAAAGTAAACAATGTTTAAAATATCATCTATACTTAATAAAGCAAATTGCTCATTCAGACCGCCAAGGTGTGTAAATATCATAAAATTATATCACAGCAAGAGAAAACAATCAATGATAATAAACGATGACTATTAATCCATTATTATCATTACCATGCAAAAACTAAAAAAAAAGTGATATTAATATAGGCAAATATTCCACAGACTACACTATCAAATTTTGTACTAATGCTCAATATAAATTTTTGATCAATTTAAATAATTTACAATTAAAAAGGCCAAGTTAATGAATTTTATTAAAAAACTAATGATTAAAGATTATGTACATAATGTATCAAGTTGACATCTAATTTACGATATTCTAATAAAATTTAACACATTTATGGACTTTAATTATTATTTAATGATGAAAATATGTATGCTAATAATTTTCAGCTATTTATTAAATCTTACAGCATTACTTTTAAGTATGGGAAGTATTGATGTGTAAAGAAGAAAGTATTATTAATTGTAAATTGAAATAAGGGCTATCAACAAGTTATCACAAGAAAGATTTATTTTATTCATCAACGAAAGGAAGAGGAGGAATAGGCAGAGAATGAATATTTTGCCTTCATCTGTACTAACAAGGAGGCATCAGAAGAGAGGTGTGGGGAGAATGGGTGAGTGGCGGGAGTCAGGAGTTGAATGGCAGGTGGGGGTGGGGTGGCTTTTAGGGATTTATTGACTGGGAGAAACCCAAAAAACTATTGCTGTTCTATTCCTCATGTAGGCTTTGTTGGAAACAAATGGATTGGAGTGGGAAGATAGGAGTACTTTTGCAGGCTGCTCCTCGGCAGCAAGAATGTGACAAGATCAGACATTATGGACAAGAGCATGAACGGGAAAAGCTTCATAATCCTTATCAATTTAGGTGCGCAATTCATTGTAGTGAGTTGGCACGAAAAATGAAAACAGAACAATTTATGAGATACATCTGCAGAGATCTGACCAAGTTTTATTACACCAGATATGCCCCACACCAGCCTGATTTTCCCGCCCCCCCCCCGATGCTGCTCCATCTCTTACTCAGTACAACATTATTGCAAAACTGTTTAGTATACCCCTCTCAGCATGTCCTTGAGCTGTCTGTACTGTGGTGTTTGATAATTGCTGAGTAATGATTGACACCCAATAGAAACCTGAAGAACTAACCCATGCTTGTACTGGTAAGGCTGGATTTGCTTTTCCCCAAAGTCTTGAATACTTGCCAAAATCTTGGCGTATGATAAGGAAGACCGTCATTATGGGCCCTCATTGCCCTTCCTGATAAGAGGATGATGTTAAATTCATCCTCAAGCGGGAGGAAGCTGGGGCCACTGGGTACATTTTTTGAGTTGGAAACAGCATGTCCCTTTCATATCCCCAGAATTATATTCTCTGTGGTGAAAATGCTGTGGAGTGAGACCCTGGTTATCCGCGAGTCCTTAATAGCCATCATGAAAGGAGGTGGAGTTTCACCTTCAGTCAGAAAATTTAGGCGCCAGTTAAGTAGGGGAGCCACAGTTATGTAGGTTGCAGCTCACAGTGAGACTGCAAACCCATCATGGCCGCATTTTCCCAAGGAAATAAGCATCCCCTTGCACTTTCAGCCATTTGAGAACAATTCTCTGGAGGCAATCAATTACTCTTCTGTGTCTTGCAGGCTTGTTTGGAAATGTGTCTATCTTAGGAACTTTCGTACCATCTGTTTAACTGATTTTAGAGATTTAGACTTCTCTCTGCAGTAAGGCATAATGTCGGGTATTATATGTCCAAATAGGAAGCTTTGGAAAAATACTAATATTAAATTGACCAAAGTTAACAGACAGTTGATCAAAATGGGTCACAGCTGCTCAATCTGTCAGCGAAACTCCAGCTCCCCATTCAAACTGACGTTGATAGAATTGACAGTAATAGGAAGGGTCACTGACTCTTAAGCTCGTGTATCAGCATGGTTGTCAGCTGGTCACTGGGATTTAACTGCAACCTGAATACTATGAATGCCAAAATTAGGGGGTGGAGTACAGATATTACCTTTAGTCAATTTTCGATATATGCGAATAATTTCCCTATTTCAACTCTAAAGGTTGGAGTCATCCTAAATTTACTAATAAAAATTAATTACTCAAGTTCTAATTTTTATTTTAAACATGCATCTACTGTAATCGGGACGTTATGTGGTATCCCATACAATATGATTCTGGGCAGAACCATTTAGGAGGATGAGAAAGAAATTGTTGGCGCTGCCAAATAATAATTTCACTGTCAGCCCAATTCTGTAGCTCCTCCCCCATTCTGGAAATGAAAATTGTGTCCTTCTCAATGCTCCAGAATTCTGTGAAGATGCATGATGCTTTTCCCAGGTATCCCGGTTTCTACTAATTGAGGACTGATTGTTCTACTTAATCTGGAGTTACAATTGGAAAGTTCGCAAAAATATTTAAAGCCGCGTTGGTGGTTAATCGTTGAATTCTAGTGGATTTAGGAATGGTAATTCCCCATCATAGAAAACAGCTTCATATTATCGTGATTTCCATCACCCACTCAGGGCTAGGAACAAATGACTGGTTCTGATGTTATTAATGATACAGGTTTGGGTGGCAACTGCAAAGAGAGAAGAGAGGAAAGGAGGAAAAGCACACACCCAGGGGTTGTAGGCCCCGTGGGTTTGGGGAAATGGCAGAGTACCGAGTAAGGCTTCTGGAAAATTAATAGACCCAGAGTATTCCTGTAATTTTTTTCAAGGCAGAGAACATAGCTCTTTGACTTGAATTGGTGTTGGAAGAAGATATAAGAAGTTTATATAAAAATTAAACTCAAAAAAGAGGAGGTGTATTTTAGTCAATTTTATTGTTGAATATGTTAATTTTATATTATGATCTAAATTTTTAGCTGTCTTAAACTGGAATAGGATGTTTTTTAATGCTGTGTTTCCAAAAGAATCAGCGCAAATCCACTCGATCCTTTAACATCGAACACCAATATTTTTATTTCAAATTACCGCAGTTATGATTTGAAACTGGTTCTTGGATTTGACAATCCCACAATTTGGAATTTGTTAAATTTTTATGTCTATGGTCTTTGGAAATACAGGAAATCACAAATTATTAGAATCCCATTTTTGATTCAGATCCCACATTTGTTTTTGATTTTTTCTTTTGTTAGTTGAATTATCTGCTCAAGGGATTCAAAAATTGTCAATTTAAATTAAAACAAAAAAATCAAATTAAATGGTTACTTTTATTAAATATTTTAATTTTTCACTCAGATGGTTGCCCAAAGTGATTCATTTGGACCGATTTGATAATCCCGCATTTTTAGTTCGGGCTGAATTTGTACTCTACCCGTCCAAATGTTGTCGCGGAAATCTTCTCTTTCTAAACAATTCATAATACATAATTCCCAATATCTCAGTAAGATAATTATCTAATTTCTAAACATTTCTTTTCCCTTTCCTAAAACGGCACATATGACATATACATGGTGAAACTTTCAATAATTCTGCAGGATTGTGATTAAATAAATACGGTGGTTTCAAAGCTATGATGCCAAAAAATAATAAATATAAACAAACCCAACTAGATGCGGCAAATTTAAAGAAATAAATTTATAATGATCAGCAATAGATTTTGGGTTCACTTATATTTGTATATGTCCGTATTTCATTCACATCTGAATTAATTTGTTTTAGGTAAGGAGTTATTTTTGCTCGCCCCGGATGAGGTTTCTTAGCTTAGTAACGAGAACTACTGTACCAAAAGTGATTTAATGAGATTAAATCCAAATCTTATTTTAGATTGCCAAATTTATGTGGATTTGACAATCCATTCTTTCAAAAGATTATGAATTCTGGCATCTAATGACAGTAATCCTAATTTTTAAACAAATTATTAGCTACAATAAAGTCTTATTTATTTTGCAGATTGTAAAGCCTCTTTTATAAACCTAGCTCAAATAATTTACACTTCTCTTATAAAAGTGTTATTATTTTAGTTTACTTGTTTATTTGGTTTGCTGTTACAGATGATGAATTAAATTTTGCCTATTTATTGCAGTAATTTACAAAAACATGATAACTACCAAATATACCTCAGATAAAAGAAATGAATTTAGATGGAAACCCCAAAGTTGCACAAGTGATTCAAATATTAAAGTACGGTAATAAATTGTCGTAAAAACAAAATTTATAAGCATTATAAAAAATTACACTATCAAACATCAAGCAGTGTGGATAAACTAAAAAGAACTGACACAGCAAGTGAAATGGATAAATATTATGTCTGATCGGGATTCAACTGAGCATAATACAGAAGGACTAAAATAAAACAAAAATTTGATCAATCTAAACAGATTTCACAAGCATAAAAAACACAAAATGAAAGTCACAAAAGTATTGTATGGTCAGCCTAGGAATTAACAGTTTATGTTAGGATCAGAGGTATTTTATTAATTTTAAAAATTTGACTTTTAAAAATTTCAGATGGACTTCAAGATTATAAATAAAATAAATCATAAGAATTTTAAACTTCTGCGAGTGTTTTATCTAGTTTTTTACAATGTTTGTAGCACATTTTGACAGTAACAGCGCCAGCAGCAGCCAAGCCAGCTTCAATGGGGCGGGCTCGGACGATGGAGAACGAACGGAGAGTGACTATGCCTTACCACCAACCCCTATGAAGACTTGTTCAACGTCCTTAGTGAAAAAGCTTTCCCCGCTTCGCCTGCCCCTGCGCTCAAGCTGTCAATACACAAATTTTAGTTTCTGATTCAGATTAACTCGCGCCAGCCAACCGTCAATCAGGCTTCAGCTCCTGCAGCCCAATGTCTGAATCACCCCGCCCCAAGAGCTCGGGAAATTGTGGTACTCAGTCTGTCCTGGCGCAAAATTTCAGACCAAATGTGCAATTTACCAAATTCCTATCATCTGAAGCTAATAACCTGATGAGCAAGCGGGGTATGATTAGGTTAAGAAGCCCAAGAAGAGAATCCCCGGATCAATTGATGCATACCCAATCA